>JACEEZ010022210.1:333417-340917 GCA_016584305.1 Chionoecetes opilio
GCAAAGCCATTAGGAGAATTTTTTTTATAGGCCAATAAATAAAAATTTACTTGAACTCAAACACATTTCTTCAACAATTCTAAAAAGTTTTCGGAAGAATTCGTAAAAGCAATGCACTTACTGGTGAAATATTTATACTATGAATGTTGTGATTGCATTTGCAGAGAGAGAGAGAGAGAGAGAGAGAGAGAGAGAGAGAGAGAGAGAGAGAGAGAGAGAGAGAGAGAGAGAGAGAGAGAGAGAGAGAGAGAGACTAGAAAGAGATATACGTGCACAGAGACGTCAGACAAACAGACAGATAGAGAAACAGACAGACAGACATATATAGAGAAACAGACAGACAGACAGAGAGACAGACATAGGTACATATAGACACTAGACAGAGACACACAAGAGACGTCAGACAGACAGACATATATTATAGAGAAACAGACAGAGACAGACAGACAGACATACATACATATATAGAGAAACAGACAGAGACAGACAGGCAGACAGACAGATATAGAGAAACAGACAGAGACAGACATACATATATAGAGAAACAGAGACAGACAGACAGACAGACAGACAGACAGACAGACATATATTTAATGCGACTGATATCTTGTAGTGCATCATTGATTTTGAGGTCATGAGCGAATTATTACTGATAGAAGCATAGGTTTTAAGTACGCTTCTTCGCTTCTTCGGTCGTGGTAAAGTGGTTTTGTGAGTTTCAGATGATATTGATAATAGAAATACATCATAATATGCTAGAGCTTAATAAATGTTCTATGCTGTTGCCTCGAGACAAAGAGTGGTTATATTTATTACTAGCCGCAAAGCCGCCCTCCGGGCGGACTTTTTGGCTAGCTCCTGCGGAGGGCTATTGGTGGGCCTTCGGCCCACCAAACACAAACTCTCCAGATAGCCCCTTCTAACTTTCCTGAATTCATGGATGTAGAAATGTATGTATTAACGCCAACCCATTCACATCATCCCCAACCCATTCACTCACCCACATTACCCATCACCCCCCACCCATTCACTCACCCATTACCCATCACCCCCCACCCATTCACTCACCCATTACCCATCACCACACACCCATTACCCATCACCCCCCACCTATTCCCTCACCCATCACCCCCCACCCATTCACTCACCCATCACCCCACACCCATTACCCATTCACTCACCCATTACCCATCACCCTACATCAAGGTTTCCTCAATTCTCGCAACCCACATTTTATTTTCCCAATTCTCGCTAACAGGCTACTACATTTTTTTTGTAATAAAAGTGATCGGATCATCTCATAAGTGGGCTTATAATGTGCCCCTGGTCGAGCTGGATCCAAAACTGTGCCATATGATATGATTGTGCCACGGGGGGCGGCACCTATCGCGGACACACACACACACAGACAGACACACAGAGACACACTTTCGCTTATATTATTATAGATGAGACGACTACAGACACTTGCACAAAATAATAAGATAAGTATACACAAAATATGTTACAATAATACTGAAGTTCATCCTATATAATGCAGCTTTCTAGCTATCTACCGTAGAGAACACTATAGTAGCCAGGACAACGGTTTATTTTTTATTTACAGACGTCTGGTGGCGTTAATACTTACATTTCTACATCAATGATTTCAGGAAAGCTAGAAGGGGCTATCTGAAGAGTCTGTGTCATTTTGTGTCTTCATCTGTGTCATAATATGGCTATAAATGAACAAATTACCAAAATAATGCCGAGTGGCGACGTTGGTATACCTGCTACACTAAGGTCGCCATCTAGTGTTTATGTTCTGAGTGTCCTCCTGCCGTAGTCGTCGCCCGAAAAAAAAACGAGTAGGGAAATTTGAAACCGTATATATTTGCAGATACATATCATAAAACAACACTGAAACAGGGTAGATTATACAGTCATGATATAAACTACTGTGTATCATCTTCAGTGGCACATACAAATCAGTAGTGATGCTATAATTCGTAATATATTGTGCCTGGCGACATTGGTGCAGTGGCAAGTGACTGGCGACTATAGTGTTATCTACGGTAGCTAAAGATATCTAAAAAATAAGTCAGTGTGATTTTTAGTGCAGACATTTCCTTTTTTGATGATATAATTGTAGGTAGAACATTCTTTTTCTTCTTCTTCTTCTTCTTTCATATCATATACATTACGTATATGATATGAAGCACTTGTTTGGCAGTCTGTCTACCTGCCTGTCATGTCATTTTATGTCTGTCTGTCTATCTGTCTGTGTGTCTGTGTTGTTATCTCATTCTTTCTGTCTGTATGTCTGTTCGGGAAAATAGGTGTGGGATTATAAGCCTGCATGCAAGTCACCTTAAGACGAACAGTTAAAATTGGTAGTTAATTAACAATGGAAGTGTTTTCTCGCGCGATCTATTTGTGTGTGTGTGTGTGTGTATTTGTGTGTGTGTGTGTGTGTGTGTGTGTGTGTGTAACGAGGAACACACATACACACACTCACACACACACACACACTTGTTTTGTTTACATTTAAACACTATTCAAGCTTGATAATGTTTTTTATCCTGCCATAAGGCTTTCGCTGGGCCATTGAAGATAGGCCAATGAATTAAGATCCCAAGTGAAATAGTTAAGCGAAGCGTTGGCGAGATTGTTAACGACCGTAAGAAACTACCACGTGTTTTTAGGTCTCGCGGCCTCTTGTAGCTTCCTTATTTTCGTATGTTCTTATATTATGGAGACGAAATTGAGAACCTATTATCTATGAAGCGATACTAAAGCGTCAAAGGCCACACGAAAGTAAAAAGAAAAAGGTCACTGCTGTCATATCAAGATCAAGATCGACATCAAGAAGAAGAAGAAGATGAATCAACAAACTGTCGGTTCAGTTATTTTGAGGCAGTCGAGGCCGCTCTTTTATTTCGTTTTTCTTTCTTTCTTTGCGTGTGTTGTGTTTGAGTGTCCGTGATGTCCATCGAGGAGGAGGAGGACGCCAGCCTCTAGGATCTGGTCACTAAAACACTGCAGACTAATGGGGTTCTGGGCAAAATACAGGTGAGTATTTGTCATGCAGTGTCAGATTTGTTGTGAGTGACTAGTGACTCATTCTGACCTCCATCATCACTAAGGTTACAGGGAGTTTCGTACACAAGTTGGGACAAGTTGTTTCGTACCCAGGTTTTGTTAGTTGTTTCGTACACAGATTTTGAGTTTTTTCGTACATACTTGGTGTCATTTCGTAACTCTAGTAGTCAAGTTCAACTCTGAGCTTAGTGTGCGAAACGACTATGGTTTCATATAGCCTACGATACAACTTTTTGGTGAGGGAGGGAGTGAACATTAACCCCTTCACGCCAGATCCTTCCCTTCCAATACAAAATCGTCTGTTAGCCAAAAAATTACGAAAAGTCACTGAATATGCTAAATTAACTACCGTAGATAACAGTTAAGTCGCCAGGACAACTTTTTTTTCTGTTTACAGACGTGTGGTGGCGTTAATACTTACATTTCTACATCAATGATTTCAGGAAAGCTAGAAGGGGCTATTTAGAGAGTCTGTGTCATGTTGTGTCTTCATCTGTGTCATATTATGGCTATAAATGAACAAATTACAAAAATATCTACAAAGCGGCTATCAACAGTAGAGTCGCCATCTAGTGTTTATTTACTGAGTGTCGTACCGCTGTCGTCGTCGCCCGAAAAAAAAATGCGTAGCGAAATTTGAAAACCGTCTATACTTGCAGCTACAAAGCATAAAACAACGCTGAAACAGGGTAGATTATACAGTCATGATATAAACTACTGTGTATCATCTTCAGTGGCACATAAAAATCAGTAGTGATGCTATAATTCGTAATATTTGGCGCCTGGCGACATCACTGCAGGTGGCGACTTTACTGTTATCTACGGTAGTTGACAAGGATACTAAATAGGTCAAAGCTATAAAACATTGCTTATAGTCACTAAAAATCATCTGGTCAATTTACAGTTTCACCCAAGCAACGATTTTCTGATGCGCCTTATGTTTTTCTGGTGTGTTTTTATGTGTTTTGAATGAATCTGCTAACCGTTTCTGTCGCAATTATTATTATTTTTTTTTTTTTTTTTTCAAAAATGAAAAAAGAAAAAAAAAAGAACCTAAACCTAACCTAACCTTTACCTATACCTAACCTAACCCTAACCTAACCTAATCTATTCCTAACCTAACCTTTACCTAACTAAAAAAAAAAAAAAAAAAAACTAGCATTTATCTACCTAAAAAAAAAAAAAAAAAAAAAATTGCGACAGAAACGGTTAGCAGATTCATTCAAAGCACATAAAAACACACCAGACAAACATAAGGCGCATCAGAAAATCGTTGCTTGGGTGAAACTGTAAATTATCCAATCATCTAATGGTACCCAAATTACAATGGAAATTACGTTCTGGGCCTCAAGGGGTTAATGCAATCCGCCGTGCCCTCTCCTGCTATTCCCCATGCCTGCCTCTATACCTCAAGAGTGAGCTGACACACTGAAGCGTGCACAAGCTATTCTATGTAAAGGCTGATTCACACTATACGTAACGGACCGGACCGGCAAAATATTCTTCCATGATAAACCATTGTTGTATTCACACTAGTGCGGACCGCCACCTGACCACCACGGACTGTCACCGCCAGTGGCCGGTCAGGATTCTCGGCGAGAATATTTTGGTGGTCCGTGCAGGTTACGGTGCGGTGCTGAGCGTATCTGTGTTGGATAGTGTGAACACGGTTCCGCTACACACTGGCACAAACCGGTTGCCTCAGTTGAGATCCCGCTCTGGTATGGTGCACTATTACGGATGAAGGATTGAGGATTTGGGACTCACAGGCAGTTTGGTCTCTGGTCTTTTGGTCTCTCTCTCTCCCTCTCTCTCTCTCTCTCTCTCTCTCTCTCTCTCTCTCTCTCTCTCTCTCTCTCTCTCTCTCTCTCTCTCTCTCTCTCTCTCTCTCTCTCTCTCTCTCTCTCTCTCTCTCTCAACCTTCCACCAGCTGCCGTGTTATATTTGGCGGAGGATGCGTTAGGGAGGACTGAGCAAGGTGTGTGTATGTATGTAGATAGATAGATGCTTTATTGACCACAGTGTTTACAAGGGAACTCAATAAAACTATAAAACTCAATAGAAATATATAGAACTCAATAAAAAAAAAAATTCACAAGGTATTTCAGATGAATCAATAAACATAGTATCTAAAGACATTAATAGAACCAGCTCAAGATAACTACTGTATATAAGGAAAAGGAAGTAGGGAGGAGTGTCAGTGTGTGGGTGTGTGTGTGTGTGGGTGTGTGTGTTAAAGTAGAGAGGAGGAGTTGAGGGTGCGTTGGTTAGATAAATGAGAAGGTGAAAAGATGTGTATATATGTTAGGTTCAGGGTAATGATAGGAAAGTGGATTTAGGGAAGGGAAGGAGCTATGGTTTACGGTAAAGAGTTGGAGTTAAGAGAAGAGGAAGATGAATGTAAGAGGAGGAATGTAGAGTTAAAGACCGAAAGTGAGGTGAGGGAATGAGGAGAAAATATATGGTAACGCAAATAATAATAGATAAGGTGTTTTTATTTACGGTAAATGGAGTGAAGTTGAGGGAAGCGAAAGATTTAAAAAAGGAATAGAGATAAAGAAGGGAAGTGAGGTGAAGGAGTGAAGGAAGAACATGTGATAATCGAAGAAAAAAAATGAAAAGGGTTGAGATAGGAGGACAAAGGACGTCCTCATGTGGGATTTGCAAAGTTAGATAAGAAGATAAGCGAAGATAAAACCTAAAAGAAAGGAAGATAATACACTACAGGCGCTACAGGCTCCAACGTGTGTCGAAAATGACCTTGATAAAAAGTTCCGTCAAGCAGGTGTTGGCGGCTTAAGGTCTTGTAATGAGAGGACTGACGAAGCCTAAAAGGTGTGTGCGCAGGTGTGAGGAGGAGGAGGAGGAGGAAGACTGGAAGAGAAAGCAGAGTAGAAGTGGAGTGATTGACGCGGCAGTGAGGAGAATGCCTGAAGCGAGCAGGAAATGTCTACATGAACTCAAAAGGGGTGAAATTTAACTACTATACCTTTTTCAAACCTCTTTCATTGCCCAGTTACAGAAATAATTATACATAAAACACCACATTTTGATTTAAAGATTTGTATTGCAAGACCAGTTCATAAATATTTCAGAATGTTGACTATTTTATGCTGAGCCTTATTTATGTTCTTACGAGTGACACGCGAATGGTGACAAGAATTGCCATAGAGATTTGCATAATAGCGTGGTCCTCCCTGCACGGCGGTGGGCGAGGGAAGGGAAAGAAAACGAGGCGCGGCTCTACTTTGGAATCTCAAGGAGATTGTATAGGCCAATATAACCTCCTAGTGCAATCCGTGTTGTTGGGGTTAAGACACCGCATATCGCAGTGTTGAAAGTCATTCACTGAGGTCGTTAAGAGAGACTAAATCGAGTATTCTCCTCCCCTTTGACCTCTCCACAGGGCGCCAGAGAGAGAGAGAGAGAGAGAGAGAGAGAGAGAGAGAGAGAGAGAGAGAGAGAGAGAGAGAGAGAGAGAGAGAGAGACCTAAGCTATTTAGAAACACGAACTTTCTCACCATTGATTTCAGGTTTACACGGTATGAACATTCCCACCTGGAGATAGCACTCAAGTCTTCCCTTTCACCTGTCCATACTGCACGATCCGCACACCTTGTCGCTTATCTTTCCGAGTTGCCTTGAATGTATTGAAAGGAAAGTGGCGAGTATAGAGATAAGATAAAGATTAAGTCTATGTTAAGTCCCGTAAGAAAAGTTGCGAGTATGGAGCCCCTATAAACACCGGGGTGCCAATACTAACAGCGAGTGACCTTGCAGAGACACGAGGACCACATGGGGACAAGATAGGATCCATGTCAATCAATGGTCCAGGTTGCAATGTAAGGTTTCTTAATGTAAATTTGTGACCAGTGCAAAGTAATGGATTTACTGCACACACACACACACACACACACACACACACACACACACACACACACACACACACACACACCACCACACACACCACGCACGCGCGCACGCACGCACGCACACACACACACACACACACACACACACACACACACACACACACACACACACACACACACACACACACACACACACACACACACACACACACACACACACACACCACACACACACACACACACACATTAATACACAATTATTTTTCCATAAGAGGACACATCATCCAAAAGGAGAAATAGTGTTGCGTGTATGGCTGAGGCCTTGTGTGTGTGTGTGTGTGTGTGTGTATGTGTGTGTTTGTGTGTTTGTGTGTGTGGTGTGTGTGTGTGTGTGGTGTGTGGTGTGTGTGTGTTGTGTGTGGTGTGGTGTGTGGATCCGAAACGGTGAGCCTTTATCGAGGTTACTCATAATTATCTAGGGGGGAAAAAAAGGCTTCCCTTCCAATTAAGGCGGTTTATTGTATGTATGTTCCTGCGAGCACAGTTC
>JACEEZ010022210.1:345917-360917 GCA_016584305.1 Chionoecetes opilio
TCTCTCGTGTCTTGGGCTCACGACCGTAACGCCCCTCAAGTGCCTGAAGTGCCTGCCGTAGCCGCGTCGCCCTGGGAGATGGGTGTCGGTGGGAGGGTGTTGTGGGAGGTGTGTGATCTGTGGTGGGAAGAAACGAGGTGGATTTTGTGTAGAGTTTTGAATGTGGGAAATAGAATGTGTGTATGGGAACTCTCTCTCTCTCTCTCTCTCTCTCTCTCTCTCTCTCTCTCTCTCTCTCTCTCTCTCTCTCTCTCTCTCTCTCTCTCTCTCTCTCTCTCTCTCTCTCTCTCTCTTTCCTCCGTCTTAAATAAGTACGTACACACAAATCTTGCTTCACAGGCAGTGATGGCCGAGTGGTTAAGGCGTCTGACTAGAAATCAGATGGGATCTTCCCGCGTAGGTTCGAATCCTACTCACTGCGCATCTCGCTGGAGTTACCTTTTATTTATGACTGGAGCGAGATGTAATGAGACATGGAACAGGATAATACCAGGTTGCCTCCAATGGTAGTGTTTGCTTATGCCTGAGTTGCAGGTGATCGCTATAGCGGAGGTCGGTCTAACCTGTTTAACGAGTTGTCTCATGGATAATATATTTCCCTCCCGTGATAGTTATTAATGCACGTAACTTTAGTTCTTCATGGTATATTCTTCAGTCGTTAAAGTATTATTGTGGAAAATTTTTGTTGTGATAAGTGCAGTAAAACTGATACTAGACGTATAAACGTACATTGCGTATGACAAGTTATCATATTATATACAAGTTTCTGGCTGCAACTTTAATTTGAAACCCGTACCATTAAGCTCTCTGAATGACTAATGATACATCTAATAGATTCTGAAGACAATGTGAAAAGTATCACATATGAAAACTATGTATTACTTACAGCCGAGCCAGTTGGGGATTCATAATAATAATAATAATAATAATAATAACCATAATAATAATAATAATAATCATAATAATAATAATAATAATAATTCTATTTTCACCCGAAGGCATACGGTAAAAAAATATAAAATAACACAATTATATAAACAGGAGTAAATGATCTTAAGTACTAACGCAAATTAAAGATAATATATACATGCGGGCAATATATACACGGCTGTATATACGATGGTTAATGTATACCCCGAATAGTCTATTCCTCTCACCCTCAGGAATGACTTCATCATAGGCAATGTCCATTTATCTATGCAAAGTGTTTCCATGATCTTCAATGCAGTACAAGATGTCCAGCTGAGCAAAGACACGAATGAGAGGGAGGAAGCCGTTATGAAGACAGCGACGCAGGACACAAGCCTCCCTCACAACACCAAAACCCAGGCCATGCGTATAATAATAATAATTATTTTATTTTAACCCGAAGGCATAGAAGTAAAAAAACAAAAAATTAGTATACCAACGGGAGTAAATGAACTGAAGTACTAATATTGTATATTTGGCTATATACATTTTTTTTGTCCCTATTGCAGTGAGTGGAAATGTTGTTTTTATTATTTCCCTTGTTATTTCCTTGTTATTTCCTTGTCGAAGGGGGCATATAAATAGAATGGGATATAGTTTATAGTCGACCAACCTCTATGTCTCAAATAAAGTAATCTCGTAAAAAAATGTCATCTTTCCCCTGATTCGTGTATACTGTGCCATTCGGTATACTTAGGTTCAAAGTATATAATATAATAGTATAAGGTATCAGTTACTTAGCTTAGGTCATACAGTAATAGACGCCCTTGCCTCGCTAACACATAATTACTACACCTAATTGTATAAAAAACGATGTTCGCCAAAGGAAATATGTTTATCTATACTCCGTCACTTTCGTCTCCACTTACTAATATGCACCCGATATTATTTTTCATTTGTTTTCCCTTTACTGTTTTATCATTCTCTTCAGGTTTTATCAACTCCTTTATATTGGCTTTCTGGTCATAAACTGATCTGCTGTATATTTTATAATGTCTTTTTGTGTGCGTGTGTGTGTGTGTGTGTGTGTGTGTGTGCGTGTGCGTGTGCGTGTGTGTGTGTGTGTGTGTGTGTGTGTGTGTGTGTGTGTGTGTGTGTGTGTGTGTGTGTGTGTGTGTGTGTGTGTGTGTGTGTGTGTGTTCAAGATCTATTACAGGACCACGTTGTCTAGTAATATTTGCACAACCTTCATTGCTGTGGATGCTGTGGATTAATGGACCCGTTTACTCTACTTGAGGTAACGATAGATTGGAAATCTTCAAGACTCATATAGTAGGGCAGTGATGCTGAATTTTCGATGTGAGCAGTATTTTTGATGATACAGCCATTTTAAGTGGAGGAAAATTTGTGCGCCCCAAAACGACCGGCGCCATGTTGTGACGTCAACAACGCAGAGTTGTCAAGCGGCCGCAGCGGGCCGCTCCACAGTAACATTAACTTGCATGACCCCTACTACCGCAAGATGGCCAATAATCCTCCTTCAAGTTTTGTGGTAGGTTTTCACTGTGTTTGTGAATATATCAGTTGTAGTTTATAAGTAAGAAGTGATTAGACAGGGACAAGTGACCCATGACAACAGGCAAGTGATGACTTTAGGCATCGCAACTCCTTACAAAGAGCGCAAATGAACCTACAATGACATGTAGCCTACAGCTAGACAGATAGACGAACTCATAGAAGAACAGGTAGAATGAGAGCGCCTTCCACCTGCACACACACACACATCATAGACGAATTCATAGAAGAACAGGTAGAATGAGAGCGCCTTCCACCAACACACACACACACACACACACACATCATAGACGAATTCATAAAAGAACAAGTAGAATGAGAGCGCCTTCCACCAACACGTACACACACATACACATCATAGACGAATTCATAGAAGAACAGGTAGAATGAGAGCGCCTTCCACCAACACACACATACACATCCTTCAAGAGCACACAGCGCCTTCCACGCACACACACACACAATGCAAGAAGTATTCAGGACTTCAAAGGCAAGCTGGATAATAGTAGATTAGGAGACGGGACAATACGAGCATAGCT
This sequence comes from Chionoecetes opilio, assembly GCA_016584305.1. Taxonomy (NCBI): domain Eukaryota; kingdom Metazoa; phylum Arthropoda; class Malacostraca; order Decapoda; family Majidae; genus Chionoecetes; species Chionoecetes opilio. The sequence goes on from JACEEZ010022210.1 coordinate 348,941, forward strand.
CTTTTCCTGTATGTTACAACTAGGTAAATACAACTAGGTAAATATGCACACACACTCACATATATATACATATGTGTGTGTGTGTGTGGAAGGCGCAGTGTGCTCTTGATCAGATGTGTGTGTGTGTGGGTGGGTGGAAGGCGCTCTCACTCTATACCTGTTTTTCTATGAGTTCGTCAAGAGTACATAATGAATCGCCTAGGGCCCTAGATGAAGGGGAAATTCACAATCACTACAGGAACTACCTCGTGTAGGTCTCACGGCCTCTTGTAGCTTCCTTATTTTCTTATGTTATTATGTTCTTTTGGATGCTTCCTGTGCCCACAGCAGTCACAATAACACAACGCTGCGTGTGTTGTGTATGTGTGTGTGCATGTGTGTGTGTAGGCATTTGTTACTTCACTGCATACACAGACAAACACCAATCACCAATCCGTACGTAGTACTATGTATACTACACACACGCAGTGTCACACACACACACACACACACACACGAGTAACATGTGTGTTCCCTCAGGGGAATCACGCCTATAGTAGACATCCACCACTGTTTACTTTTTTCTTGTCTTTGGACACAGATATGAACACTCTCTGGTGTTTTAATCGTGGTGTTTTAGCAGATTGGCACATAACAAACAGTGTGTTCTCTTTGTCCAGCTATATAGGCGAGGAAGCGGGGTAGAGAAGGAAGCGGAAGGGATGTTTCTGCGCTGACTACGTCACAACCAATCACAGCGCGTTCCGCGGCCACGTCATATTTTGGCCCAAAAAACTGCATATATCTCATTCATGGTGCATTTTTAAGCAAAATGAATATGAGTACAGTGATAAGTAGCTTATATTGCATCCAAAGCTTCACAAAATTCCGTGTTTTAGGTGTGAGTAAACGGGTCCATTGTTGATGTGCCGCGTGTGTTTGTTTTCCCTTTAAGTAATGAATGCGTGGAAAGGATGGGGGGGGGAGGCCTTCAGGGTGTGTGTGTGTGTGTGTGTGTGTGTGTGTGTGTGTGTGTGTGTGTGTGTGTGTGTGTGTGTGTGTGTGTGTGTGTGTGTGTGTGTGTGTGGTGCGTGCGTGCGTGCGTGCGTGGGGCGTGCGTGCGTGCGTGCGTGCGTGCGTGCGTGCGTGCGTGCGTGCGTGCGTGCGTGCGTGCGTGCGTGCGTGCGTGCGTGTGCGTGTGTGTGTGTGTGTGTGTGTATATTCATTGTACTATAATATAAGCTGTAATGCTGTTTTCATATTCTCATCTTTCACGAATGGATTTGAAATGCTGCGAATAACACACACACACACACACACACACACACACACACACACACACACACACACACACACACACACACACACACACACACACACACACACAGTCGAAATCACAGGTTTCAACACAGGTTGAAATGAGAAATCGTGAATCGTCAAGTCAACACGAATGACTTCAAGGGATTTTCTCTTATTTATCTTCTCAGGCGTTGACTCGTGTTCTCTTCTCCATCACCACCACAACTACCACCCCTACCACCACCACAACCACCACCAATTCTCAGCCACACTCCACCACCACCTTAGCACCACTACCAGCTCATCACCACCTCCCATTACACCACCACATTATCACCACCTCCCATTACACCACCACATTATCACCACCAAATAACACTACATCACGACTATAAAAGAATAGATACATAACTTAAAAAGATGTGATAGAACGCCAGCACGTAAAACCCTAAAGGTGATTGATACACGTCTTTGTCTCGTACAGTACGCGTCCCTTTGTCTCGATTACTCCGCCTCGTGTAGGTGTACGGACGTGAGAGTCTCAGGAGTGGAAGGATACGGATTGGGCTGTCATTTCATCTCCCTTTGGCTACAGGAGGAGGAGGAGGAGGAGGAGGAGGAGGAGGGGTAGATATAGTACTGGGAGATGGAAGGGGACGAAGACGGAGAGGAGATACGGGAAATCGGATTAAGTGGATTGGGTTGACATGAAGAGGTTAGACGAGAGAGAGAGAGAGAGAGAGAGAGAGAGAGAGAGAGAGAGAGAGAGAGAGAGAGAGAGAGAGAGAGAGAGAGAGAGAGAGAGAGAGAGAGAGAGAGAGAGAGAGAGAGAGAGAGAGAGAGAGAGAGAGAGAACCCTTACCCTCTCCCACGATAGGTCGAGACCCTGCCACGCTGCCGAGGAATGACATTGATTGATGACCTATTATTGGAAAACGTGTCACTTCCGGATGTAAAAGAAGAAATTCAGAAAACATCATAGCTATCGGTGTTCAAGGGACGTATATACGCGACATACATACCTTCCCTGGATGAAAGTAATGAATTTAAAGAACATTGATGATTACTCCCAGGTATGAAAAATCAATAGACTTCGAGGAATATTTTACATGTGTTTGAAATATTTTACGCTATATTACTCGTTCGGAATAAGTATAACGTTATTTTAATATTTCTACCAAGCTTTACGAATGGGTATAACGTAATTTCAGAATTTCTACCTAAACTTCACGAATAAATATAACGTAATGTCAATATTTCTATACCAAAACTTCTCGAATGGGTATAACGTAACTTTAATATTTTTACCAAAACTTCACGAATGAATATAACATAATTTCAATATTTCCTCGAAAACTTCTCGTCAGACCCCTCACCCTTAAGGGCACCACATATATTTTACGTCATAATATCTTACGCCATATTACTCGTTCGGAATGAGTATAACGTTATTTCAATATTTTTACTAAAACTTCATTCCCGTCGGACCCTCCAGCGCACCACAGGCACGTGCACATGCAACCTTGGAGGCAGAAAATCGAATTCTAAAGTTCAGGTTCTCATACCGCGTGCGTCGCCCAATTACTGGCGGACCTTGTGAATATTTACATGTGTGCGTACATACATACATACATACATGCATACATACATACATACCTGCCACCGCCGCATATCTGACTCTTGCTGCTTTCCGAACACAGCAGATTAGGGTTACTAGGGGCGCTCAAAGGTTGAAGCAATTGCTAGCCAATAGAATATGAAATGTAATGCCACCCGAGCAGCATAATTCATGGGCTGTGAATAATTTGTACACTAAAACGTAGCGGTGGAGAAAAAGAAGATTAACATTTACATGAAAGAGAAGTTCCCTCTTGTTTGACGGTTCAACTTTGATCAGATCTGACAGTGTGTCGGCAATTTTGTGTAAGACAAACAACACTGAATGGACATCAACATCAAGGGTAAATAACCTTGATTGAAAATAGAATATATATATACTGGCTTTTCCTATAATTGTTGTTATTATCATTGTTATTATTTCTATAGTTGTTATCACTAGTACAATTATCATATTGTCAGTCGTGGTGATAATGATAGTAATAGTAGTAGTAGTTGTATAGGTAGTAATAGTAGTGGTTAGAAGTAGTGGTGTGAGACTAGTAGCAGTTGTAGTCGTAATGGTCGAATTAGTAGTAGTATTTTTTTTTCCAGATTTTAGATATAAACGCTGTGAACGAAATAATGTGGAAGAGTGGCAGTAGTTCTTCACTTCATCAATCCGTAGGTGACATTCCGATGATAGTCTCTTCCTGCTTTACCCGAACACCAGTCAAAATAATAATACTAATACTAATTTTATTCTCACCCGAAGGCATACAGGAAAAACAACAATAACATAATACACAGACATGAGGGAATGAACGTAAATACTAAAGCAAAGGTCAAAGGTTTGCCTGACGAGAGTGACAGCGATATTATAAATGCACTGAACAAATACGTTTTTGATATCTGTTTACTTATATTTTCTTAATTACTTTTTTTCATCAATGTGTTAAAATCAGACACATCCAAGAGTACAGATTATGGTACTGTTGTTAAGTCCACTTGCAATCACCTTCATATCTCATCCACTTAAATTAATTCCACTATATCTGCCCTTCATCATATCCATTTTATCCCCAATTGATCCTTTTTTGTCTTCTCTCATTTATCCTTTATCCTTATTCTAGATTCATTCTTGTTCTTATTCTTATTCATTCCTCCATGCACCACTTTTTTTGTATTCCTCCATGCACCACTTTTTTTGTATTCCTCCATTCACCACTTTTTTTGTATTCCTCCATGCACCACTTTTTTTGTATTCCTCCATGCACCACTTCTTTTTGTATTCCTCCATGCACCACTTATCTTTTATTCCTCCATGCACCACTTCTCTTTTTATTTCTCCATGCACCACTTCTGCTTTTTATTCCTCCATGCACCACTTCTCTTTTTATTTCTTCATACACCATTTCTCTTTTATATTCCTCCATGCACCACTTCTCTTTTATATTCCTCCATGCACCACTTTTCTTTTATTCCTCCATGCACCACTTCTCTTTTATATTCCTCCATGCACCACTTCTCTTTTATATTCCTCCATGCACCACTTCTCTTTTTATTCCTCCATGCACCACTTCTCTTTTATATTCCTCCATGCACCACTTCTCTTTTATATTCCTCCATGCACCACTTCTCTTTTTATTCCTCCATGCACCACTTCTCTTTTATATTCCTCCATGCACCACTTCTCTTTTTATTCCTCCATGCACCACTTCTCTTTTATATTCCTCCATGCACCACTTCTCTTTTTATTCCTCCATGCACCACTTCTCTTTTTATTCCTCCATGCACCACTTCTCTTTTTATTCCTCCATGCACCACTTCTCTTTTTATTCCTCCATGCACCACTTCTCTTTTTATTCCTCCATGCACCACTTCTCTTTTTATTTCTCCATGCACCACTTCTCTTTTTATTCCTCCATGCACCACTTCTCTTTTTATTCCTTCATACACCACTTCTCTTCTTTATTCCTTCATACACCACTTCTCTTCTTTATTCCTTCATGCACCACTTCTCTTTTTATTCCTCCATACACCACTTCTCTTTTATATTCCTCCATACACCACTTCTCTTCTTCTCAATCACTTCTTTCACCTCCATTTTTTTTCGGCAGTAACAAAGACACGTACTAAAAATTACATAACCTACCTTACTAATAATAAATATACATCTCACTAATACGAATACTGGAAAAAAATCACTCTCTACAAGTCTATAAATTATCATACTGTCTCATTACTTATACAACATTCATCTGGTTGACCTTCAGCGCGAAAAAAAAGTATGATAGAAGAGGATGTAGCATTGATCGAACTCCTTTGTCTTACTTTTCGTCTCGCTATACTATTTATCACATTGGCTCCCGGTCGCATATTCACGTTCTCTGGAATAGTATGTGGTATGGGGATGTCTTTAGCCAATCACCGTTGTCCAAGCTCGTGACGTCACATTGGGGTGGAGCTTAAGTGAATGCTGGGCTATAAGCTATAATCTCTTATGTTTTATTCAAGAACAAACTAATTAAACTGTTTATTTCTACCTAATCTAACCTAACTTAACGTCAGCTAACTCAAACTAACCTAACCTAACCAGGACTAACTAAATTATCTTAAATAAAAGACAGATTATAACCCAGTGAACATTTAAGCTCCATCCCCCATGTGACGTCACGAGCTGGACATCGGTGGCTGGCAAGAGACATCCCCATTCCACATGTTATTCCAGAGAACGGGAATATGCCTCCCGTTCCTACATCTACCCAGAAATAATACCCAACACTCTCAGAAATAAGGGGTATATTAAGGGTAGAATTGTTACATCGCACCATCACTACCCTTTTTAAACCCTATGTCCAGGCTGGAGGGTAGATGCTGCCGATTATACCCTTCATCTACCCTTTATCTACCCTTTTTAGACAAGAGGGTTGGAAAAGGGTATATTTGCGTCGGTCCGAAAGGGTAGATTTGTAAGGGTAGAAAAAGGGTAGCAGTATTTCATCACTACAAATACCCTTTTTCTACCCTTTTCCTACCCTTTTTTTCTAAGAGTGAAGATACTACGTTTGGATATCTTGTTTTCTGATATATCTGCAGCCGAGTCAAGGAGGAAAGGCTGTAGCATTGATCGAACATTGTCTTACTTTACGTCTTATTTTACTTTGAATCACATTGGCTCGCAGTCCATCTACCCAGAAATGATACCCAGGATACTACGTTTGGATATCTTGTTTTCTGATCCTGCTGCAGCCGTATCAAGGAGGGGGGTAGGAGGAAACTGACAGCAAGGGTCGGGCGTGCCATGTAAGAATCAGGGAACAAGCTGGCCGCCTCAATTATTCGTGAGCGTAAAAATCCCAGGCGGGCGGCGGTCAACTGGGCCGGGGAAAGACTTACTCATCATTTACTTGGCTTCACACGGGACCTTTCCTGCCGAGCCAGTCCTTCACATGTGGCAATATCTCACGGTCATGGTTGTGTGGTCTTCTCTATTTGTCGTCTTTCTCTATTCTCTTCTCTCTGTCTTTCTCTTCTCTCTTTCCTCTCTCTCTCTCTCTCTCTCTCTCTCTCTCTCTCTCTCTCTCTCTCTCTCTCTCTCTCTCTCTCTCTCTTCTCTCTCTCTCTCTCTCTCTCTCTCTTCTCTCTCTCTCTAGTTGTAACTCTTCTCTCTATGCTCTCGGTCTATGTTCGTCTCTCTCTCTCTCTCACTCCTCTCTCTACATACACCTACACCTCATTACCTCACATCTTACCATCTCTCCCTCTCTCCACACACCAACTACACACCCCACCACACACACACACACACCACCACCCACCCACACACACCCCCACACACACAACACACACCACCACCACACACACACACCCACACACCCACACACACCACACACCACACCACCACACACACACCACACACACACACACACACCACACACACACACACACACACACACACACACACACACAACACACACACACACAACACACACACACACACACACACACCACACACCACACACACACCACAACACACACACACACACACCACACACACACACACACACCACACACACACACACACACACACACACACACACCACACACACACACACACACACACACACACACAACCACACACACACACACACACACACACCACACACACACACACACCACACACACCCACACACACACACACACACACACACACACCACACCACACACACACACACACACACACACACACACACACACCCACACACACACACAACCACACACACCCACACAACACCAACACACACACACACCACCACACACACCACCACACACACACACCACACACACCACACACACACACACACACACAACACACACACACACACACACACACACACACACACACACACACCACACACACCACACACACACACACACACACACACACACCACACACACACACACACACACCAAATAAAATCAATCAGAGAGCAACAACTACCTCTTGGCCTTCACTGATTTGATCGATGGCGGTTGTTTATCACCTTTCCTTGTCATCATTTTATTTTCCCGATAACTTCACGCCAGTATTGAACCTTCAGAACTAACAGTCAATCATCGTGACGTCTAAAGCTCCTGAGGTGTTACATTACATCACAGCCACACTTACAACCAAGGCCAAGGGAATAGAATCTCTTTGCCTTGGCCCTGCTTACAACACTCTCAGATCCCCTGTGTGAAATATATCTTTCGTTTTCCACACCTAATCTCATACTATCCTCCCTTCTATAACATTCATACCACCTCGCTCACAGCTCCTACACGTCTCCAAACTCCCTTGAGACTTTTCCTAATCCCTTATCCTAGCATCCCCTTTGCCACTTGCCATCCTGCTCGTTCCTATGTACAATACCAACACCAAATCGTACTATCCTCCCTTCTATAACATTCATACCACCTCGCTCACAGTACCTACACATCTCCAAACTCCCTTGAGACATTTCCTAATCCCTTTTCCTAGCTTCCCCTTTGCCACTTTCCCATCCTGGCATCGTAGACCCTAAAGCCTCGTCCCTATGGAGCAGAAAACACCTAACACAAGCCTAGGGGTCCCTCAGGCGTGATTTATTGGCCGCACGTCAACGGGGAGGCCGGGACCATCTCACTGTGACCTCCCCAATCACTCCTCTCCACCAGTGAGTGATGGCTTACCCGCCTCCTCCTATTGATCCCACCCGACCAGATTCAATGAGGAACCTGAATACTGACGCCGAAGTGGGTATGAGACGTTTGATTCAATTGCATGAGGTTATTTATATTTGTCAGCTTTTTATTTGCGTTATTATGCGGGTAGACTGTGTTGGTGTTTGTGTCTTGTTTTTATTTTGTGTTTCTAGTCTCATAACTGCTGGGTTTTTTTTCTTTTTTGCGTTTTCTGTGTGGTTTTATGATTGTGTGTATGTTTGTGTGTGTGTGTAGAGAGAGAGAGGAGAGAGAGAGAGAGAGGAGGAGAGAGAGAGAGAGAGAGAGAGAGAGAGAGAGAGAGAGAGAGAGAGAGAGAGAGAAATATGTTAATGTAGGGTGAGAATATACCCAAGTGAATTCCTGATAACACACACACACACACGCACACACACACACACACACACACACACACACACACACACACACACACACACACACACACACACACACACACACACACACACACACACACACACACACACACACACACACACACACACACACACACACACACACACACACACACACACACACACACACACACACAGCATAACACCACACTTTCCCTCACTCCCTCTCTCCCTCGCTCCCAATCTTTGCATATACAAAAACACATTCCTCTTGCCTCACTCCCTCCTCTCATGGGGCTCGGCATGGCGTGTGAGAGGCTGACACACACGCCTTCATCAATCACCCTCAGGACATATAAGATTTGGCTGCTAGTCTGCTCCCATTGCCGATCCAAAGACTGAAGACACAAGAGGAGGCTTCAGGCGACGGAGGGAAGGAAGATTACAAGGAAAATATAACCAGAACTTGGGATTGAATAGTAAAACGTATCAAAAAATGGAAATATATGCAGTGTAGCTTTAGTTGGTGTGTTAAAATATGTAAATTTGTTGTTAGAGATTTAGGGAATGGAAAATGAAAGAAGAACATGAGGCTTTAGGCGACGGAGGGGACGAAGATTACAAGGGAAGTAGAACAAGAACGGGGATTAAATAGTAAAACGTACCAATAAAAGTGGAATAAATGCAGTGTAGCTTTAGTGAGTTAAAATGGATATGATAAAATGTTAAATTATTGTGTTAGAACTTTAAGGTATGGAAAGTGAAAGGGAGGGAAGGAAAAGGCACGCAGAAATATAGCGTGTTAAAATAGATGTGATATGTAACATTATTTGTTATAACTTTAGGGAATGGAAAGTGAAAGGGAGGGAAGGAAAAGGCAGCGTGAGAAACAAATAAATATGAGAGTTACAGGAATATTCAGTAAAGGAAAATATAAGACAAATAAACGTAACGATAGGATGAATTGCAGAAGGTGGAAGAAGAGAAACTGTAAACAAATATGAAATGTATGTATAGGTAAAAATATAGAATCTGAAAAATTGACTAAAAAGATTCATTTAATTGGAGAAATGAAAACATTTGATGGAAGGGACTAAAAAAATCAGTAAATAATGAATACGTAATCACAGAAATTAAAAGAGTAAAATAAACATATAGAAAATAGTAGAAATGAGAAAATCTTGATGGAAGGGACTAGAGAAATATGTAAATAATGAATACATAATCACAGAAATTAAAAGAGTAGAATAAATATATAGAAAATAGTCACGTGAATAACAAAGACATCAAAACAAAACAGAAGTCCAATAAAGACAAGAAACATAACAAAACACAAACCATAAATCAAGACCAAAATAAGGGATAAAACATCAATCACAAGCAAGGCAGCAGCAACAAAACAAGGAGATTTATTTCCTTGTTGTGACCTTGAGCGGATATGCGTAATCATGTTATAACGATGGACTGAATTGGAATAAGTTTTGTGGTGGTGTGGATGAACCCCCTCCCCTGCTCCTTCCCTTCCCCATCCCCACCCTCCTCCCCATCCGCACCCTTGCCCTCCCCATTCCCACCCTTCCCCTCTCCATCCCCACCCTGCCCCTCCTCATTCCCTTCCTTCCCCTCTCCATCCCCACCCTGCCCCTCCCCATTCCCTTCCTTCCCCTCTCCATCCCCACCCTGTCCCTCCCCAATCATTCCCCCTCTCCCCAATCCCTTCCCCTCCCCGTCCCTTCCCTCCCCCCCATCCCTCCCCGTCTGACCTGCTAGGAGGGGAAGGGATGGTGGTTACGTCGCCTCGCCTCGTGTTTACGCGTCACACTTATCTTGCCGCAGCCAATGTCTCCTTGATCCCTGACCTGTGACGTGCCCACTCCTTGTCCTACATAAAGGAAAGGGGGTCACTTATTCCTGTACCACATGTACTTATTTCCATTTTGTCACCTTTTTTCTTGTATGTCAAAAGAAAAAGAAAATCTAGCTCACTCCATCGAGATTTTTTTCTTTTTCGAGCTTTTCATATTTCATTTCCACGGGTACATCCATGCATCAAAAGGTCGTCGGGGATTTGAATAGAGTATACAACATGGGAACTATATGATCCTTGGGGGAGAGAAGAGAGGGGGGGCTTGTAGCTGGAAAATTCTCAGCTTAAAGTGAATAGAGTACAGTCACTCTTGAGACGGACGCTGGCGGAGCTCCCAGGCAATAAAGATCTGGCTGAGTCACTCAAGGACGCGGCCAATCACGTGAAATATGGCTGTGGATGTGGCGGTGCGGGAGGCGAGACGTTGCCCTTGTTTTGGCGACTCCCCGAGACTGGCGAGGCAGAGTTGACAAGATTGTTAACTAAGGAACAAAGTTGAAGAGGACCTAAGAAGCGATACTAAGCGTCAAAGTTCACAAGAAGAAGAAGAAGAAGGAAGCGGCCCTCTTGAGTGTTTGTTATAGAGAAAAGTGTCATTGGTCGACCAGGGTTTTCATGTATAGCTCGTTGGTATGCCTTAGGTTCGTTCACAAGCGTAACCCAGTGACGGGCTATTAAGAGTAATGTTACTTATATGCGTATCAGTGTAAGGAGTTAGAAGGGTCACTCGTTAAACCATCTCACAAAAAAATGGATGATAATGAAATACAAGAGAGCGAGAATTAATATTTTAGTTCCCCTTAATAAGTTACACTAATTGGACGGCAGGGGAGAGATAAGTGGTAGGTAAGGTTCCCGCGGCGCATAGCGGAGGTGCAGACGCTGCGTGAGGCGCCCTGAGCCCCGCGGGACGCCCCTCCTGCCCGCACCTGGATGTCCCCGGCCCGCCCGCTCTTCATGATTCCCTGCTTCCTTCCCCACACCCTCCCCTCGCCTCTCCTTCCCCACACTCTTCCCTCGCCTCTCCTTCCCCACACTCTCCCCTCGCCTCTCCTTCCCCACACTCTCCCCTCGCCTCTCCTTCCCCACACCCTCCCCTCGCCTCTCCTTCCCCACACTCTCCCCTCGCCTCTCCTTCCCCACACTCTCCCCTCGCCTCTCCTTCCCCACACTCTCCCCTCGCCTCTCTCTCCCCACACTCTCCCCTCGCCACTCCTTCCTCACACTCTCCCCTCGCCACTCCTTCCTCACACTCTCCCCTCGCCACTCCTTCCCCACACTCTCCCCTCGCCACTCCTTCCCCACACTCTCCCCTCGCCTCTCCTTCCCCACACTCTCCCTCGCCTCTCCTTCCCCACACTCTCCCCTCGCCTCTCTCTCCCCACACTCTCCCCTCGCCACTCTTCCTCACACTCTCCCCTCGCCACTCCTTCCTCACACTCTCCCCTCGCCTCTCCTTCCCCACACTCTCCCCTCGCCTCTCCTTCCTCACACTCTCCCCTCGCCTCTCCTTCCCCACACTCTCCCCTCGCCTCTCCTTCCCCACACTCTCCCCTCGCCACTCCTTCCTCACACTCTCCCCTCGCCTCTCCTTCCTCACACTCTCCCCTCGCCTCTCTCTCCCCACACTCTCCCCTCG
>JACEEZ010022210.1:368417-373417 GCA_016584305.1 Chionoecetes opilio
TTGGGGTTGGAGGCTCAGGTTGGGGGTTGGAAGAGGGGGTTAGAGGTTGAGATTGGGGGTTGGAGGCTGAGGTTGGGGGCTAACTTGGTCTTGTTATCAATTTGTCCGTCAAGAAAGTTCTGCAACTTTTTAGGGATCAAGTGTGTGTATGTGTAATTTTTTTTTTTTTTTTTTTTTTAGTGCATTTCACTGTCTGAAACGTGTGTGTGTGTTATTTCCTTTTTTTTACTGAGTTCTTTTCATGTATTTCTTCACTCTTTTCATGTGTTTTTTCCTGTGAAGTTCTTGTTTTTATTTCCTTACCTATATAATTTTTTCTTATTTTTCTTTGCTGTCTTACTTCGTGTTTCATTCCCGCTGTATTTTTTGAGCCTCTTGCCTCCATTCCTTTCTTCATTAAGCTTGTTTTATATCTGTATTCATTTATATGCCTTCGTCTTTTAGATAAGTGAGGTAAAGTGTTATAACTATAGGGCGTCAATGGAAGGTTGTGGCGCGGCCGTGTGTGTATTCATCTAGTTGTTTTCATCTAGTTGTATGTTACGGGGCCAGAGCAACGCTCGTATGGCCCCGTCTCCATATCAACATTTTTATCATTCATCATCCTTAGTGCTTAGTTTTGGCCGAAGCCAGCACCCCGGAGAGCAGGTCACAAACCCCGGCTAACACCCGGTACCCATTCACTGCTGGGTGGACAGGGGCTGGGGTTTTAAGGAAACAGCCCATATGTTTCCGCTCCGCCCGGTGATCGAACCCGGGACTTCTCGGTTGTGAACCAAGCGTGCTTCCCCTACACCACGGAGTACCCATACCCGGTGTGTATGTGTGTGTGTGTGTGTGTGTGTGTGTGTGTGTGTGTGTGTGTGTGTGTATGTGTGTGTGTGTGTGTGTGTGTGTGTGTGTGTGTCGCAAGGCAATGAAGGTGGTAAGTACTCTAGACCATGACCCTTTACTCCCCCTTCACCCCTTACACCCCTTACACCCCCTACACCAGGAAGGGGGTGCTAGGTCCTCCCGCTGCGACGGTATTGCACATACGCAAGACAGTCAGTCACGCTTTGTTTACTATCATCCATTCACGCCATTCCACATTCTTCTTACCGTCATCAAAACCTGATGAAGAAAAAAAAACTGACCTAACTAACTAAAACTGACTAAAGACTAAAACTGACTAGCTAAAACTAAAGCTATAAATTCAGGTACTTCAAGTCTATTAAGCCTCAAACAAGTTTATACATTAAGTGCTTCTTCCCTCACGCCACACATTCTCGCCCAAGGTTTCGCCACACAGATCCTCCTTCACAGCCTCCCTTTCACATTACAAGACGTAGATGTCAGCCTCTGAGTGTCGTCTCCAGTCTCCAAACCCACCAACTCTGGAACTCTCTCTCTTCCTGTTTCTATTTTTCCACCTTCCTACGACTAAAATCAATATTTTCAAGAAAGGAGTGACAAGATACCTCCTGAACTAAATTGACCCACTCCCCTTTTTCTATATTCTCTTACTGCCTTCTTTATAGGGACTGACAACTAAGAGGGAGTTTTTTTACTTCTTCGTCGTCATTGGCCAGTCCGTTTGATGTAAAGAAAAACAAAAAACGCCAGTATATCCTTGAAATGCTAGTATTCAAGTTCGTATTATTTGCCAGAAAGTTGTTTAATTTTTTTTCGGGTATAATGTTTAATAATTCGAGAATGTAGTCGGAGTGTGGAGTGTGGAGTGTGGTGAAGGTTCATGAGGCAGACACGCCGTTGATCCTGCAAGGCTGTTAATTAAGCCCAATGCGGCGCAGGATCACGCGAGCCCAAGGATTATGCTGGCTCCTCCTGCCTGCCTGCCTCCCTGCCTGCTGCCTCCTGCCTGCCTGCCTGCCTGCCTGCCTGCCTGCCTCCCTGCCTGCCTCCTGCTGCTGCCTCCCTGCTTGCCTCCCTCCCTGCCTGCCTGCCTGCCTGCCTGCCTGCCTGCCTGCCTGCCTCCCTGCCTGCCTGCCTGCCTGCCTGCCTGCCTGCCTGCCTGCCTGCCTGCCTGCCTGCCTGCCTGCCTGCCTGCCTGCCTGCCTGCCTGCCTGCCTGCCTGCCTGCCTGCCTGCCTCCCTCCTGCCTCCCTCCTCTGCCTGCCTGCCTGCCTGCCTGCCTGCCTGCCTGCCTGCCTGCCTGCCTGCCTGTCTGCCTACCTCCCTCCCTCCCTGTCTGCCTACCTCCCTCCCTCCCTCCCTCCCTCCCTGCCTGCCTGCCTGCCTGCCTGCCTGCCTGCCTGCCTGCCTGCCTGCTTCCCTCCCTCTCTGTCTGCCTACCTCCCTCCCTCCCTCCCTGTCTGCCTACCTCCCTCCCTCCCTCCCTGTCTGCCTGCCTACCTCCCTCCCTCCCTGTCTGCCTACCTCCCTCCCTGCCTGCCTGCCTGCCTGCCTGCCTGCCTGCCTGCCTGCCTGCCTGCCTGCCTGCCTGCCTGCCTGCCTGCCTACTGCCTCCCTCCCTGTCTGCCTACCTGCCTGCCTGCCTGCCTGCCTGCCTGCCTGCCTCCCTCCCTCTCTCCCTGTCTGCCTACCTCCCTCCCTCCCTGTCTGCCTACCTCCCTCCCTCCCTCCCTCCCTCCCTCCCTCCCTCCCTGCCTGCCTGCCTGCCTGCCTGCCTGCCTGCCTGCCTGCCTGCCTGCCTCTCTGTCTGCCTACCTCCCTCCCTCCCTCCCTGTCTGCCTACCTCCATCCCTCCCTCCCTGTCTGCTGCCTACCTCCCTCCCTCCCGTCTGCACCTCCTCCCTCCCTGCCTGCCTGCCTGCCTGCCTGCTGCCTGCCTGCCTGCCTGCCTGCCTGCCTGCCTGCCTGCCTGCCTACCTCCCTCCCTCCCTGTCTGCCTGCCTGCCTGCCTGCCTGCCTGCCTGCCTGCCTGCCTGCCTGCCTGCCTGCCTGCCTGCCTGCCTGCCTGCCTGCCTGCCTGCCTGCCTCCCTGTCTGCCTACCTCCCTCCCTGCCTGCCTGCCTGCCTGCCTGCCTGCCTGCCTGCCTGCCTGCCTGCCTGCCTCTCTTCCTCCCTGCCTGCCTGCCTACCTGCACGTGGCCTGCTGCTCGACCTTCTGCAACTCACGGTGAAGGTCTCTTTCATGTTTCCGCCGCTGGGTACAATGTTTATTGGCAGTGAAAATGGAACGCCGGTAAAAAAAGAAAGGGTTGGATGTTTTTCATACTTTAAAGACCGTGAAATGGTTGGGCCTGTACGTAACCTGTGAGGCTACACTTGTAAGGGTTAAAAATTTCATTGCATTTGGTTCAGTGACCCGGATATTCAATGGCTCTTTCGCCTCAGCAAGTCTAGTGTTTTATTTTTCTTTCTTTTTTTAATCATAGCGAGAAGTGACAACGTAAAGGAAGAACAAACCTATCCAATCCCTTACCTCGATTACTGACGGTATTTTCTCCCAGCTTTCAAGGCACACTATCTCCTAAATGGGGAGATAATCGGCCATCTTCGCGTGGGTACAAAGTTAAAATTAGAACACTGCGTATAAGAAGGAGAAGAAGAAGAAGAAGCAGTACCGTTGCACCCAAGCGGCAGGCCCGGGCGATTAACTTTCCATTAGTGTTATCATGTCTCTCTCCGTGTTTTGGTCGTTACGGAAATGAGCTCCGATGACGCTGTACCCCCGATAGAGAGCCATTGACAAAATAATCATGATAGAAGAGGAGCCTGTTAGCGGGGCAAGATAGCTACCCTCTTAACGGGACGGTAATTCACGGCTATTTTTCATCACGAGTTCATTTGCATTTTATTGATCACGAGTCCACGACCAAGACGAGGGCCGCTGAGGGAATGGCATAGAGGAACATAATGAAAGATCTTACGTAACCAGCATACACGCCACACGGCCTGGTAAAGCACGCCACCACCACCACCACAACTACGTCTTTAGTTTCTGTGTACATCAGTGTCTATATATGTATATATTATATTTCATTTGCTTTAGTACTTAAATTCATTCCTGTAGTTGTTTCTCCTGTATGCCTTTGGGTGAGAATAACATTATTATTATTATTATTATTTAGTCGATGATTCCCGTTACATAAGAACATAACATAAGAAAATAAGGAAGCTACAAGAGGCCGTGAGACCTACACGTGGTAGTTCCTATTACGAGGACGTCCGAATAGCCTTGCGCCGCCACCCACAGTTCCCGCCACGCCACAAAGAATCTTAATATGCTGGAATTTAAAAGGAGGCCCCCAGTTTTCCGCCCTAGGGAGGAAGGGAGTGGGTGTCGTCTTTGTCATTAAAGTGATCAGCATTCCTCCTCAGCTGCCGCGCCAGGCTCAGAATTTGATGAGGAAAAATGTGGAGTCTTTGCCGTGTTGGGGGAGATGGTGTGTGTGTGTGTGTGTGTGTGTGTGTTGTTGTGTGTGTGTGTGTGTGTGTGTGTGTGTGTGTTGTGTGTGTGTGTGTGTGTGTGTGTTTGTGTGTGTGTGTGTTTACCTAGTTGTATTTCTTTGTTTTTACAGGGCCTGAGCTACACTCGTATGGCCCCGTCTCCATATGTACGTACATTTATATTTTGCTTCCTTAGTGCTTAGTGTTGGCCGAAGTGTGTGTGTGTGTGTGTGTGTGTGTGTGTGTGTGTGTGTGTGTGTGTGTGTGTGTGTGTGTGTGTGTGTGTGTGTATGTATGTGTGTGTGTGTGTGTGTCATAACGAGACTATACTCTTACGAGTCATCTGTAGGTCCTTTGTTTTGCTTCTTGTCGTATCCTCTTCCTTCCCCCTTTCCCCCTCCTTCCTCCCCTCCCCCCTTCTTTCCCCCTCCCCCATTCCTCCCCCTCCCCCCTTCCTGTTCTTCCTCCTGGTTTTCATCCCTTCCCTCCTCTTTCTCCTTCGCTTCCTCCTCCTCACGCCCCTGATAAATACCTAATTCCTTCCGTAACATCGCTGCTCGGCCATAATTTGAGGATTGAAAACTTATAACCAAGATTGCTCGATATTATAATTTTCTTTTTAACACTTTATAGGAATCTGGATTG
>JACEEZ010022210.1:378417-395917 GCA_016584305.1 Chionoecetes opilio
GGAGGTCGGAAAAGGGAGGACAAATGAGGGAAGGAACTGGAACGGGCAGGAGTAAGATGGGGGCAGGATATTAGGACATGTTGGACAGTGAGAGGAACTTGACAGGGTGTGCAGAGGGTTGGGGAGGAGCTTGTCATGAGATAGGAGTGTGTGAGGTTGGTATGGCCTATGCGTAAGCGTGCGAGAGCAGTCTCACAACGTCTATTAGAGTGGTAAGGATTTGACCATGGAGAGATAGAGGGTTTGATCAGGCGAAGTTTATTGGCAGAGAAAGTGGTCCAGGAGGATTGCCAGCGGTCGAATATGAAAGATTTAAAGAAAGGGTAGTAGTCGGAGGCTGGCAAGTTTGAGAAACGGGGGCATTGGGACATAGTGGCCGAGCGCGCCAAAGAATCAACGCGTTCGTTGCCAGAGATACCCACGTGACTCGGTACCCAGCAGAAGTAAATTGTTTTGTGGCGTATGGATAGTCGGAATAACCAGTCTTGGATCTCCCGAACAAGAGGGTGAAGTGAGCGAAGAGATTGTATATGAGAAAGGGAATTGCGGGAATCAGTGAAGATAGTGAAAGAACAGGATGGGTAGAAAAGTATGCGTTTCAAGGCAAAGATGGTTAATGCTTTCCTGAGGTATTTTTGTGGATGAAACTACAAAACAGCAGACTTACGTGTATCTTGATATGAAGTATCTATAGGTCAGCAGGTTATCAAGGAGGCTCGTGTGTGCATCACTAGGCCACAATATAAATAATAATAATAATAAACTAATAATAATAGTAATATTGACAACATTAAGACAGTTATAGAAGTAGTAGTAATGACATGCAAGGTATGTAAATATGAGGACTGCTGTGATCCTTTCAAGAATCAAAGCATCAGTGTTGGTGCGGTGGAGACGCTCAACATGGAGACGCTCACTCTGCGTGGTGCTGCAGCAGCTGACGCAGTGTGTCGATCACCAGGCTGAGGTTGGGGCGACCACGCGGCTTCTCGACCAGCATGTGGGTGGTGAGCAGCTGCAGCACAGGCACCACCTGGTGTCCCTGCAGGTGGTGCTGCTCCACCAGCTGAATCAGGCGACCCAGCGAGTATATATCGGCAGAGAATGTGACGGGGCCGCCTCGCAGCACCTGAGACGACTGACGACTGAGGGCACACCCAGTCACAGCAGGTGGGATCCGTCACCTGGAAGGCCACGCGATGGCCGGGCAGGGTCGCGAGGCCCACGTCGATGATGTGCGTCTCGATGGCGTGTTGATGTGATCGCGTGACCGTGACGTTGTCAGCCTTGAGGTCCAGGTGGACCAGCCCCTTGGCGTGCAGCTCCCCCACTTTCACGCTGAGGTCCAGCAACACCTGCAACAACAGGCTGCTGGGCACTTGCCTTTGGAGCACTTTCTCCAGCGTCATGGAACCGCAAAACGTCATGTATAGGGTAGGCGGGTCCCAGATGACGGCTCTCAGCAGGGGGGCGCCGCCCGCCCCCTGTAGCATCGCCAGCACGTGAGCTTCGTCCAAACACTTGTCCTTGAGCTGCTTCCTGACCAGCTGCTGGCCGCACATCTCCACGAGATCCACCTTGCCGTACGTGCCCTCACCCAGGGCGGTGACCACACTAACCGGCGGAGCGGTGTGCAAGTCCAAACAAGGCAGACCTAAAAACCCTCGCGCGTAAAACTCGTCGAGGAGGTCTGGATCGTAACAGAAGGGATGCGACTCCTTGTCCCCGCGCGGTGAGACGGAACAAGAGGCCGACATTTGGGGTGATGCGCGGCTCGTAGCAGTAAAGGACCTCTTGACTACGAAGGTGCCTTGCTGGTTGTTGAGGCGGGAAGCGGGGGAGTCTTTGGCTGGACTGGGTTATGGCTGGCTGGGGGAGGACAAGGGTGACTCTTTGAGCTGGCTTGGGGAAGGGGGAATGGCAGGTGGGTGTTCAAACTCATTTTCTGCCTGTTCGGTCTCGGGCTCCGTGCCCTCGAGGGAGCTGAAGGCGTCCACGGTGTGGGGGAGGGGGCGCGTTGCCTCCTCCTCGACATCACGCGTCTATGTCGCCTCGTTAACATCCGTCAAGCAGCAACGGTCCGTCTGGACCTCTGCGTTCACGGTCTGATTAAATTCCGTCTGAACTGCGCAGTCGACATGCAAGGGACTCGAGCTGCTTGTTTGCGTCTCTTCGTTGACGTACAAGTCCCGTGCATCGTGTGTCTGCACCGCCACATCTACGTGCAGGACCTGCCAGCCGTCTGTCTGCACGCCCTGCTGCTTCACAAAAGCCGCTGAGTGCCTTGTCTTCCTCTGGGTGGAGGCAGATCCGTGTTTCCTGAAATATTTATTCACTTTCTTGTCGGCGGGAGTGTTGTGGTCAGGCAGCAGGGGCAGGTGGGGGCCCCGCAGACCTTCCCGCCACAGAACTGCCTGCCGACGCGGCTGCTTGGCGAACCGCGGCGACGTGCGCCGCAGCCTTCACTGGCGAGGCGGTGTTCATGTTCTTGTCCGCGAGAGTGTTGTGGTCAGGCAGCAGGGGCAGGTGGGGGCCCCGCAGCCCTTCCCGCCGCAGGACTGCCTGCCGACGCTCATTCAGGGCGGCCGCTTGGCGAACCGCGGCGACGCGCGCTGCAGCCTTCACTGGCGAGGCGCTGTTCATCTTCTTGCTAACAGGGAACATCGTTATTGTCTGATATGCCTGACACAAAGACTGGCGTAGCACGGACCCTTGCCGTATTAAGGATGTTTTTTTAGAGAAGTGGAACCTGCCACTGCCAGCTTGGATCTAAGGATGGACTAAGTAGTCAGGATCTAATTGGCGGGTCTCGCCGTGGCTTCCTAGATCCAGGCTGACCTCCACTACTCCTGGCCCGCCTGCACACACAACACACACACACACACACACACACACACACACACACACACACACATTAATACACACACACACACACACACACACACACACACACACACACACACACCAGAGCCTTGGGGGGGGGTGGAGGGGGAGACACCTTATTACCTCCTGCAGAAGATTAACGAGGTGCGGGAATGAGCAGAACATACAGATTAAAGACACTATGTGAGATAAAGGGACGATGCATGTAGTAGGAAAGTGTTCGTATTTATGTAATGGAAGGGAGAAGGAAGATAAAGGATTTTGTGAGTCAGTGAATATAACTGTGTGTGTGTGTGTGTGTGTGTGTGTGTGTGTGTGTGTGTGTGTGTGTGGTGTGTGTGTGTGTGTGTGTGTGTGTGTGTGTGTGAATAGAATAATAGAATAGAATAGATAGAATTTATTATTGCTCAGACTTTATAAATAAAGTATGGAGCACAGCTCCTATAAAATACAATACATTTGGCAGGACATTTCAAACGATACCAATAAGATAAGTGTGCATACATGCACATACAGATAAGTACTACGTAAACTAAAAGTTAGGAGAAATCCAATTGTCAATTTCCAAAACTAAGTGACACATAGAAAAATATAAATAAAGATAACTAATAATCAGATATACTTGTTAGCTTATCTAAACATGCTCAAAATTGATCTGATGAATAATGACAAGTTCTTCAAAACATTCACACTGGTACTTTGCATTAACGCAACATACTTAAAATGCGTTGGCCTAATTGTGTAGTATTTCTGGATATACATATCCCGCAGCCTTACAATTTCCTCGTTAGTACATTCGAATAGGACATGAAATTCATCTCCTACAACATTAGCAATACACTTGCTACAAAGACGATCTTCTCTGTTTACACCTGTGTATCTACCAACATTTATTGGTAGTCTATTGTTGCTTGTTCTGAATCTAGTTACCTGGATGCGAATACTTTTCGGTAGTTTGACGAGGTACACCTCCATACCATAAATCTGCTTAAATATATTGTAGTTACTGCATAACGATTTTGTTGATAAATTATGATGCCAGGTAGTAATCCACTGATCCTTTAATCTCACTTCAACTGCTTTCTTAAACCATGTAGTGTTGGGCACATTTTGTGATAACCACATCCCTGACATACCACACTCATTACATATATTCTTAATGCAGGCAACCCATGGAGAAGTGTATAACCCTAACATATCCAAATGCAACAAACATTGATACATTATATAGCATAATTTAGTGTTTTTACCTGAAATTAGCCGAGACCAGTAACCTAACATTCTGCACTTTATATGAATTTCCAGTGGGTACACTCCAAGTTCACCATATACCATATCATTGCTAGCGTTTTTATGAACACACAACATCTGTTTTAAGAATTTTAAGTGTAATATCTCTAGCTCTCTAATCCTATAGTCTCCCCAAATCTCAGCTGCATAGGTCAGTACTGGTAACACCATGGTATTAAATAATTCCAACTGCATATCAACTGGCAAGTCAAACTTTCTGCATTTACCTATTAGTGAATACATTGCTCTTGTTGCTTGTTCTTTCAAATCTAGCTCTCCTTTACGGAACCTGCCATTGTAATTAAATAATACACCAAGATACTTGTAATCTTCTACCACCTCAACTTTTTCATAACCAAATTCAAATTTATAATTACTTAGATGAGTTTTTCCCCTACTGAACACCACTATTTTTGTTTTGTTACAATTAATCTTTAACTTCCACTCATTACAGTAAGTATACAATGCTATCAGAGCCTGCTTCATTCCTTCCTCACTGTCACATAATATAATTGTATCATCTGCATACATTAGAACAAAAAGTTTCAAATAGGAGTTTATCAAATCATGACCAAAATCTAGAAAATTGCAGTTACATTCAAGTAATTTACTTTCAATATCATTAATGTAAAAAGCGAAAAGCAGGGGCGACAAATTTTCCCCTTGCCTTACTCCCATGTTGCATACAAATACGACACATCGTGTGTGTGTGTGTGTAATGGCAGTTAGAGGGGGAATGGATATAAGTAGAACATATGGCAGAATGGTAGTGAGTATGGGAACTTATAATACTGAGAGGGGTTTTGTGTACAGTCGAGAGAAGTAGTAGAAGGGAGGTGGAAGAGGATGGGTTAATGGGCTATGTATGCAGATAAGGCAATGTGTATGGGTGGCGTGTAATGGGTGATAGTGGTGTGGGTGGTGGGGCAGTGCTTCGTGGAGTGGCTGTGCTGTTTTTTTTTTTTTTTTTACATCACAAAGGACTGACCAAGGGCAAAAAAAGAAGTAACAAATAGCCCGCTTAGTTGCCAGTTCCTATGAAGAAGACAGTAAGAGAATAAAGCAAAGAGGGATGGGCCAATTTAGTTCGGGAGGTGTCTTGTCACTTCTCTCTCACTACTGTGTTAATATTATAATATGACCAGTGGAAGGGGATAAAAACTTTCGTGCTCTGTTGCCTAAAAGTTCGTAAAAGTTGTACAAAAACGTAATTTCACCTCCCTCATGACAGAAACAATGCAGTGTGTGTGTGTGTGTGTGTGTGTGTGTGTGTGTGTGTGTGTGGTGTGTGTGTGTGTGTGGTGTGTGTGTGTGTGTGTGTGTGTGTGTGTGTGTGTGTGTGTGTGTGTGTGTGTGTGTGTGTGTGTGTGTGTGTGTGTGTGTTAATAAGAATAAGTGTTTTGAAGGTAGAAAAAAGGTGTTGAATAATATAACTTTGATGTTACATAGGCGGCCTTGACACTCGAGGGCATAAAATCTACCGCTGCAGTAACAGAACAATAGGATCATTTCTATTGAGTTGTGATAAACATGAAGAGGACAATTTAAGAAGACATGATGCAACAATACAATACTTTTTTTCTTTCTTTTAATTAACACCAAAACTCCGCCTATAAGAATGTTGTAGATAATATAAAAACAAGAATAAAAAACAATTATATATTAAAACAATGAATTCGTGAACATCATTTAGTGTGGGAGTTTACCAGCGGTCTTTTAACACCAAAACTCTGCCCAAAAGAATGTTGTAGATAATGAATACACAAGTCAACATGTTTGTCTTATAATATTAATACACCCTTGAACACACATTACATTACATTACAATATGAATACATCCCTAAATCCCTTTCATCCCTTGTTTCCTGAGTCTCCGCAGCAGCCTTTAAAGGGGCGCCGCTCCCCGCATTACTTATGTCGCCGGGATGAGGGTCGGGGGCGCGCTGAGCCTGAATAAACATCTCATGGAAAAATCGGTTCTGATGGAGGGGAACATTCGTCCCGCCGACTGCCGCACCGCACCGATGCTTTCCCTAAATAAATGACTATTGTTTGCACTCGCCTCGCACAGCGTTTTAGCTCCGTGCGTGTTGCCGCGGTTTGTTGCGACGCGTTAGATTAGGCCTCGGGAACAGCGTGATTGGAGGGACGTTGTATTATGCGATGCTGAGGCAGATTAATGTTTGTCGTTGTTTATATTGCCGCTGCTGCTGCTGCCGCGGGAATGATACTACACTTACATGATACCGCTTTGTACAGTTTATGAAGTATAGTCAGTTTCAATGACCTGACTATGAATTTTAAATATGTAGATTATGTTTTGTTTTTTGTGAGAACTTCACACCACTTGCTAATGGTTGGGGGTATCATAAAACACAATAAATTACGTATACATAAACAGCTGTATATACACAATACTTTCTGTGAGCCATACTTAACCCAAACTGAAAATTATTAGGAGTGTTGAGATTACCAAATCACTTCCTTTTCCCAAGGTTTAATGTTTAATTTTGAAAAATCAGAATGGGAACAAAAAATTCAAGGCTCAAGGTCACCTCGAAGCTCAAGATGCAGGGGCACGGCAGCAACGGCGCCATGGACGCCCTCGAGCTATCCTACAGGAGGCGCAGCTGCGGGTGCTGGGGGAGCGGGAGGCGGGTGACTCATCCTCGGAATCGGAGTCGTCCTCGAGGGCGAAAAAGTACTCATCCTCGGAATCGGAGTCATCCTCGAGGGCGGAGGAGTACTCATCCTCGGAATCGGAGTCGTTCTCGAGGGCGGAGAAGTACTCATCCTCGGAATCGGAGCTGTTCTCGAGGGCGGAGAAGTACTCATCCTCGGAATCGGAGCTGTCCTCGAGGGTGGAGAAGTACTCACCCTCGGAATCGGAGTCGTCCTCCATAAAGCCACAACAGCCAAACCCGCGTTTCAGCCATTTCAGGTAGCCAGCGTAGCCGTATCGGGGATCATTCTCCACATCGGCACAAGGTCCGTACCTCAACTCCAAATGCTTCAGATAATCACAACACGTGATGAATCCGATACCCTGCTTCTTGATAGGGGCAGAATGCCCATGCCCAATGTCCTGCTCCTTGACCAAATAGTCATAGTACCCGACACTCCTCATATCCTCCCCCTTGTCATTATGAAAGACCGCGAGATCCTGTCCTTCATCCATATCGGGAGGGGACTCGTCTCCGATGCGTGCTTCCTCTCCCACACAGTCACCGCCGGAGGAGTTTTCCTCACCATGCCGGGGGCTGCCCAGGGGCACCACATCACAGCAGGTGTCGTGCCCTTCACCCTCGTGTGTCAGACATTTTCTCCTCGTCCTCCTGGTGGGGAGGGTCGCCCTGAAGGTGTTGACCGTTGCCAACACCAATCCGCATCCCATTGCAGAACAGTGCCTCGAAGGCCTGTTCCTGTCCTGCAGTGCCCTGCAGCCTGCCTCCCCCGAGGCTGAAGAAGAGACCGATACCGATGTGTCCCCCTTTGTTGTGGTCTTCAGCCCTCGGAGAAAGTCGCCGAGGGTCATTTCCGTAGTAAAGACGGGAGTCCCGCCGGCCAGGCAGTCGCACCCTGACGGGGGTGTCCCCTTCCTTCCTCTCCAAGTGCCCGAAATTCACCTTGGTCGCCTGGGCGGAGGAGTTTTGCAGCGTGCCGTCGGAGGCAACGCCCTGCCAGTCCTTGTGGGGGAACGACTCCGATTCCGAGGGTGAGTACTCCGCCCTCGAGGACGACTTCGATTCCGAGGATGAGTACTTCTCCGCCCTCGAGGACGGCTCCGATTCCGAGGATGAGTACTTCTCCGCCCTCGAGGACGACTCCGATTCCGAGGATGAGTACTTCTCCGCCTCGAGGACGACTTCGATTCCGAGGGTGAGTATTCCGCCCTCGAGGACGACTCCGATTCCGAGGGTGAGTACTTATCCGCCCTCGAGGACGACTCCGATTCTGATGGTGAAAACTACTCCGCACTCGAGGACGATCGCGATTCCGAAGGTATATACTCCCCCGCCCTCGAGGATGATCGCGATTCCGAGGGTGAATACTCACCGCCTTCGAGGATGATTGCGGTTCTGAGGGTGACTACTCCTCTGTCCTCGAGGATGAGCGGGACATGGATGGCGAGTATCATCCTGTGCTGGACGAGGACGAGGAGGAGATCCAGGAGCGGCGAGGCCCCATGGAGACCTTGGGGGATCTTGTGGGCCACTACGCCTTCCTGGCGACTGTGGGGCTGGTCGTGTATACAACGCCTGGCAGGACGCCCTCCCATGCACACCCTCCACCAGTGCACTGATACCTCAACACTCGTACCCAAACCCAAACCGAGATACCATATCTTTATGATGACGTTGATCGTATCGCATCGCATCGTACGTATCGTACGTACGATCCGATCGTATCGATCGCATGGATCGCATCGTATCGTAATGTATCATATCGCATCGCATCGTATCGTATCGCATCGTACTATCGTAATCGAATGTATCGTATCGCATCGTATCGTATCGTATCGATCGTATCGCATGTACCCAACGTAGTATCGTATGATACCGTATCGTATTAATCGTATCGTATCACATAGCGCCGAGTATCTGTCTTAGTCAACAACAAGTCCAAGACTCGGCTATACCGGGATAGCCTGTGGTATATAGTGTATGCCGGCTCGCTCTAAATATCGTTTATAAGTATGGTTAAACTAAAACAAAATACAAACTCGATGACATGTTTTGTATGTCAACACTGGCCAAATACTCAAACCTGCGTCACAGTCACTCCTTTCACTGTCACGATCACGCTAACTACGCCACGAACACAATATCAAGAGAGGAACAGAAAATAAAATGATATAAAGAAACAATAACCACACGCCGGTTACCAAATCATCGTCATCGATATCTTCATTTCTTACCTTTATTCTTTTGCAATTATTCATAATATATGTGTACTGCCCTTACTCACTCATAGATTTACTCGCTCCCTCACTCACTCACTCACTCACTCACCTCACTACATCGTTCCTTCGCTCAATAACTCAAACACGCAATCACTCATGACCTTAATCACTCACTCACTCACATTCACTACG
Source organism: Chionoecetes opilio (assembly GCA_016584305.1). Classification (NCBI taxonomy): domain Eukaryota; kingdom Metazoa; phylum Arthropoda; class Malacostraca; order Decapoda; family Majidae; genus Chionoecetes; species Chionoecetes opilio. Next base: position 387,686 of record JACEEZ010022210.1, read on the forward strand.
CGATTAACTCACTCAAACGTTCACTTTACTCACTTTGTCCATCAGTCACTCACCCCCCCCACCCCCCAACCTTCCTCACGCACGCACAAGATCACTCAATCAGTTTCGCACTCAATCCACCAATCACAGCATCGAACACAATACTCTAATACATTTTCTTCTGAACGTATTAATTCCTCTCTTTTTTTCTCCCTCTCTCACGCATCGTTGAATATTCCATGAGCCAAGTGGTATATTCGATCAAGTAGTCACCTTCCCAACCCCGCACCAAACTTTCCCCTTCGTGGTTCATCAAATACTTTCTATCACAACTACTACTACTACCATTGTCTGCCACTACCACAATTTACCACAACTACCACTTTCACCATCACCTCAAAAAAAAAAAAATAGCATACAGGCTCAAGCATTAGGACCGTAAGCCTTCCGAGGATCTAGGCCAGAAAGGGCAAAGAAAACATCATTACGAAGGATCTTAATGAGGCATAATATAGTCAGAGGGTGGAAGAGAAGGAGGAACAAGCCCTTCATCATCCAGAGTTGAATTTTCAGCAAAGGTTTGAGCGAAGAGTTCAGCTTTAGAAATAGATGAGACAGCTGTGGAGCCATCTGGGTGAAACATAGGAGGGAAAGATGAAGAAGAATTATTGTTAGAGATGTTATTAGCTAGATGCCAGAAATCATCTGATGATAATGAGGCAATAAAAGACCTAACACAAACACACACACACACACACACACACACACACACACACACACACACACACACACACACACACACACACACACACACACACACACACACACACACACAACCCCTCCCCCCACACACACCATTCCATAACAACCCAAACAGAACCTTCCCTTTATACTTATCAACAGTTTTAACTCTCATTTCTTCCTGTACTATATCTAACAATATCATCTACTTCCTTCTATCTATTCCATCTATCATCTACTTATTTATATCACTGAAGTTAGTTATTCATCGCACCGAGAGCAGCTGGCGGGGGTGAAGGCGTAGTAGTAGTAGTGCCATTATGTAAAGTTAGACCCAGTGAAAACAAAGCGTACAGGAACCAGATGCTGCAGGGTTTGGAGGTTATTGCAGGGGGGGGGGGAGGGGGGAGGGGGAGAAGAGGGTCGATGCGGGAAGGGGGAGGATTACGGTGGGGGGACAGGGAGAGGGGACTGCAGAGGGGGGGAAACGGAGGGAAGGGATGAGGAGGAGAAAAGGGAATCCCCTATAGAGAATGAAGTGAGGGAGGGAGGGAAAAGAACCGTAAGATTGATGAGAGACTAGAACTTGTGCCTTGATCGGGAGGGATTGGAGTTCGTATATGTGAGCTGTGATTGTTAGGCATGATTAGTAACTGTTATACTGTAGTGGAAGATCAAGACTCATGCGTGCAAGAACAGTGAATAAATACACCATAATCAGCAACACTAACAATAAATAGTCTTTACAGTAGATGAAAAGAACAAAAACCATGCAGGCAAGAAACTCAACATTTAAATCGATCATGTAGGAAAAGATAATATATAATGTATTCACACTACTAACATCATCGAAAATATAGGGGGGAAAAATGAAACTATTCGTATACATATATTTTTTTGCCGCCATCATAAACTCGAGTCAAGCCAAGAAAAATAACTATGAGGAAATGATAATAATAATAAAAATAATAATAATAATAATAGTAGTAGTAGTAGTAGTAGTATGCACGTCACTGTACACTGTAAGGAATGCAAGGTACAGAGAGGTAAAGTAAAGGAAGGTAAAGGAAATTCAAGGTAAAGGAAAGGTAAAGGAAAGGTAAAGGAAAGGTAAAGGAAATGCAAGGTACAGAAGGGAAAGGCAAAGGTAATGCAAGGTATACAGAATGGTAAGGTAAACTAAAGTAAAGGAAATTCAAGGTACAGAAAGATAAGGTAAATAAAATGCAAGGTACAGATATCCAGACATCGACCAAGGTTCAGAAGATTGTGCAGTGTGAGGAGAGGCAGAGTGTGTTGTGTGTGTTGGAAAGGAGCGGAGGAAAAAAAAGATGAGTGAGATAGTGGGCGCTGTAGTTGACGTGTTTACAGCGCGGGTTTGAGATGAAAGGGGGAAGAAAAGGGGCGCGCGAGGGGAGAGGGAACGAAAATAGAGTGTAAGTTTTTAGCCTCGGTGAGAACAGAATGGTAGGAGGGAAGCACCGGGCGTGACAGCACTGGCAGCAACAACAACAGTAGCGGGAAATGTGTGTGTGTGTGTGTGTGTGTGTGTGTTTGTGTGTGTGTGTGTGTGTGTGTGTGTGTGTGTGTGTGTGTGTGTGTGTGTGTGTGTGTGTGGAGGCAAGCATCGTACACCATTTTTTTATTTTTTTATTACAACAACAACAACAACAACAATTAACAGCAGTAATAATAGCGATGTTCAACAGGCATCGTACACTATTTCTATATATATATTTTTAACAACAACAGCAGTAATAATAACAATGATAAATGATAATGTTAAAGCCAATAGTGCTTGAAATGTCACGCTATACATACATAAGAGAGCTTGGATTTTTGTATGTGAAAGACCTAGCACGGATACAACTAATGAATGGATAGAAGATGTGTAAGATTTGTTATATGTGAATGATTAAGCATTGATCGCAGTTAAAAGTATTGAAGGGAGGAGGGTTGGGGTGGCCAAATATCAAGTCCTACTTAGGGCCCCATAAAGGCTTGGGCTGGATCTGGTAGTAGTAATAGTAATAATGATAATTGCATTGATATAATTATAATTCTGCTATAATATCCCTAATATTGTTATTATCAATACCGGTTCTACATGCAACAACTACTATGTGCTTTTTATAGTACTGCTGCTCCTACTACTACCACTACTACTATTTCTACAACAACAAGTACTACCACTACTTCTACTACTACTGATGCTAATTGTAATGCTAATAGTAATGATAATGATAACCATAATAATGATATTTATGATTTTAATATTAATAGCAATAATAATGATAATAATAATAATAAAAGTGATGATAATGATAATGAAACTAATTATTTCACTATAATTCACCGAATGTCCGTCCGTCCGTCTGTCCGTCCGTATGTACAGCTATGAATAATGATAATAATAATAATAATAATAAAAATAATAATAATAATAATAATGTTAATAATAATAATAATAATATGAATGTGTAGACATGGCATGACTAGTGTAGGTCGTTGGGTAAGGGGAACTAGGGTAAGAGTTGAGTTATTATAGACAGACAGACAGACAGACACACATATAGCGGTAGAATGATAAATGGATATATACAGATTCCTATCTTCTCTTCACTTCTCTTTCATTCTTTTTTTCTGTGTGTGTGTGTGTGTGTGTGTGTGTGTGTGTGTAAGCTAGAAGGAGTCTCTCTACCATGAGTTTACCCATAAACGTACATACATATTATTAGCATAAGCAAAGTAAAGGTTAATAGGGCTTTTTCCTTACTTTATCTTTCCGCACTACTACTACTACCACTACAACTACTACTACTATTACTACTACTACTACTACTACTACTACTACTAATAATAATAATAATAATAATAATAATAATACTTTCACTATCACGGAGAAGGAGGAGCAGGAGAAGGAGAAGGATGAGCAGGAGAAGGAGGAGCAGGAGGGGGACGAGCAGGAGGGAGACGAGCAGGAAAATGAGGAGCAGGCGAAGGAGGAGCAGGAGCAGCAGGAGCAGGAGAAGGAGGAGCAGGCGAAGGAGTAGCAGGCGAAGGAGCAGCAGGAGCAGGAGGAGCAGGAGCAGGAGCAGCAGGAGCAGGCGAAGGAGGAGCAGACTAAGGAGGAGCAGGAGCAGCAGGAGCAGGAGAAGGAGGAGCAGGAGAAGGAGGAACAGGCGAAGGAGGAGCAGGAGCAGCAGGAGCAGAAGCAGGAGCAGGAGAAGCAGGAGCAGGAGGGGAAGAGCAGGAGCAGGTGGAGTACATCAGATGTGTGGGCCCAATGGAGTTCTGAAGCTTCCTTATTAATGACTGCTTTTGTTCTGATAGGAATATATTATACACACACACATACACACATACACACACACACATACTGTCCCCCTTAAGCAAGGGGATAAATATACTGTGTAAGGCTGATCTAAGTGCACGGCAGGGGCAAGGAAGCTTGGAACAGCAGAAGGGGTCACTGAAATCCTATTGGTGGATGGAGTTAGTACATAATAATGTAGATCCTCTTGGAACCAATGACTGTGCCGCGTGAAGGGGGAGAGAGATTGGAATTAAGTGGAGGTTGGAGTTAAGAAGAATAGAACCCCATAATAGGAGTTGTCTTAACTCCAACCTCTGTATCCTTTTTTGAGGGTGCATGTAATGAGGCTGTGATAGTTTGAGCATCTTAATAATTGACTCCAGGAGTCAGGAAATATCATATCATCCTTCATATCGACAACCTGGCGATCTCTACCGATCACACAACCATGGAGACTGCTATGGACATCCCTGTGATACGTCGGAAGATCCTCAAGAAGGGGAAACTGGTGGGCAGCGGCAACTTCGCTGACGTCTACAAGGGAAGGCTGGCGCTGGGACGCGACCAGATCCTGCGTGTGGCTATCAAGGAGCCCGTGGACGACGCCGCGAAGCTGGCGTGGTCGTCGCAGGAGGCGTCGGTGTTGCACGAGCTTGAGGGCGTGGAGGGTGTTCCCTAGCTGTACGGCGTGACGGATGCCACGCCCCCCGCCCTGGTCATGGGCCTGTGTGAGGGGGCGCTGCTCCAGAAGCTGTACGAGTGCGGGGAGGTAGAGATGGGCCTGCGAGCCGTGGTCAAGCTGTGCGGGGTGGTGCGACGGCTGCACGCCCGCGGCATCACGCACGGCGACATCCACGCCGGGAATGTGATGGTGGACGTGATCGAGGAGGGCGAGGTGGAGGCCACACTGCTGGATTTTGGTTTGGCGGAGCGGCACACGAACGCCGCCCGCCAGATGGACGACGTCAACGAGGTGGTGACCACTGCCCTGCAGATCATCCCCGGATGGAGGCAACTGTCCGACGTGCGCTGGAGCCTGCAGAGCGCCGCAGACCTCCGCGCGGTGGAGCGCCTGCTGCGCCACGCCCTCAGGATCCTCCACGCGGCCAAATGATGACTTTATACTACACTGTAGTGCTTCTACACTGTCTTTATGATACTGCTTATACTACTACTACTTCTATATGACTATTGTATACTATATGTATATCTACTATGACTACTACTTCTATAACAACAGACCTCCGCGCGGTGGAGCACCTGCTGCGCCACGCCCTCAGGATCCACCACGCGGCTAAATGATTGTTTAGTACTACACTGTAGTGCTTCTACACTGTCTTTATCATACTGCTTATACTACTACTACTATATATACTATACTACTATACTACTATATATACTATACTACTATATATACTATACTACTATACTACTATATATACTATACTACTATACTACTATACTACTATATATACTATACTACAATATATACTATACTACTATACTACTATATATACTATACTACTATACTACTATATGTACTATACTACTATACTACTATAATTATATACTATACCACTATACTACTTCTACAACAACAACTACCACTACTTCTACTACTACTGATGCTAATAGTAATGGTAATAATATCCATAATAATAATATTTATGATATTTATATTTATATCATAATATTAATAATTATCATTATTTTCATTATCATTATCATCCCTTTCAATACTATTTTATCAATATCATTATTATTTCTTTAATTCAACCTATATTACTACTAGTGGTGGTGGTGTTACCCTACTACTACTACTACTACTACTACTACTGCTAACTACTACTACTACTACTACTACTACTACTACTACTACTGCTGCTACTACTACTACTACTACTACTACTACTACTACTACTACTACCAACTACTACTATACTACTACTACTACTATACTACTACTACTACTATACTACTACTACTACTACTATACTACTACTACTACTACTACTACTACTACTACTACTACTACTACTACTACTACTACTACTACCAACTACTACTATACTACTACTACTACTACTACTACTACTATACTACTACTACTACTACTACTACTACTACTTCTACTACTACTACTACTATATATATCCTTTCTGTTTGCTTTTCATCAATGTTCTTTTCTACGTCGTCACTTTGCCTCAGCTTTGTCTCCTTCCTCCTCCCTCTTCACTATTGTCTTTTATAGTCTTGTTTTGTTATCCTTTCTCTCTCTGCGTCCCTCTTTCCCCCTTGCTTCTTATGCTCAACGCACATATACACTCCATTACGTGCATTCATCCTCAATTATATCAATAACTCCCTCACTTCCAATATATAAAACAACCAAATGCTATTTCCTCCTTTACCTTTACTTCCTTTCATCCTCTCAACCACTTAATAACACATGATTAAAAGATCTTCCTCCTCTTCTTCCTTAGCTCTCCTTATCTTACAATCTACCGCTCCCTCTCACCGCTGTTCTTTGTCCCTCAAGCCATTGTGTCTTGGTCAAATATTCATTACCAGACCCTTTGTCTTTGTCTCCGCGGTGCTGCTCCTCAAGCCATCGCCACCTGTACCGTCATTCCTCGGCTCGTTCTGACAACCTCGCAAATATGAAGACTCGCATTACATATCAAAAGGACCACAAAAACAAGGATATAGCATAAGTTCCACTGCAAATTAAGCTTATTTAACGTGTGGTTAAGTAACCTCATATTTATGCAGGGATGTACCAAAGTAAATTCAGTTTATTTGCTTTGTCTGTGGAAAATGATAAGTTCGTAGTCGTGATGTCGATGGATTTATGTTGTTGGGTTTACGTTTCGAAGAAGTGTTTCTTAGTAGGTGTTTTATAGGAAGTGTTCGTTTATCCTTCTTGATGTTCTTAACAAGGCTTGATAAGGACGAATGGAGACGTGGGAGGAGGAGGAGGAAGAGAGGGAGGCAGGAGGAGGAGGAAGAGAAGGAGGAAGGAGGAAGGAGGAAGGAGTGATATTACGTTTCTATTTGTCACGCGTGCTGCTTACTGCTAACTTCCTTGTCATACCCCCTCTTCCTCCTCCCTACCTCCTCTTCCTCCTCCCTAACGTCTCCTTCCCTCCTTCCCTTTGTGACATTATTCCCGCATCTTCTATCCTTTCTGTCTCTTCCTCGTTTGACCTCATTTCTTTCAACTTATTTTTCCTTTATTACCTCCTTCCTTGTGTCTTCCTTCTCCTCTCTCCCCTCCACTTCTCCTCCTCCTCCTCCTCCTTCTCCTCCTCCTCCTCCTCCTTCAGCCTTTCCTATCAAATTCCATGGCAGTTTTTTAATACTGTTTGATGGGGTTTTTTCATTTCTTTTCTGCCAGCCTCGGACGGAGGGAGAGGTAGGTGGGGAGAAGCCTTCAACTTTGCTATTCTTTTACCTCTAACACGTAGAAACTATAGTGGTACAGTACAAAGAAGTCACACAGGCAGCCTCGTTTGGCCCAGTAGGGCTGTTGCTGTCTGTTCTTCCTTTGCATTCTTTTGTATATTCCTTTTCCTTGCCGCCGGAGCAAAGTAATTTTCCATTCAAAGATCACCGTTTGAGTCTCCTTCCCGGCATCACAGATATTATGTAACACTAGCCGCAAAGCCGCCCTCCGGGCGGACTTTTTGGCTAGCTCCTGCTGAGGGCTATTGACCCACCACCTGTGTTTGGTGGGCCTTCGGCCCACCAAACACAGACTCTCCAGATAGCCCCTTCTAACTTTCCTGAAATCATGGATGTAGAAATGTATGTATTAACGCCAACCCATTCACATCACCCCCAACCCATTCACTCACCCATTACCCATCACCCCCCACCCATTCACTCACCCATTACCCATCACCCATTCACTCACCCATTACCCATCACCCCTCACCCATCACCCATCACCCCGCACCCATTCACTCACCCATCATAACCCTCACCCATTACCCATCACCCCACCCATTCACTCACCCATTACCCATCACCCTACATCAAGGTTTCCTCAATTCTCGCAACCCACTTTTTTTTCACAATTCTCGCTAATAGGCTACTAAAAAAAAAAAGAAAAAGTGATCGGATCATCCCATAATTGGGCTTAAAATGTTCCCCTGCTCGACCCGGTTCCAAAACTGTGCCATATGATGGGATTG
>JACEEZ010022210.1:403417-415917 GCA_016584305.1 Chionoecetes opilio
TGATGTGAAAAAAGAAGAAAAAAAAAGTATCGCTTCATAGGTCCTCTTCAACTTCGTCTCCTTAGTTAACAATCTTGTCAACTCTTCCCTTGGCTATTTCACTTGGGCAGCCTCACCATCTGTCAGCCCCCCGAGGCAAATACGAAACTGTGGTGGGCTAAGAACCTCGACCGTATATATCGTGGGGTTTATAACATGTCTATGCTATTCAGTTTCCTCTTGTTCCGCATACAGACAGTTGCCACCCCGATGGAGGTCAGAGGCTTATGAAATATTATATGGTTGAACTGAAATAAAAAGTTGTGCATCGCAAAATGTATTTCGTGCAGCGCCGTGATGCCGCCCACTCGCCCGCTCCACGCTTCTCTTTTTTTTTTAAATATGTGTTGCTGGGTGCTCCGAGCTACGCAATTTTGGCACACTTCCGGAGGGTGTTTGTAAGGTCGGAGCAGCAGCAGTAATTGGCTGCACTGCGTTTTTTTTTTTTTTTTTTTTTTTTTTTTATCATTCGTGCGGATAACTGAGCTTAGCGGTTAATTGGACCATAGCTTGCCTGTGTGCCTGTGACGATGGTGCCGCCTGTGACGCTGGGTTGTTGCCTCCACGCCCTGGCTAGCCGCCCTGCACGTCACCAGTCACCACCACTCAGACACGGGTTCGTTTGGGTGCGTTTCCTCCTAACAGACAACAAGCACTATACAATCATGGCTGTAAAATAACCCTAAAGCTGTAATGAGCGAGAACCAGGAATTGCGTCGTATAGGATAATCATACAGGCTTCTGACAAACTTTTTGCGCGCAATAGTATGACGTTTAACACTAGCAAACGCAGGGCCTAAGCCACACACGCTTTCCCATGACCAGGCCAAGCCAGTTTATAATCAGAACCTTAACAGAGCAAGGATTTGGATATTTCTAGAGATACAGTAGCTACGCCGGACACATTATAATGTTTAACAAAGAGTAATGATCATCCTAAAGCTTCCCCATGTTGTTCTGTTGTGTTGTTTACCATTGTCTACAAGTCTGCAGTGGAGCGTCTCGCCGGCCGGCCTCCCTGCGCCCCTTCACTCCGGTCTGGCGTGTCCTTGTCGCATCCGGGGCGGCCCTGACCAAGGCAAGTCCAGTAGCGGCTGAAGGCGGTGTATTGAAACAGGTTTAGAGATTAAGTCTTAGAGGGAAGGTGGTGGTTTGCCTAAAGATATCCGCCTCAACTGCGACAAAGCAGGTTTATTCCCTCTGCTGAAGACAACTCACGCCCGCCAGAGTAAAGAAGAATAAAGGTTAGGATTATCGGCGCCGCGCTGACTTGGGCGACCTAGTGAGGTAATCAGATAAGCTTAACGTGCACACGGAGCCATAAGGAAAGGAGATGAAGGAGATAGAGACGATGCAGTGTGGATAAAGATGCTAGACAAATATGAGGATAAAGTGTGTCCATCAGCTGAAAAAGGAGAGAGGGAGAGAGAGAGTGCGAGATATGAGAAAGATAATTAAAGCTTACGAAAGGGACATGCACCGAGCGTCAAGGTAACTCAGATTTAGGGTGAAAATCTTCCTATACAGACGATAGAGAATGCAGACAAATATATCCATTAAGCATCTAAAACATCACTTCTGTTAGCGAGACAAACGTGTGTCCACCAACACGACTGAAGACGCGACGGTAATGATTTCTGTAAGTGCTTCGAAAACCCCTCACCGCTCCAGCCTTCCTCCCTACTTCCCTTTCACTGCTCATGTCCCCCCACCACGCTGAGGAGGCGCTCGTGATGATACAGACGACCTACACTGAAGGGGCATCCTCTCTTTCATTCACCAAGGGAACAGCCCGCCCGTCCGCTCGCCCACCTGTCCGCCGGTCCGCCTGCTCGTCCGCTCATCCGCCTGTCCGCCCGTCCGTCCGCCCGCCCGGCAAATCACAGCGTGGTAAGTGCTAGAAGGACGCACGGCTGATTGGCTTGGAAGACGACCAAATGGCGAACGCTTTTTCTCTTTTTCATCCTCTCTATTGAACACAAGGTCTGCGTCTTCCTGCCTGACACGCCAAAGACGCCTTCACTGCCGCGCTTCACTGACTCAATCAACAACACCTGGGCGTCTTCGGAAACTAGTTCATTGGCTGTCTCAAGGTCTTTTTTTTCACCTCACCTTCCTTCGCCCACTCGCTCACAGAAGATCATACAACAATAACACTCATTCCTCCGCGTCATCAAAAGAACAGCCAACCGTATAATACCATGATTCGCAACTTTGCCTTCTGATGCATGATCGCTATTAGGGTTAACTTGGGTTCCTATGACTTGAGATGTTGCATGATGGAATAGAAAAGCGTTGAGTTAGTGTATAAGAGCTGCTTTTTTGGTATGAAGGCCATGAGGGGTTAGTGAGAAAGGAATAAGTGTGAGTAGTATAGGCAGAGAATGACGCATGTTCCGTGTTGCAAAGGACAAAAGGAGTAACTTCAAGGTGGCGGTGGTGCTGTAGGTCAGATGTGACGGAAGAAAAGGACATGTGGGCAGGAAAGGTAGAGAGAACAGATGAAAAGAAGAGATTAAGGGTGGCGGCAAGGTGACATATGGCGTGGAAAGGTTAATGGAGGTTTGGAAGTCTTCTGTGGTTTGTCAGTTGGCTGGAGTCTTGCAAAGAAATATATTACCTTTGTTTCCGAGCTACCTGCGTTCATCTTGTGGGGCGGGACAGACGGCGGAGGAAGGAAAAGGAAGAAAAACAGAGAGAGAGAGAGAGAGAGAGAGAGAGAGAGAGAGAGAGAGAGAGAGAGAGAGAGAACAATTCAGACCTTCATAGAGAAGAAAAAGGGTGTAAAATGACGCCACCTGAGACTGGTGTGGATGAGGTCACGTTGCAAAGAACATAGCGAGGCATAGAATCGTGGAGGGGGGAGCGCGGGGGGGGGGGGGTTGAAGTGGTGGTGAGGGCGTGAGAGAGAGAGAGAGAGAGAGAGAGAGAGAGAGAGAGAGAGAGAGAGAGAGAGAGAGAGAGAGAGAGAGAGAGAGAGAGAGAGAGAGAGCACAAATTATTGGGTGTTTCAGTGATAACAGAGAAAGATTAAAGCCAAGATGCCAATTTGAAATGCAAAAGTGTTCCACATTGTATGAATTCGTATGGTTTTTTTCCTTTTTCTTTTTTCCTTCGGGTTAAAGTGTGAGAGAGATAACTAAACTTGAGGCTAAAAGTGTGTGTAGTAAGATGAGGCGCCATGCAAGACGGGAGGAAGGCAAGCAGGAAAGAGTTGAGAATTAAACACAGAACGTACGTATAGCAACCCTTGACACAGCCACAGCTCTGTCCGGGTTTAGGCATCGCTGTGACGTCATCTCAAGGCTGCTGCAGGGATGAAGAAGTAAGCAACATGTTGATTAGTCATAAGTTTGTGTATTATTTCAACAGTTTCATGACTTACTCCAAGAAACAACAATATTTGGGGTGATTTTCATTTGTATTATTATTAAGTCTTTTATTTTTTTAGTAGTCTTAAGTTTGTGCTGTGTATTGTATGACTTACTCTAAAAAACTTAACAATATTTTGGGTGATTTTCGTTTCTTACATTAGAGCATCTGTTGTGTGTCGTTTTGAGCCGCAGGAAGCAGTGTTGTTGTATAAGGAAAGGTCTTATCTGATGGCGCAGAAGAAGTAAAGTCATGTTTTGCAATTCATAATTAGAAGACTCAGTTAAGGCGACGTGTTGGCGTCTTTGTAAATTCGTACAAATGGTCGTTTACGTTAGGCAGGATGTTATGTTTTGTCTTGTAACTATCATGATTATGCATATCCATGTGATGCAGTGTTCGTGTGTGTGTGTGTGTGTGTGTTTGTGTTTGTGTTTGTGTGTGTGTTGTGTATGTGTATGTGTTGTGTGTGTGTGTGTGTGTGTGTGTGTGTGTGTGTGTGTGTGTGTGTGTATGTGTATGTGTGTGTGTGTGTGTGTGTGTGTGTGTGTGTGTGTGTGTGTGTGTGTGTGTATTTACTTAGTTGTATTTTACAGGGCCTGGGCAGCACTCGTTCCGTCTCTATATCTACATGTTTTTTTGTGTTCCTTACTGTGTGTGTGTGTGTGTGTGTGTGTGTGTGGACCCTCACGCAGTTTAGATCGTCTGGAGTGTCTCTTCCTGCCTGCCCTGACCGTTGCTTCACCACACAGACCCCGCTTGGTGCGCCGTATCACCCTCTCCCTTGCATCACCAACCACTGACTTGCACACACACTCCTGCCGTCCTTCACACCGCCCCCCAGAGCCCAACGACCAGCCAGCTGCCTAGTTCCTCCACTTATACTCGCAATCCACTCCCCAGAAGCTCCTTACCCAATCCCATTAATCACCCTCACTCCTCCACTCCCTCCTTTCAACCATTCACTCATTTCACTCATCCACCACACAGCCTTGCTCTTCATTCGCCCGTCCATTCACTCCTCTCTCACGGTTTAGTGATTGGGTCTGCTCGAAGAAAGGAAATCCTCGAGCACCCACTTCGCCAAATACACACACAACACACACACACACACTCACACTCACACACACACACACACACAGGCAAACAGGACTCGAATAACTCCTTTTTTATCTCTCTCTCTGCAGCCTCCTTCATTTTTCTACCTTAAAACGTGCTGGGTTCTCGTACAAAACTACTCCATCTCCTCGAAAAATGGCACCTGTTTGAAGCATTTGAAGTCCTATATCCGGCATTCCACCACCTCCTTTCCCTTCCCGGCCTCACAAAGCCCTCACGCTCCACCACCACCTGAAGTTGGACCTTGATAGCCATGACTCAGCCCCGGGGTTAGATAGGAATGCTTTGTTACCCTTCCCACGCGAGGTCAGGCGTACCCGGTTGACCCCCCAAAACTTGAGCCAATAAGTAAGATCATGAGGGGTTCAGGTAGGCGACGAGGAGGAGGGAGGGGAGAGGAAGGGGCGAAGGGGAGACGAGGAGGAGGAAGATAGTGAAAGGGAGGGGACGAGAGGGCGTTGAGCAAGAGTGGCTGACGTGGTACAGTAGGTAGTGGTGGTGGTGAACGTGATGTGAGTCTGTACGTACTTCCACCCAGGTAGGTAGCCCGAGGTTAGTCAGGTATACATCTCCTTTTCCTTTACCTGCCCTGCTGCCTCTCTCGACCTTTCCACTTTCCTACCTGCCTGCATGCCACCTCTATTGCTCCACCGTTCCCCTCCCCACCACCACACACACACACACACACACACACACACACGCACGCTACTATCATGTTATCGCTACACCTGCATCGCACCTGCCCTTGTAACAACCAATAGGATACGTTTGCTGCTACCTGGTAGTACTTATGTAGGGTTAAGCTGCCGATCCCACCTGCCTTCTACCTGGCTACCTTGATACACCTGCCTCTTTAAACCCTTGTATGTGTGTGTGTGTGTGTGTGTTGTGTGTGTGTGTGTGTGTGTGTGTGTGTGTGTGTGTGTGTGTGTGTGTGTGTGTATGTGTGTGTGTATGTGCACTCTCGTGGGTTTGGTAATTGGTGCTTTTGTGCTGATTGGTGTGCCGTTATTACTGTTCTTCCTCTCACCGCCGTCAGGTAATTTGGTGCGAGGTGTCTTAGGTGTGTGATGGTGAGAATGTTGCCGAATACTTGCGAGAAATATATGTCACCCATACGAGAGAGAGAGAGAGAGAGAGAGAGAGAGAGAGAGAGAGAGAGAGAGAGAGAGAGAGAGAGAGAGAGAGAGAGAGAGAGAGAGAGAGAGAGACGTAGCAATTGTAAATAATCCTTAAAAACAAAACAAATATATGAAAATCCTTGAGGATATATTTTAGCAAATCCACTTTTAAGGCAAAACAGGCCTCTTCTGTTCACTCAGGCGACTTCTGTGTCACCGAACAAGTATAAACACGCCTGGCCTTGGCACACATCTCTGATAAAGTCAAGAGATAGTAAATGTCGCCAAGGCTTTGCCACATAATCACTCCCATAAACACACAATGAACAGCTTACGATAGCCACGATATTGTGATGTGCCATGAAACCAAGTGTAGCTACATGCAGGAAAAATGTAGAAATGTGCAAAAAAGAGAAAGGGTAGGAGGAAAAATGTAGATAAATAGGGGATGGGAATGTGCAGTAGGAAGCATGACTGTTGTTTGTTGATAATGGGTCGCCAGAAGCAAATCCGTTACCTGCCCTTAGACTTAGAGGTTCCTGCGGCGTCAAGACCTAAACTGAGGCTTGAACACTTTCTTATCCCTCACGTCCTTAGTGTATCCACGCCCTGTGCGGTCACGAAGGAGGAACAATGATCACAGCGGTGGGGACGTTGCGGTGATGCAAGGAACATCTGATTCAGTACGCTGCTTTTTTTTTCGCCCTTGACCAGTCCTTTGTGGTGTAAAAAAAAAATACGTTGAACGACCTTAATTATTATACAATAACGCATAAAAAAAAACCCTGCCATCAGATAGTACCAGACATTAGGAGAGAAAGGAAGGTTGGAGGTGGAGGGTGAGGCAATCAGAGGGCATGCAAGGAGGACGCCCCACGCCCCCACGCCCGCGCCGGAGTGAGGGGCGTAGGGTTGCATCACTAACACGGGCGCCCCTGACTCTGACTGTTCCCTTGTTCTGCCCCTGCCATGCCGCCTTGTATGGGCCGCGAGGGGTGTGGGAAGTGTATTAATAGAGCAAAGGAAGGAAGACAAAGCACTGATGAACCATTCTGAATAGTCGTCAAAGGATTCGTAAGGCAAAGAATATAAAAAGTGGTCTTGTCGCGCCAGAAGAACAAGAGCCTCGAGCCGGTTTATACATCGTCAATTAACTGAAGTATTCTACCGCATTGTAAAGCCGTCCTCATCTTCCTGTGCGAGGATCACTGCTTCATAAAAAAAATATATATATATAAAAGTGGAAAATGAATGTACTTTCTGCTGCTAGTTGATCTGAGTGCGAGTCTGACAACCGGTAGTAGTATGATTTCCTGGTCTACTAAGTTTCACAGTTGGAGTGAATGTTAAAACTTTCTTTGACGAAGTAAGTCGTACACAGGAGCGCAAGGGAAAGTGGTCCTCATGGCCTGAACGTTTATTGAAAGTTAACTCGTGGTGATTAAACAGTCCAATTAACCGGCGTAGACTAACCAAGGAGAGTGTTGGCGCTCCCTCGTGCAACACAACCGCGGTCTGTGTGCGGCCGTGTGACGCTACCGCTGACGTCAAGCCCCTCACAACGCGTTGGCCGCAGCCACAGCGTCACAAAAGCAAGTCAGGCAAACTCTTTTCACAAGAGTTCCAGGATCTGGCGCTGATAATGACGCCACTCACCATCAAGCCACAAAAAACCCTTGCAAGGGAACCTCTCACGCCCCTCAGCCGCCCTTGTGTGTGTGTGTGTGTGTGTGTGTGTGTGTGTGTGCCGCGGCCCCGACCCCGAGTGTCTGTAGAGGGTCGTATTCATCTCTAATTATGTCACTCTTCATTGGTTAAAAAGGGGAGATGTATATATTAATGAAAGTCAGGCTAAAGGCGAGTCGATGAAGAGTCCTCGGCATCATACTAACAAAGAACAAACAAAGGCTGTCCCCATCCCCTTTCTGGGCCTTGGCGCGGCTCCACCACCCGTCACCGAACAAACAACACTGTGCCGGCCTGTCCGCCCCTGTCAAGTGGTTAACGGGCCTCCTGCGACCCAGTCTACATTTAGCGCGATGCGGTCACAGAAGGCACAGATAGTCACCGTCAGCCCGGCGTGTGCGAGACCCCCGACGTGGTTCCAGCAACAAGGCCGCCAAGCCACTGCAGTCATTACCATCGATTTTTCTTAAGAACATATTATACGCACCGTGAGAGAGAGAGAGAGAGAGAGAGAGAGAGAGAGAGAGAGAGAGAGAGAGAGAGAGAGAGAGAGAGAGAGAGAGAGAGAGAGAGAGAGACAAACAAACAAAAAACTGACAGACAGGCAAAAAACAAAGACAGACAGACAAACAAATACAAACAAAGACAGACAAGCAGACAAAAAGACACAAACAAACAGACAGACAGAGCCAACACTTTTTAAGGCTCTAAGTTTAGTTTCTTGGCCACACAGATTGTGGCTCACAAGCACAGCATAATGTTTGCAGTGTTTGCAGGATCGATTGAGTTGTTGACCGAGAGAACCAGCCACAGGAAGTGCCGCTATCTTATCGCCAAGGCTTTTATACTGTTCTTTACGAGGCAGGACCGCCGCGCCCACCCAACGCAACCCTCAATGAATTACTGAGAAAGAGAAAAAAAAAAAGAAGTAACAGTACACTAAATATTTTCTGCTATACAAAAAGAGCTCCACTTGAGGCGGGTGTGACAGAGGAGATCTTGAATAAGCTGAAGGAGACTTAAGACGACCTCCTTGTGTGTGTGTGTGTGTGTTGTGTGTGTGTGTGTGTGTGTGTGTTGTGTGTGTGTGTACTGTTTGTGTGTGTGTGTGTGTGTGTTGTGTGTGTGTGTACTGTGTGTGTGTGGTGTTGTGTGTGTGTGTACTGTGTGTGTGTGTGTGTGGGTGTGTGTGTGTGTGTGTGTGTGTGTGTGTGTGTGTGTACTGTGGTGTGTGTGTGTGTGTTGTGTACTGTGTGTGTGTGTGTGTGTGTGTGTGTGTTGTGTGTGTGTGTGTGTGTGTGTGTGTGTGTTGTGTGTGTGTGTGTGTGTGTGTGTGTGTGGTGTGTTGTGTGTGGTGTGTGTGTGTGTGTGTGTGTGTGTGGTGTGTGTGTGTGTGTGTGTGGTGTGTGTGTGTGTGTGTGTTGTGTGTGTGTGTGTGTGTGTGTGTGTGTGTGGTTGTGTGTCGTGTGTGTGTACTGTGTGTGTGTGTGTGTGTACTGTGTAATGTGTGTGTGTACGTGTGTGTGTGTGTGTGTGTGTGTACTGTGTACTGTGTGTGTGTGTGTGTGTGTGTGTGTGTCGTCCCTAGTGAAGATAGCATAAGGACCGTCCGTGTTTGTCTCAGCATCCTATACTCGAGTTTATCTAAAATAGCTCCCAGCAAAGCGCGCCATTACTTTCAGAAATTAGACCCTCAATCGAGTTTACTTTTTTGTCGTGCATAATCTAGCGTCTTGAAGACCCGGCAGAGGAAAGACGCAGTGAAGTGGAGGGGCGGAGAGGCATAGGCGGAAGGGAAGAGGAGATAAGGACAAGCTGAGGATGTATGGGGGAGAGGAAAGGAGGAAGGTAAGGAGATGGTGTAGCGGGGAAGAGGCGGAGGGAGGGAGGGAGAGATTCAGGGAGGGTAATGGGAGGGAGGGAGAGATTCAGGGAGGAGGTCAAGGGAGGGGGGATAGCTTCATGCTGTTGACACTTGTTGTTGACGGACCGTATAGTGGCCTAAGTTACTACTACTATAACCCTACTGCTACTACTACTATACATACTACTATATAGACTACTACTATATATGCTACTACTACTATAACTACTACTTATACCCTTGTTGCCTTCCTGCACATGTTTTCTTTACTGTTCGTGTCTTATTCCGCGAAGTATAAAAACGTTTGTGTGATTCTACGTAGCTTCTCTTGCGTCATTTATTCTCCGCAGAAATGCATGTACTACCAACTTGCACGTACGTTTGTCGAAGTGTCATAAAAACATAAGAATATAAGAAAATAAGGAAGCTACAAGAGGCCGTGAGACCTGCACATGATAGTTCCTGTAAAATAACAACTGGTCTACTGCGATGGCCGGGAATCGAACCCGGGTCAACTGCTTGGAAGGCAGCTATGCTCACCACTATACCACCATCGCATATATTTTGTTGCGTCAGGAATGTAATCTTTGTCGTTGAGGCGTTTCTGCTGTTTGTTTTTCTTCTTTCTTTTTGAGTGCGTAGTACTTGTAAATGACAGAGGTCGTGAAACTCAACTGCAAATGACTGAACACACACACCCACACTCTCTCTCTCTCTCTCTCTCTCTCTCTCTCTCTCTCTCTCTCTCTCTCTCTCTCTCTCTCTCTCTCTCTCTCTCTCTCTCTCTCTCTCTCTCTCTCTCTCTCTCTCTCACACACACACACAAATATTCGTAATCATTAGAGCCGCAAAGATTCCCATGATACTCTTTGACAATGTTAGTAATTTGCGTGTATGTGTGACCTTAATTCCCCCTCAGAGACAGGCGTTGTGCGAGTATCACAGCCAGGCGAGGGAGCTGAGCCAAGGCCGTCTCAATCTATAAAGGCCTGCGCCTGAGATTTATGACGTCACGGACGGCGTCTGTCGAGGCCACCGAGATACAAGTTTACCTACCAATTATATGTTTATCCTATAAGTTATTGTTATCTTCGGAAATGTTTGTTCTATAATATTATCAAATAAAACCCGTAAAACACATTAAGAATGCCATTATGAGACTCTCAAGAAATATGCATGAACTTAAACTCTTCGCCATTTAATATTTTTCTCGAAACACTTTTACATGGAGAATATCAATAGAAGCGAATTTAATTCGCTTTCCATTGCTATATTTTTTTTCTGATAAATGAATTAGCAGCATGCAAAATTAGCGTTAACTAATACATACATCATGAAATCGGGTAATTTCGTACCTAATATATGTTTATCATATAAAAGATTAATTATTATCTTCGGAAATGTTTGTTCTATAATATTATCAAATAAAAAACCGTAAAACAGACTAAAAAAAGGCCTTATGAGACTCACAAGAAATATGTATGAACTTTAACTCTTCGCCATTTAATATTTTGCTCAAAAAAATTTTACATGGAGAATATCAATAGAAGCGGAATTTAATTAGCTTTCCATTGCTATATTTTCGTTTTTTGATAATGAATTAGACCATACATAAATTAGCGTTAACTAACAAAAAGGTCATGAAATCGGGTTAATTTTTCCCGTTTGATGATGTTATTTATTTAGTTAACGCTAATGTATGTATGGTTCTAATTCATTTATCAGAAAACAAATATAACAATGGAAAGCTAATTAAATTCCGCTTCTATTGGTATTCACCATGTAAAATGTTTGCGAGTAAAATATTAAATGGCGAAGAGTTTAAGTTCATGCATATTTCTTGAGAGTCTCATAATGGCATTTCTTTAGTGTGTTTTACGGTTTTTTATTTGATAATATTATAGAACAAACATTTCCAAAGATAACAGTATATCTTATACCGCCGTACATCCTCCATGCTGAAAGCTCGGCTCCTACTGACTCGCGGAGCAGACTCAGCTCGTGACGTCACGTCCATCCCGCTCTCCCAGACTCAGGCTTTTACATAGAGAAGGCTTTGGCTGAGCTGGGACATGAATAAGTTGCCTCATAAACGAAACCTGTACTCCTCGTCATGTCCTGTTTAGCTCGTCAAACACCTTGATTTCCCTTTAATGGTTATGACAAATTATGACACTTACACACACACACACACAGTCACTCACACACACACACACACACACACACACACACACACACACACACACACACACACACACACACACACACACACACACACACACACACACACACACACACACACACACACACACACACACACACACACACACACACACACACACACACACACACACACACACAGTCACACACACACACACACACACACACACACACACACACACACACACACACACACAGTCACACACACACACACATACACACACACACAAACTCTTTCATCACCAAGCCGTGGGTGTGTTAGTGGCACTTCTCCGGAATGCCAAGACAGCAACTTTCTGTTCCTCCTAAACGGGCGCGCCAGCTGGGTGACACGCACGCCCACGCACGCTCGAGGCCCCATGAGGCGATGTCACGGCCACTGCAACACTTCCCGCATTCCCTCAGGACAGTATTAATGGATTAGGATGGGATAAAATAAGCTGGATAGGCAAGATATCTTTCCCCTAGCCTGTTCGTACCTAGAACTAAAATAGGTACACAGACATAAGTTCCGGCTTGGCACCCGCGTTCTGGGGTAAGGATAAGTGCATGAAATGTTTGATGCCTGGCCTGGCTTAATAACCCTGGCAGTTGATAGTCATGAAGCCCGAAGCCTTTCCTTTTCCTTTTGCTGCATTGAATAAATACTGGTGGCGAAAATACGGCAAGTAACGGAGAGATAATAAGAAAGAAGGCCGTCATTATTACCATGGTTAGGGATGCTGTCACACACATCACATCGTCGACGGCAGCACCTCATGTTTGTGAAGCCTCGCTGTTTATAGACAAGATAGGATCAAAAGACATAAAGCTATTTAGAGTGACCAAAAATATCCATTGAATAACAAATACACAGAATGCTTTCGCCGGAATATTTACAAGAATTTAAATCCCTTACACCGGCGAGTGAGGATATTCAATGATGAACAGACTAGTTTGCGTAATATTCTGAATTACTTGTGGGTGGAAATTCAGTGCGTATGATTTTTATTTCTCTGTTCCGGAAAGAATGCCTCGCACTTTTCATTACATTTGTATTTACCCGCGACGACAGAGTTGCGCCAAAGGTCAAAGTTTAA
>JACEEZ010022210.1:420917-423417 GCA_016584305.1 Chionoecetes opilio
TCTCTCTCTCTCTCTCTCTCTCTCTCTCTCTCTCTCTCTCTCGCTGTCCTGTCCATATTTTCATCTTCCGCCTCATCTTCCTGTTATCACCGTTCCTCTTTCCCTTATTTCCTTCCCAGTATTCTTACAGTTTTCCCTCCTACTTCCACCTTTTATCACAGTTCTTCCACTTTTTCCTTTTTCTTGCAGCTTCCTCGTCCCACTTTTCCATCACGACTACCACCACTACTACCTCTTCTTTTTTCCTCCTCCTCCTCCTCCTCCTCCTCCTCCTCCTCCTCCTCCTCCTCCTCTTCCTCCTCCAGTTTCCCCCTCTTATTTTTCCTCTTATTCCCTCGAGCTTTCTTCTTCATCAGCCTAACTGTGCCTTGTCTTTTCTTCTTTATGTTTTCCTGCAATATTTCATCATTCTTACCATGCCCTCAGTCTTACATGGTATTAGGCTCTCTCTCTCTCTCTCTCTCTCTCTCTCTCTCTCTCTCTCTCTCTCTCTCTCTCTCTCTCTCTCTCTCTCTCTCTCTCTCTCTCTCTCTCTCTCTCTCTCTCTCTCTCTCTCTCTCTCTCTCTCCTCTCTCTCTCTCTCTCTCTCTCTCTCTCTCTCTCTCTCTCGATAACTTGCCAGGCTAACACATTCCTTCCCAACTTTTCTAATTACTCTTCGGCATTTGCGTCGCTCTGTCATCAGGCCGTGAAGGGGAGCGGGGCGACTTGGGGGCGGGGAAAAAGAGAGAGGGAGAGAAAGAGAGAGAGAAAGAAGAGGGGGACCAATTCTTACATGCGTCAAAGTAAAGGAAGAGAAAGGTTTGTGCTGCAAGAAGATAGGAACCGATAGAGTGTGATGACTAGCAGAAAAAATGTTGAAAAAGTAGTTTAGTGAATGGCATTAGTAATAACAAAGGAAGGTTGAATTTTTTGGCTCAAGCAACGTCACATTTTATCTCCTGAAGAAGTTTGCTGCGTCCCAGTTCTTGGTGTGTGTGTGTGTGTGTGTTGTTTATTAAAACAACCTCTCGTTTAAGGTTGTTTTAATAAAATGTTTTATTTGTAGTATTTGTTTCTTTAGTTTATTTTAGTTCTTAGTTTTTTCTTTAATCGTTGATGAGGTATGAATTCATTTTTAGATTCAGTGATTTTTTTTTTTTACTCTTATCTTGTCTCGAAATTTTACGAGAAGTGTATTTCTTTTTTATTTATTGTTGGGCAAGTGTTCGCTTTTTATATTGGGGTCGTTTTATAGTTCTGGATTTTATGGCTTACATTTGTCTGAAGTATGTTTTAGTTTGTGGGTATTTTAATTGTTTCTTCATTTATGTCTTGTAACTTAGTTTATGCTGCCAAAACTGTTTTTCATGGAAATTTTTACGAATGGTTTATTATTTAGACATATAATGTATTATTTTGTATTTGTATTGAACCTTTTATTATAACGTTTGTATTAAATATAGATGTGGTCAATAAAACTCACTAACTAACTGTAGTACAACTCTTCACACATTTCGCTTTCCGGAAAAGAGTATTCAATATTCTTTGGTACTTGGTGTCTGTATTTTAACGTTAAAGATGTCCCCCTTGGCTGCGCTGACCGGCAAAAACTTGGGGATGCCTTTTGGCCACTCCTCGAGCACGCACGGCACGTCCTAGCGTCGTGTCCACCCAACCAACCACTCGTGCCTGCCTTCCTGCCTGCCTTCCTGCCTGCCTGCCTGCCTGCCTGCCTGCCTAGCCTGCCTTCCTGCCTTCCTGCCTTCCTGCCTTCCTGCCTTCCTGCCTTGCCTGCCTAGCCTGCCTGCCTTCCTGCCTTGCCTGCCTTGCCTTCCTGCCTGCCTGCCTGCCTTGCCTGCCTTCCTGCCTGCCTGCCTGCCTTCCTGCCTACCTTCCTGCCTTTCCTGCCTGCCTAGCCTGCCTTCCAGCCTGCCTTACCTGCCTTCCTGCCTGCCTTCCTTCCTGCCTTACCTGCCTTCCTTCCTGCCTGCCTGTCTGCTTGCCTAGCCTGCCTTCATGCTTGCCTAGCCTGCCTTCATGCTTGCCTAGCCTGCCTTCCTGCCTGCCTCCCTTCCTGCCTGCCTTCCTGCCTGCCTTGCCTGCCTTGCCTGCCTTCCTGCCTGCCTTGCCTGCCTTGCCTGCCTTGCCTGCCTTCCTGCCTGCCTGCCTGCCTGCCTGCCTGCCTGCCTTCCTTCCTTCCTTCCTTCCTGCCTTTCCTGCCTTCCTTGCCTGCCTTCCTGCCTGCTTATCTCCACTCACCTCAGCTTTCCAATACTTCCACCTTCTCCTTACAACCCATCATGCCAGTCTATGTTTTCTCTTCTTTCGTCAACCTCTTCTATCTCTTTTACCTTTTTTTCTTATCATGACTGGACCTTATCTTTTCTCTTTTAGCATTCACGGTGCAGGCTATAGTTTTTCTTTTGCTTTTGACTCCTGTTAGTTTTTCCTTTGTCAACTCGTCTTCTTATTCTCTTTTTCTTCCAATATTCCATCATGTCTTCTTTTCTTCGGTCTT
>JACEEZ010022210.1:428417-445917 GCA_016584305.1 Chionoecetes opilio
AGGACTAGAGGCTTTATCTTAACGAGTGATATCCTAACCTAACCTATAGCCTAACCTAACCTAGCCTAACCTAACCTAGCCTAGCCTGGTCTAACCTAACTTAACCTAGCCTAACCTAACCTAACTTAACCTAACCTAACCTATTGTATGACCCTCTGTACCACTTTCACCATCACTCCATCAACAACCACAACCACGATCACCACCACTTGAGTCGAACATGCTTACTGCTTCGATATTTATGGTTCATGAAAGTCCTCCTGTGATTAATATGGAAGCCTTGTTCAAGCTGACTGCCCTGGAACGCTTATTAATTTATGGTTATGTTTACGAGGGAGGGCAGTCAGGGCACCGAAAAGGAGTTCGTGATGCGTGAAATAGCGGGTGGAAATTGAGTGGTTGGCAGTAGGGGAACAGTTTGCTGCCAATAGAGATTTTTGCCTCTTTAATGCAGCCCACACGAAGGGAGGAAGAGGAGGGGGAGGAGGAGGAGGAGGAGGAGGAGGAGGAGGAGGAAGAGGAAGAGGAAGAGGAAGAGAAGAAGAAGAAGAAGAAGAAGAAGAAGAAGAAGAAGAAGAAGAAGAAGAAGAAGAAGAAGAAGAAGAAGAAGAAGAAGAAGAAGAAGAAGAAGAAGAAGAAGAAGAAGAAGAAGAAGAAGAAGAAGAAGAAGAAGAAGAAGAAGACGCGGCGGCGGCGGCGGCGGCGGCGACGGCGGCGACGGCGGCCGGCGGCGGCGACGGCGGCGGCGGCGGCGGCGACGCGGCGGCGGCGGCGGCGGCGGCGGCGGCGACGGCGGCGGGCGGCGGCGCGCGGCGGCGGCGGCGGCGGCGGCGCGGCGGCGGCGACGCGGCGGCGGCGGCGCGGCGCGGCGGCGGCGGCGACGGCGCGCGGCGGCGGCGGCGACGGCGGCGGCGGCGACGGCGGCGGCGGAGGAGGTGGAGGAGGAGGAGGAGGAGGAAACGAAGAAATCATGCCACCGTGATGAAGTGTTTATTTCTAATGATCATTTTCTGTTGTGCATTATCAGCATCTTGGCCATTAATTTATAACCGTAATATATGTCATGTAGAATTTCTATGTATATATACCGCTTAATTTGACTGACTCTCCCGTTACACCAAAAAATGTGTGCACGACAGCGCGCTCAAACGTTCTCCTGAAATACGAGAACGTGTTTGAAAAATTGGTCACCTCTCGACTGAAAATGTTTTAATATCAGTCCAGTTGTGTCGTGTATTGCGTGTGTGCTAGATCCTCCACCAGCCGTCTTTTTGTTTGGGTTAACTACTTTTACTTTAATGCCTCTAATCTAACTCTAACACTATACATTATGATTTTGCAACATATGATGATGAGGCTCAGCAAGATTAAAGTGTCCAATACCTGTTTGATACACCCACGGACTTACACATCTTTAGGAGTGAAAAAAAAGTCTTGAGAGTGTCTATCAGATCACACTTTTGGAATTTAGCCTTTATCGTTTTCTGTAGTAGGAATTTTTAGAGTAAGAATAGGCGAGTAGATTGATACACAGATTGAGAGCCAGATAGCCCGATAGCCAGATAGGTTGACAGATACATAACATCGATGGTCACGTTGCTAGGCCGCCAGCGTCCTCTCACCCATCTGTTAATAATGGGACTCACAATTTGCTTTCATTTGGTTGTTCCATTTAGTTTTCGCTCTTTGTTACATAGTTGCACGCTCACCTGCCTCGCTTTTCCCCTCAATGAGCCTCGCGTGCCTCGCCTGTTTACCTCTGTGCCACGGCAACTAATTAACAGGTGGCTCCAGCTAACCTCCCGTCCTCATCATAATAAATACATAAATTGGAGGCAGATTTTCATGAATATATATTGAGGTGCATAATTAATCTCCATACAGAAGTCCTGTTGTTGCGCCGCAAAATATCATTCAAATGTTTCCTGGTCGTGGAAATAATTATAGGCTTTGAGAGGAGTCCGGCTCTTCATTTGTATTTTCTCCATGAGTGTAAATATATTTCTCAGCGTGTTTTTTCTTGCTTACAACACAATGCAATTCGTGAGAGCTTTAATATTCCTTTATAGAGCTTTGATATTCCTTTACAGAGCTTTGATATTCCTCTAGAGAGCTTTGATATTCCTCTAGAGAGCTTTGATATTCCTCTACAGAGCTTTGATATTCCTCTACAGAGCTTTGATATTCCTCTACAGAGCTTTGATATTCCTCTACAGAGCTTTGATATTCCTCTAGAGAGCTTTGATATTCCTCTACAGAGCTTTGATATTCCTCTACAGAGCTTTGATATTCCTCTACAGAGCTTTGATATTCCTCTACAGAGCTTTGATATTCCTCTACAGAGCTTTGATATTCCTCTACAGAGCTTTGATATTCCTCTAGAGAGCTTTGATATTCCTCTACAGAGCTTTGATATTCCTCTAGAGAGCTTTGATATTCCTTTAAAGAGCTTTGATATTCCTCTAGAGAGCTTTGATATTCCTCTACAGAGCTTTGATATTCCTTTAAAGAGCTTTGATATTCCTCTAGGGTGCTTTGATATTCCTTTAAAGAGCTTTGATATTCCTCTAGAGAGCTTTGATATTCCTCTAGAGAGCTTTGATATTCCTATAAAGAGCTTTGATATTCCTCTAGGGTGCTTTGATATTCCTTTAAAGAGCTTTGATATTCCTTTAAAGAGCTTTGATATTCCTTTAAAGAGCTTTGATATTCCTCTAGAGAGCTTTTATATTCCTCTAGAGAGCTTTGATATTCCTCTAGGGAGCTTTGATATACCTCTAGAAAGCTTTGATATTCCTCTAGAGAGCTTTGATATCCCTCTAGAGAGCCTTCATATTGCTCTAGACTCAAGCATTCCTCGCATAGACTTCTTGAGCCTTACAAGGAACGCTCTGAAGGCATGGAAACCGTAATGGCAAAAAGTAGTCGACCCGAGGGAGCCAAGGGAGTCTGTGCTAGGTAGTCTTTTATCTCCCGCCCTCCCACCCCGCTGACCGATGACGCCCATTTGTCTGGCCGCTGAAGGGAGGCAGCAGGCGGAGGGGGGCTGTGGGTCTACTCTACACTACCCTTACACACCCTGAAATCCCCCTCACACAACCAGAAATCCCCCTTACACACCCTGAAATAACCCTTACACACCCTCACACACCCTGAAATAATAATAATAATAATAATAATTTTATTCTCGCCCGGAGGCATACAGACAAAAAACAAAGCAATAAGAACAAGCCAAGGAGTAAACTTAAGTACTAGAGCAAATCCAAAAAACAAGAGCAAAGTAATAACCCTTACATACCCTGAAATCACCCTTACACACTCTAAAATCAGCCTCACACACCCTGAAATCACCCTCACACACCCTGAAATCATCCTCACACACCCTGAAATCACCCTCACGCACCCTGAAATCATCCTCACACACCCTGAAATCACCCTCACACACCCTGAAATCACCCTTACACACCCTGAAATCACCCTTACACACCCTGAAATCACCCTTACACACTCTGAAATCACCCTTACACACTCTGAAATCACCCTTACACACCCTGAAATCACCCTCACACACCCTGAAATCACCCTTACACACCCTGAAATCACCCTTACACACCCTGAAATCACCCTCACACACCCTGAAATCACCCTTACACACCCTGAAATCACCCTTACACACCCTGAAATCACCCTACACACACCCTGAAATCACCCTTACACACCCTGAAATCACCCTCACACACCCTGAAATCACCCTAACACACCCTGAAATCACCCTTACACACCCTGAAATCACCCTCACACACCCTGAAATCACCCTTACACACCCTGAAATCACCCTTACACACCATGAAATAACCCTTACACACCCTGAAATAACCCTTACACACCCTGAAATCACCCTTACACACCCTGAAATCACCCTTACACACCCTGAAATCACCCTCACACACCCTGAAATCACCTTTACACACCCTGAAATCACCCTTACACACCCTGAAATCACCCTCACACACCCTGAAATCACCCTTACACACCCTGAAATCACCCTTACACACCCTGAAATCACCCTTACACACCCTGAAATCACCCTCACACACCCTGAAATCACCCTTACACACCCTGAAATCACCCTCACACACCCTGTAATCACCCTCACACCCTGAAATCACCCTCACACCCTGAAATCACCCTTACACACACTCCACCATTCACTTCACTGTATTTACTTTTTATTTACCTCAGCTGCCGTGGTGCAAGAAATTTATATAAACGTGCGACTATAAAAAATAGTATAAAGAATAAAAACATTAATTGGATGTAACTTATAGCGAGCCATTACGTCACTAACCGATGATAAACATTGATTCGAATCGAGAAAATTTGTAGTTGAAGATTTGATACGAAGACAAAGAGGAGAGGAAACGTGAGGGTGGAGAAGGTGGAGGTAGTGAAGGCTGTGGAGGAGGAGGTGGTGGAGGTGGAGGTACTGAAGGTGGTGGAGCAGAGAAAGTGGAGGTGGTGGAGGAGAGAAGGTGGAGGTAGTGGAGAAGGTGGAGGTAGTGAAGGTGGTGGAGGTAGTGGAGGCTGTGGAGGAGAGAAGGTGGAGGTAGTAGAGGCTGTGGAGGAGGTGGAGGTGGTGGAGAAGGTGGAGGTAGTGAAGGCTGTGGAGGAGGTGAAGGTGGAAGTAGTGAAGGCTGTGGAGGAGGTACAGGTGGAGGTAGTGAAGGCTATGGAGGAGGTGAAGGTGGAGGTAGTGAAGGCGGTGGAGAAGAGAAGGTGGAGGTGGAGGAGAGAAGGTGGAGGTGGTGAAGGTGGAGGTAGTGAAGGCGGTGGAGGCAGGCTCATACAGGACGTGGTGGGCGGCGTGCAGGTCATGGCCTTTGGAAGCAGGTTCTGGGCACGCAGGGTGTTGAATGGCCTCCCTGGGCTGTTTGCACGAGTACTTATGAGTCTTTTGTGCTGTTGTGCTGCATTTCACAAGTTACTGTAAGCATTGTAAGCCCTTATCTGCCTTTCTTCTATGCCTGGACGTTGAAAGTTATGATGCAAGATGATGATACGACGCTGTGTGAAATAGAAAACCAGAAAGGTGATAGTTATGTAAAGATGGGAAAATATACTAGAAACTCAACAAGATATGCTGCGAAAAGAAAATATAATTAACTAAAAATTAAAACTGCATGAAGACAGCTCGTGCAGGCAGAGAAGACGCACAAAATATGACAATGAAGACACTAAAAGAGAAAAGGTGATAGTTATGTAAAGACGGGTAAATATACTAGAAAATCAACAATATATGCTGCAAAAATAAAGTACAGTCAACTAAAAGTTAAAACTGCATGAAGACAGATCGCGGAAGCAGAGAAGACACAAAATATGACAATGAAGACACTAAAACATTCCAACCTCTCCTGCGGCACAGCTATTCTTCGAGCATCAGAATACCAGCGACGTGTGACAACCTAGAACACCATTCCGCCAAGCCCTTTGCGAGTCTGAAGACCTGCACGTGGGGAGGCAGGACCCGCCGCCCCCTGGAGAGGTCGGCCGCCCCACAGTCTGCATCCCAATACCCAGACGGCTGCCCAGTGTATACCCACCTCCCGGATGCACCAACATACCCCGCCACCCGCCACCTGGGATTCTGGGACCCTCCTCACATGCTACCCCTGCTATTTTCTCTCTCAAATCGAATTGCTAGTTACATACACGGTAATATTATATTTAATTCGACTATTGGTGTGTTTATAGTTATGATTTCAATAATTATTCATAGCGTTGCAATATTTTAAGACCCGAAAAGAGAAAATATCAAACTGTAAAGGAGGGATGAGAATGCAGATGGTTTTTTTTATGTGAGTGTGTGGAGGGAGGAGAGGTTCAGTTTGCCCTCTGTGTCCCGCCGTTGCTCGGTCCATTACTTCTGCTTTTTTTTTTTCTCTCTCTCTCTCTCTCTCTCTCTCTCTCTCTCTCTCTCTCTCTCTCTCTCTCTCTCTCTCTCCTCTCTCTCTCTCTCTCCCTCTCTCTCTCTCTCTCTCTCTCTCCTCTCTCTCTCCTCTCTCTCTCTCTCTCTCTCTCTCTCTCTCTCTCTCTCTCTCTCTCTCTCTCTCTCTCTCTCTCTCTCTCTCTCTCTCTCTCTCTCTCTCTCTCTCTCTCTCTCTCTCTCTCTCTCTCTCTCTCTCTCTCTCTCTCTCTCTCCCCAGCGAACATCAATTTCCGAATTGGTGTATTTTGAATAAAAGATCTCAGACACGCGTATTCCAGGCGGATAATTTACAAGAGCACTTCGTTTTGTAAAGTGTAGCTGCGGCGCGACCCAGATTGGAAGGGCGAGTATAGCGGAGGGTCTCGCGTTGGCCTGCGGTGCGATGGGTTGTGACGGGGAAGAAACCACCACCAGCACAACCACCACAACTACCATCATTACCACTACCACCACTATTACCATTACTACAATAATTACTACTGCTACTACTACTACTGATACCACCACAAGGACCATCATTACCACTACCATCACTACAACAATTACTACTTCTACTACTACTACTATAACTACTACTACTACTACAACAGCAACAACTACTACTACTACTACTACTACTACTACTACTACTACTACTACTACTACTACTACTACTACTACTACTACTACTACTACTACTACCCCCCACCCCTACGTACACTATCCCCACCACCACTATCATCACCATGTTCTATTACCATCACCAACGCCCACTTAAGGAGACTTTTCACCCACCTTAGCACTATAACTACGCCCACTCAAGCACTGTAGCCACGCCCACTCAAGCACTGTAGCCACGCCCACTCAAGCACTGTAGCCACGCCCCTGACTCGTCCCGCCCAGCACCCTTGTCATGCCAGGCGCGTCACGATCCTCATTGTAACCTTTTTCCTCCCTTTTTTTTGTCTTTGTTACTTTTTGTCCATGTGTCTTTGTTAAAAAAGCAGAATTTTTTAATCTGTACATATATATATTTTTGTATCTCTCTCTTTCCTTATACTGTATAGGCAACGTCTATATTTTTCTATATCTTAACTCTTTCTTTCCTTGTATACTGTAGGTAACGTATATATTTTTTTTGTATCTTAACTCTCTATTACTGGTTTGTGTTTGATATTTATTGCTGTATTTCTTTATAGTTCATCTAAATGTGACGTGAAAAAAAAAATTAGATAGACTAAGGCAATAATTAAGACATCGCTATAGCATTCGTAAAGGTTTTCTTTCTTTCTCTGTACTTATTCAGTTACACAATTTGGTAATATACTTCTCAATGAACTCACTACCATTGACAGGAACCGAGCCGCCTGTATACCTCCTCCCTTCACCCCGCACTTGATCACTGTTCCTATCTTTCTATCTCAGCGACTCTCATTGTTATTCTGTGGACGTCTTTCATCGCAACCTTGATCCCTGCGGCCCTTCTAGCTCGCTCGCTCATCCTCATCCTCCTACATCCTCGCGCCTTTTTAGATATCCCTTCATCAGGTGCAAAACTAAACCCCAGAGCTCCGATACATTCCCATTACCTCCTCCTCCTCCTTCTCCTCGTCCTCTTACTCCTCCTCCTCCTCCTCCTCCTCCTCCTCCTCCTCCTCCTCCTCCTCCTCCTCCTCCTCCTCCTCCTCCAAGTACCCAGCAGCAGCAGCATCTTTGTATCAAGTCTTTGCGGCGCCGTAACTTTCAGGTCTGAGTGACTGGCATGAGTCTTTGTTCTCTATCTCAGCACATTCATCTTCCTGTGGTGTTTCTCAATCTCCGCCGCTCCCTCCCTCCCCCTCGCTTCTTCTATTGATGAACTTCTCTCGTTGAATGCGATAAATCGACTTAATTTGATCAAGAGTGAGATAAGGCGAGTATTGTGCCTTATGGATGACAAGACGCATCCATCTGCTTTACCGAGAACGCTGTGTGAGTCTCGTGGCTGAGCAGAACACCCGTGT
Source organism: Chionoecetes opilio (assembly GCA_016584305.1). NCBI lineage: Eukaryota > Metazoa > Arthropoda > Malacostraca > Decapoda > Majidae > Chionoecetes > Chionoecetes opilio. The sequence continues at coordinate 436,386 of JACEEZ010022210.1, forward strand.
GGCTGATGGTATTGTTCCCCTCCTGGTGATTCTCTCCTGCATTCGCGCTCTGTTCCTCACTCTTATTCATCCCAAGTGGCAGTTTGTGTTGGATCGGTTCACTATATTTTTTTTTTATAGTCTTCAGAACCCTCAGGCACGCTCTCCTCCTCCTCCTCCTCCTCCTCCTCCTCCTCCTCCTCCTATGATCGTAACACCATGCATATGCAGATATATTCCCATCGCTATACACGGCGACGCAAGATGTTTTCCCTAAAGCTATAGCAAGGGGATCAAAATACAAGAATAAGATACTTTGAAAGAGACGTCAATACCACGGCAATGCTAAAAAGAGACACCCTATTAGCTCGATTTCTTGCCTCAATGCATTGTTTCCTAGGATGGAGGTCTAAAGAAGAGACGGCAATACCACGGAAATGCCAAACAGAGACACATAGGAGTAATAGGTTATAGACAGAGACCCAAAACAGAGCTGAATGTGCGTTATAGACCTGTTACGTTCTGCATGAGAGAGTGGACACGGCGGGAAATGCTGAGATAAGCGAACGACACCGCCAACAGACCTGCGGCTGAGGAAGGACAGCGGAGAGGTCGGCACGAAGCCAGATGAAGAGATGCGATGTGGGATTCTGTTTGGCAGGACGGAACTGATAAACATCGAAATTGAGACGAATGTTCGAAGGTTTGATGGAAGTCTTTGTCCCGCTGTGTCAAGACGATAAGCCGAGGACGATGAGGACGATGACCGAGATAATGATGATGATACGTATAGTGGTGTAGTATGGTGTGTTATCTCTTTATTTGTGTTATTTACTTTCTTTTATCTTACAAGTATCACAGCCTTGATAGCTCAGTTGGGAGAGCGTTAGACTGAAGATCTAAAGGTCCCTGGTTCGATCCCTGGTCTGGGCCAACGTAGTTTTGGAGATGTAGGAAAAGTTCTTACGGCTAGTAATCAGCGTAGAACAAGAAGTAACGGATCAAAACGGGAAAAACGTAAATTTTAAAAAGAAATAGGGAGAAACTGGTTCACAAATAGGGTGTTAAATTATTGGAATGGACTCAGTCGGCAGGTGGTTAGTGCGGAGTCAATAGGAAGTTTTAGAAGGATGCTAGACAATGTCATGGATGGGGATGAAAGGGGGATGTAGGTAGTATTAAGTAACAGGAACTACCACGTGTAGGTCTCCCGGCCTCTTGTAGCTTTCTTATTTTCCTATGTTCTTATGTCCTTATATCTTAACTCCTCCAACTTCACTACTCTGATTCCATGCTTTTATCCTCCTATATCTTCACTCCTCTAAACATTCCTCGTCGTCCCTATAAGACAGGTGAGCGTGTGTCGTCGTCCCAGCACAGCGATAAGCAGGTCACACACACACACACACCACACCACACCACACAACACACCACAGCCACACACACCCACCACACCACACCACACACACACACACACACACACACACACACACACACACACACACACACACACACACACACACACACACACACACACACACACACACACACACACACACACACACACACACACACACACACACTCGTTCCTAGGGACACCGGCAGCTTGGAAGGGTGCCAGTAGAGCTGTATGGAAGACGGGAAGGAGAGGCTGCCGCTTGGGTACGAAATATGAACAGCACACACGACTCGTAACGGGACGCCGCGAGGCCGTCAAACTGTTGAGTGCCGGCCAGGAAAAGATTTTGTGTGAAGGGAAGATTTTTAGTAAAGCTTTCCTACGTAATGTATATAGGTGTGTGTGAGTGTATGTGTGTGTGTGTGTGTGTGTGTGTGTGTGTGTGTGTGTGTGTGTGTGTACGTGTGCGTGTGTGTGTGTGTGTGTGTGTGTGTGTGTGTGTGTGTGCGTGTGTGAGTGCAAGAGTAATGTAAGTACCAGGCATTATATCAGTCTAGACTATAGTAATATTTGCATACGTATAACAACAATACACTCAACCTGTCACCGCATTCAGAGCCACGAGCAGAACCGTCGCTTTGACCGTTCACGCCCTCAGGAACACGGGCGGGCGGGCGTGCTTGGCGGTGTGGGCGGGGCGGGGCGGGGCACGGGGGCGGGTCAAGTCTGGGGGCGTCTCCAGGCTCTCTCATTATCTGACAATTTTATGGTGATGACGCGCGGGTTGGGATGGAATATGCAAATTCGTTTTTCGCCTTGTGTGTGTGTGTGTGTGTGTGTGTGTGTGTGTGTGTGTGTGTGTGTGTGTGTGTGTGTGTGTAATCATCTAGTTGCATTCATCTAGTTGTATCTTACAAGGCCTGAGCAACGCTCGTATGGCCCCGTCTCCATATCAACATTTATTTTATCATTCATCCTTAGTGTTTAGTGTTGGCCGAAGCCACCACCCCGGGAGGCGAGTCACAAACCCCCGGCTAACACCCGGTACCCATTCACTGCTGGGTGGACAGGGGCTCGGGTTTTTTAAGAAGACCGCCCGTCTGTCTTCGCTCCGCCCAGGGATCGAACCCTTGACTTCTCGGTTCCGAGCCAAGCGTACTAACCCTTACACTTACGGAGTTCCGGTGTGTGTGTGCGTGTGTGTGTGTGTGTGTGTGTGTGTGTGTGTGTGTGTGTGTGTGTGTGTGTGTGTGTGTGTGTGTGTGTTGTGTGTGTGTGTGTGTATTTACTTAGTTGTAACATACATGAAAAGAGGTATGCTCGGACTGTCCTGTCTCCAAAACTACTATTATCCAGCTTAGTGTGTGTGTGTGTATGTGTGTGTGTGTGTGTGTGTGTGTGTGTGTGTGTGTGTGTGTGTGTGTGTGTGTGTGTGTATGTCTGTGTGTGTCTGTGTGTTATTATAGCTCTAATCTCCTACAAACATATATATTTCTCCTATCTCATTGTGGAGTGGTATCTAAGTAACGGGTTGTCTACTCTACATTAAGGAGGAGGAATTTAAGGGGCCGACAGACGCGTTCCCGCCATACAACCTCACGGCAACACAACAACCCCACGTCTTAACCCCCTTCTCCCCCCATTGGTAGGCGTAACCCCCCCTCTCCCCTCTTTAGTAGGTTTTAAACCCACCCTTGCACCCCATAAGTAGGTCTCCCCCCCCTCTCCCCCCTTTATAGGAGTCTTCGCTGCACGTATAGAGTTACACTGATTTATTAGATGATTTCTCCATCTTTCCTCAAGCGTGTGTAAGTTATCCATAAAACCACTGCAACCTATTATTAGTGAGGACTTAGGTTGTCAACACACACACACACACAGACACACACACACACACACACACACACACACACACACACACACACACACACACACACACACACACGCACATATGTATGAAGACTGTTTTGCCTGCTTCTTCGCCTTACTTGTCCGGGATCAATTACTACTTGTGTTTGTTAATGGTTTTTGTGGTCTAGGCTACGTCTCTCTGTCTTTAGTAAATAGTGTGTGTGTGTGTGTGTGTGTGTGTGTGTGTGTGTGTGTGTGTGTGTGTGTGTGTGTGTGTGTCATGAATTACATAACGACATGAGTGTATCTTGTTCGTGTGCGTGTTGTTCCTATGTAATTATGTTATCACGTGCACAGTATAGTCTAAAAAGGTATATAGCGTTTTCTTCATAGACTTTTAGCATGACAGAGTTGTAAATCCATCCCTTCCCTCTCTCTCTCTCTCTCTCTCTCTCTCTCTCTCTCTCTCTCTCTCTCTCTCTCTCTCTCTCTCTCTCTCTCTCTCTCTCTCACGCAGGTATAGGGATATCTAGTTAACAGGTGAGGTGTGAATGGATTTTACCTATAGCTGGCTGTCTCTACCCATTAACCCTTGCTGCCTCTTATCCTAAGTTACCCTCTGCATCCATTATACCAAACATGCAGGTTTCATATATGTGATTATTTTGCATGTACGATAATTTGATGAATTTGCCGTTTTTCTTATTTTTATCTTTTCTCTTTACGATATAATCACTCATTTCAACCTATCTTCTTATTTCATGGCTTTTTACTAACCACAATTTCTTTTCATTCATATATTATCGACTTTTTTTACTATTCCTCTTATGCATCGTCTCCTCAAAATAATCAAAATACAAAGTCTTGGAAATCTCTTCATGTTAACTGCAACAAATTTATCTCAGGTCAATATCCTCACTAACTTGCCTTTGAAATATCTGTATGTAGACACCGACACCTGAACGCAGCCGTGTGACTCATGATTCTTGCCGGGCACGTGTGGGTATGTGACTTAGTGCGACGTTGACGAGTGGCCAGTACGATGAACTAACGAGAGGCGTGGCTGAAGGTCGAGAGAGAGAGAGAGAGAGAGAGAGAGAGAGAGAGAGAGAGAGAGAGAGAGAGAGAGAGAGAGAGAGAGAGAGAGAGAGAGAGAGGAGAGAGAGAGAGAGAGAGGAAAAAAAGAGAGAGAGAACGAGAGAGAGAAAAAAGAGTAAGAGAGAAAGAAAGAAAATGAAAGAGAGAGAGAGAGAGAGAGAGAGAGAGAGAGAGAGAGAGAGAGAGAGAGAGAGAGAGAGAGAGAGATAATGAAAGGAAAGATGTGCCGTAAATATAGGTTCGCGATAATGTATGTCAGACGAGACTTGCAATAAAGATAATTCCACCTTGCTAGGCGAGGCTAAGTTTCTAAAGAGAATCGAAACTTTCCATCCCATCCTCACTTTCTCAATTCCTTACAAATAAAACACACGAAAGCTTACAAGTAACGGATAATGGTAATAATAACAATAGAAATAGTAGATGCAGAACTCAAAAACCCAAAAAACCCACTATTTCGACGCTAAAATGAGCATCAATCCGCAACGTTTAGCCTTGAAATTTATGCCAAATACGCCACCTCGACCGCGTGTATCGATTAGGGAAATTAATGATAGTTTACACAGCATTTCCATCTGGTGGGGGTCGTGCCGTGTTTGCCCTCTGAGCGATACACGAGGACTGAAGCAGGAGAGAGGGCGGGAGAGGATGAGAATGGTTAAGATTTAGTAAGAAAGAGCGTGTGGTAAGAGGAATTAATCTGGTGTTTTTGATAGGTTAGGTTAGGTTAAGTTAGGTTGTGTTTGCCCTGTGAGCGATACACACAGGGAAGGAAAGCAGAGAGGGCGGGAGAGGATGAGAATGGTGAAGATTTAGTACAAAAGAGAATGCGGTAAGAGGAGTTAATTTTGTGTTTTTGAGGTGGAGGCAAAAAATGCTTGAGGGTTGAGGGAGAAAAAAAAGTTGATTTATTGTGGAGAAATACATGAGTAATAGTGGAAGTGGTAATAAAAGTCGTACTAGGTGGAGGAGGAGATAGATGCTTTGATCCTATCTAGATAATTTGCACCTATCAACAGCGAAGATATTGACGATACAAAATGCCACCAAGCCAGAAAGAACTCAAACAGCAATGAGTGAGATTCGAACGCCAGGACGCTGCATGCAAACGTAAGTCGCTACCATTGTGCCACCGTGACGGCCAGAAGGAGAAGGAGGAGATGAATTAGAAGAAAATTAAAAAGATCTAAGAAAGAAATTAATGAAGGAAAAGGAGGATAAGGAATAAAAACAAAAAGAAAAGGATAAGAAAAACAAAAACAGGAAAGAAAAAATTATAAATGGAGGAGATGAATTAGAAAATGAAAGAAAAATGAAAGAAAATGATCTAAGAGAGAAAGAAATGAATAAAATAGGAGAATAAGGGACAAAAGCAGGAAGAAGAAAAGAAGAAGCAGAAAATCAAAAATACAAATGATGGATAAGTGGAGGAGGAGGTGAATGAAGACCTGAAGCTGAAATATCTGATATGTGAAGAACCTTTTAGGAACATCAAACCAGCTTGATTAATGGAATGGATGAAGCAACACACCGTAATTACCTGTCAAGGCATTTCCCTCAATACAACAGCTTGTTAAATGCTATATAAATAAATTGCTTTCCGACCTGTACAGCCTCCCCCCCCCCCCTTTCCGTCACACACACACACACACACTTAAACACCATTTCCCCCCAGCTGTTACAGTACTCAGCTTAAAACTCTCGTGTCTAAAAACCATTGTATTCCGGCGGTGTCCTTTGTGGGTTCGCAGAAGATCACTTAACTTCTGTGTCCCATCGTCATCCTCCAATTTAATGTATCTCTGATTTTTTTTCTTTTTTCTTCTATCTGTAATAAATCTCACACCAGGTTCTTTTGATTTTATACATTTACCGTCTTCATAAGAAAAGAATACACTCCATGAATACAAATAGCAATCTCGATACCCGTGTTTAGTTCTGCTGCCTGTGTCTCGAACTTCTTCCCTCTTCTATCATCTCCGTTTCTTCTGCGGTAACTACGACGTGGAGGTAATTTGAACTTGCTTTGAATGGCTAAAACCTGCTTGCTGCCCGCCGGCCCTCGCACTCTTCCTCCTCCTGCTCCTCCCCCTCGTCTTCGCGCCTGTGTTCTCGGGTCGCCGTCACCTCAGGCTGCTGACGGACCTGGGGAAAAAAAAAACTTGCCCTTTTTCGTTCGTGGACCAAAATCATTCTTCCCCTTTTGGCGGCATGAACGATTTCTGTTTTTGCATCTGTTAATCGTGTCGCTGCTCCTGCTTCTGTTGCCCCTGCTTCTGTTGCTCCTGCTTCTGTTGCTCCTGCTTCTGTTGCATTTGAATCCCAGACCGCTTCGAAAAGACGGAATCAGCCCAGTTGTGATGAATGTAACCAGCCGTACAGGAAGCCTCCACCTCCACCAAGCATTACTCTAACAAAGAATAGGTAAACGATAAACTAAACTCTTTTGAATCCATCATGACTCACAATTAGACATAAGAAAAAGAGAATTGAATCGCATAAATAAATTGTGCAGTAAACTCAAACCTGTTGAATAGTGAACGATATGTTATTTAATTCACTCAAAAGGCGATGGTCGAAACGTATAAGACAGAAATTAGTAGGTGCTGCTTCATTCCGTGTTTTCTTACTTTAACGCCACTTATATTGTACGAAACTAACAGGAACATGACGTGTTTAGGTTTATCAAATGTAGCACACTGCAGGAGATTGTTTATATATCCTGTTACATTGGCCGCTGGTACAGGTATATTATCTCTCTCTCTCTCTCTCTCTCTCTCTCTCTCTCTCTCTCTCTCTCTCTCTCTCTCTCTCTCTCTCTCTCTCTCTCTCTCTCTCTCTCTCTCTCTCTCTCTCTCTCTCTCTCTCTCTCTCTCTCTCTCTCTCTCTCTCTCTCTCTCTCTCTCTCTCTCTCTCTCTCTCTCTCTCTCTCTCTCTCTCTCTCTCGATGGACTTGTAAGGTGAAATTAAGGTTCTCTCACACAGTCCTTTAGTTTTTCTTTCCTTGGACTCTTAATAGATAGACTAATAAGGGTGAAATTAAGGTTATTAAGGCGTTGCTGAGGTGATTCTCCTGACGGCGGTGGTGATGGTGGTGGCGAGTGGTGGGTGATGGCGGTGGTGATGGTGGTGGTGTGTGATGGTGGCGGTGGTGGGTGATGGCGGTGGTGGTGGTGATGATGGTGGTGGTGGTGGTGGCGGGTGGTGGTGGTGGTGGCGGGTCTTGTTGAGGGGGTTTAAGATGCTCCTGCTGGTCTCCCTGCTGGACGGAACGAGAGGCTGTTGAAGAGGAGAGTGAAGGGCAGGAACACACGAGGCGAATAGGCTATACTTTTTTTTTTTACGAGATCAAAGTTTAATTCTATCTTAACGTCTCATGCTTAAAATTATGCCTATATTTACCTGATAATATGGTTAACTATGCTAAAATACAATTGAAATTAAGAAGAACCGTAGTATTCCCTTCTCCTGGCATCAAATATCAGTCAGTAAACAGCAGAGTCAAGATTTGTCGCCTCGTTGAAGAAAAAAAAACCAAGTATAGTCAAGAATGTTCTCAGGATGTTTACATGAAAATAGTGATGTCTTAAGATTATGTTATATTGAAGGTGACAAAAGCAAGAATAGTTTCTATGTTTACTGTAAGTGCCTCTATAATTATGTTTTGATTATATGTGATAATGGTTAGGAGTGTATATTTAAGAATAATGTGTTTGATATCAGCGAAAGATTATTTTATAGAGTTATTAAGATTATTGCCCAAAATGTATGCTTGAATTTAGTGGAATTATTTTTTATCGAGACCTGGTGTATCGTTTCAGGTACATCATAGGAATTCGTACGTACTTTGAAGCTAAAAGATAATTGGAAATCCTTGTCGAAAGGTTAGCTAGGTATTAGTGGGCTTTAAAAAAAAAGGGCAATTTGACTACCATGTGAGAATGTGTGTGTGTGTGTGTGTGTGTGTGTGTGTGTGTGTGTGTGTGTGGTGTGTGTGTGTGTGTTGTGTGTATGTGTGTGTATGTGTGTATGTGTGTGTGCGTGTTTCTATTTCCATACATACGATATCACTTTTCAATATTGTTCATTTTAAGCGGCTCAAGAAAATATTGTATCCTTCAAGTTATTCAACAGACGACCGCTATACAAGGTCATTATGAAGAATGAATTGTAGTGTTTGCAGCACCACCGGTTACACAGGATGCATTGCTTCTACTACTCAGGCCAAAAACAAGAAGAAAAAAAAGTGGGAGACGAGGGGAGAGAGAAGGGAATAAAAAACACATTCTCTAGCAGGAAACTTAAAATGTGGTTTTATTGACGCATTAAAGTAATCATTTGTACACGCAGTCCATGAAGAAATTTACCTCCTCGATATACCTGGGAGAATTAACAGATATCTCGGTTTTTTTTTTAATTTGAGTGTATTTTCTCTATTTTTTTCTCTATTTGAGGTGTATTTTCTTTATCTGAGTGTATTTTCTGTATTCTTTTACTCTATTTAAGGTGTATTTTCTTTATTGAGTGTATTTTCTCTATTCTTTTACTCTATTTAAGGTGTATTTTCTTTATTTCAGTGTATTTTCTCTATTATTTTACTCTATTTAAGGTGTATTTTCTTTATTTGAGTGTATTTTCTCTATTCTTTTACTCTATTTAAGGTGTATTTTCTTTATCTGAGTGTATTTTCTCTATTCTTTTACTCTATTTGAGGTGTATTTGAGATGTATTTTCTCTATTTGAGTGTATTTTCTCTATTAATTTATTCTATTTGAGATGTATTTTCTCTATTTGAGTGTATTTTCTCTATTCTTTTACTCTATTTGAGGTGTATTTTCTCTATTTGAGGTGTATTTAAGGTATTTTTCTGTTACTCCACATGAGTTGTCGTGGTCACGTGTTTATGATTACGGCGGCAAGAAGTTTTGTCTTGTGCGCAGAAAACATTGCAGCCCCAAAGTGGAGGCAGCAACGTGTGAAGATGCAACATCAGCGCTGCGAGGTCGTTTACAGCCTCTATACCCCACCGATTGACGTCAGCGATTAGTTATCAGCAAGTTATCAGATCCTGCGGCTGGTGGGGGAGCGTGCAGAGTCCTAACTACACCATTATGATGCCCCTGCAGAATTCTGGTCATGGCTTGCCCTCAGACGCTGGACGGTCATCGCCCTCCTCCAATTTCCATATTGTCGAGTCATGAGTTT
>JACEEZ010022210.1:450917-470917 GCA_016584305.1 Chionoecetes opilio
GATGAAAATAATTAGGCATGATATGAGAGAGAGAAGGAGAGGGAAAAAAGAGAGAGGGGAAGAGAGAGAGAGAGAGGAAAAGGGAGGGGAAAAAGAGAGAGAAAAGAGAGAAAAAAGGAGAGAGAAGGGGAATGCTTTACGAAATTCTTAGGGCCTCGTCTATTAAGCTGTCACTAAATACTACAAGACACCTCATTTATCTCTCCAAGCACAAAACAAACATTTATTGCGAACCTTCGAAAGTGGGAGAGAGAAAAAAAGAGTTGTTAGTTGACTCAAAACTTCACATTACTTTAAAAAAAATAAAAAAATGAATTCGGTTTTAAATTTTAGACATTTTACACCCCTTTTTTCCTTTCCTCCTTTTCTTCCATCTCCTCTTTCTCCTTCCTTTCTTCCTTCCTTCCTTTCTTCCTTCCTTCCTTTCTTCCTTCCTTCTTTTGTCCCCTCCTCCCCTCTTTTTTTATGCCTTCCCCCCCGTTGTTTTTTTTTTGTTTTTTTTTGTTTTATTTTTTGGGGGGTTTTTTTTTTTTTTTTTCCGGGCCCCTTGTCCTTTTGTTAATCCTTTTTCTCTTTTTCTTCAGGGGGTGCAAAACGCGTGGGGGAACCCTCAAACCCCCCCCCCTTAGAAGCGGAAAACCCCTGAAAACCCTGAAAAACCCTGGGAAGCCCGGCGTATGAAGGGGAGTCACGCGTTGGGGAAAGAAGCGGATATGAAGCGTTGGTGTAATTCTTGCTTCGACGAGGGATGAGAGGGAATGGAAATAGACCGGAAGGGAACTCCACGCGAGGATAAGGAAAGAGAGAGAGAGAGAGAGAGAGAAGAGAGAGAGAGAGAGAGAGGAGAGAGAGAGAGAGGAGAAGAGAGAGGAGAGAGAGAGAGAGGAAAAGAGAGGGGAGAAAAGAGAGGAGAGAGAGAAGAGGGGAGAGAGGAGAGAAAAGAGAGGGGAGAGAGACGAGAGAGACAGACAGACAACGCAGACAACAACAGACGAGTTTTTTTCCAAATCATTCATCTTCAAAAACACAAAACACAAAGAGGTTGGACGGACTACCCACAAAGTTACATAATACATTCACACCACCAACAACAACTGTCGCTTCTTTGCATATTTACTTATTTAGGGACAAAGACGTAAGCCACCCCCCTAACTTCTTCCCACCTGTCCCCTTCCCTCCCTCCTTCTCCCTGGTGGTACAGGGGCGTGTGTGTACCTGTGTGTACCTGCCTTGCTGCACCAGATAATGAGACGCTAAGAATGCATCGTAAGGACGCGACCCGTAAGTTATGTAGGCGCGGTGCATGTCTCTTTCCATGTCCTTACCTCCTCCATTGTCCCCCTTCCCACCCTTCTTTTCCTCTCTCTCTCTCTTCTCTCTCTCCCCTTTTCTCTCTCCTCTCTCTCCTCTCCTCCTCTCTCTCTCCTTTTCTCCTCTCTCTCTCTTTCTTTTCTTCCCTCTCTCTCCTCTCCTCTCCTCTCCCCCTTCTCTCTCTCTCCTCTTCTTTCTCTCTCCTCCTCTCTCCTCTCTCTTCTCTCTCTCTCTCTCTCCCCTTTTCTCTCCTCACTTCTTCTCTCCTCTCTCTCCCTCTCTCCTCCTCTCCTCTCATCTCTCTCTCTCTCTCTCTCCTCTCTCCTCTCCCTTCTCTCTCTCCTCTTCTCTCCTTTCCCCTCTCATCTCTCTCTCCATCTCTGTCTCTCTCTCTCTCTCTCTCTCTCTCTCTCTCATCTCTCTCTCTCTCTCTCTCTCCTCTCTCTCTCTCTCTCTCTCTCTCTCTCTCTCTCTCATCCTCTCTCTCTCTTCTCTCTCTCTCTCTCTCTCCTCCTCTCTTCCTCTCTCTCTCTCTCTCTCTCTCTCTCTCTCTCTCTCTCTCTCTCTCTCTCTCTCTCTCTCTCTCTCTCTCTCTCTCTCTCTCTCTCTCTCTCCTCTCTCTCTCCCCTCTCTCTCTCTCTCTCTCTCTCTGTGTGTGTGTGTGTCTCGAACCCCATTATTTTTACAACTTAATTACCTGCTACAACATTAACCGGTAGTAGTTTAGCTGCTTTTTATTCTATATATCTTTTATTACTGTTATTTTACATCCGCGTACCTGATGTAATTTTTTTGCATGCATAAATTTCCTCTTTGTTTTTATTCTAGCATTCACATTATTGACTACGAGTTCATTTTTATTCTGCTGCTTCTTTATTTCCTCCGTCGCTTTTCATGGGTTCATTTCCGTTGTCGTTTTTTTCCATATCCTTCTTTTATCCATGAGTTCCTGTTCCTTTTCCCTATTCTCTCTCTTCCCTCTCTCTCTCTCTCTCCCCTCTCTTCCTCTCTCTCTCCTCTCTCTCTCTCTTTTTTCCCCCTCATCTCTCTGTCTCTCTCCTCTCTCTCTCTCTCTCTCTCTCTCTCTCTCTCTCTCTCCTCTCTCTCTCTCTCTCTCTCTCTCTCTCTCTCTCTCTCTCTCTCTCTCTCTCTCTCTCTCTCTCTCTCTCTCTCTCTCTCGTATATTTCCTTTCATCCCGATCTTTTTAGTGACCTTTAACCCGTTCGTGCACTCTGTTCCTTTCTCATTTCGTTCCTTTCCTTTGTTCGCCTTTTTTTTCCTTTCCTTCCCTAGTCCGTTATCTCATAAAGACTTTTCTCGTATCAAATTTGTCTTTTCTCTTAATATTAAGTGTCCCTCCTGTGGAAAGAAAGACACACACAACACACACACACACACACACACACACACACACACACACACACACACACACACACACACACACACACACACACACCACACACACACACAAACACACACACACACACACACAGGGGACTCCGTAGTGTAGTGGTTAGCACGCTCGGCTCACAACCGAGAAGTCCCGGGTTCGATCCCCGGACGGAGCGAAGACAGACGGGCGGTCTTCTTAAAACCCGAGCCCCTGTCCACCCAGCAGTGAATGGGTACCGGGTGTTAGCCGGGGGTTTGTGACCCCCCTCCCGGGGTGGTGGCTTCGGCCAACACTAAACACTAAGGATGAATGATAAAATAAATGTTGATATGGAGACGGGGCCATACGAGCGTTGCTCAGGCCCTGTAAAATACAACTAGATGAATACACACACACACACACACACACACACACACACACACACACACACACACACACACACACACACACACACACACACACACACACACACACATGATTCACATTTTTCTGTCTTATTTTTTCTTTTGCTGATTCCCATTCTTGCCACCGCTTCCTGAAACTCACTTCGATTTCCGGCCGTTGTCGTGCCCCGGCGTTGCATGTCTATCAAGATTGTGTTTCGGGGGCGGGAAGGTGTTGCATAAGTATTGCATTTCTGTCGATCTTTTCTCCTTTCTTCTTTCTATTTCTTTCTCCAGTTCATGAATTTGGTTGGGGCAAAATGTAAGTTATGAATAAAATGTTTCGTATGCTTTCATGAAACACGACTGGGAGTTATTGGGATTGCTTTGGTGTGTAGCGTGTGTTCCATTGTACTGTTTAGCTTTGCACTGAATTTGTGTTAGTAGGAAATAAGGTAGTAGGCAGTAGTAGTAAGTAGGTAAGTAGAAAGTAGAGTAGTAAAGTAAAGTAAAGTAGAAAGTAGAGTAGTAAAGCAGAAAGTAGAGTAGTAAAGTAGAAAGTAGAATTGTGTCGCAAAGTAAAATAGAAAGTAGAGTAGTAAAATAAAGTCAAGTAGAAAGTGGAGTAGTTAAGTAAAGTAGTAAGTAGGCAGTAGGAAAGTGCAAATATATTCACATATAACTTGAGTTGTATGTGACTCTAAATGAAAGGTATCCATACTTTTGCTGTGGGTTTAACATTTTCCTTCTTTATTGAATGAGATCGGAGTGAACGAGGTGCGACGTGGATGTTAATCTGTCGTCTGGCGATAATGTTAGTTTAGTGTTGGTGTTCTTCCTCCTGGACAGGATATAATGCAAATCATGGGGTTGTTGCGCAGACCAGCAGCACTTAAGAGAAAACCGGTCTGGCTGCTGGGGACGCGACGCGGGCGACGGCCTATGAACAGCCTCGAACCGGGGGCCTCGAACTGCCACTAGTTTGAGCGAGTTGTCAGACAGCCACCAACATCACTGGATTGTATATACGTACATAAGAACATAAGATAATAAGGAAGCTACAAGAGGCCGTTAGACCTTTACATGTTAGTTCTTGTTACTTAACACTACCTACATCCACCTTTCATCCCCATCTATGAAATTGTCTAGCCTCCTTTTAAAACTCCCTATTGACTCCGCATATAATAATTAATGAAAACGCTAAGGAGGGAATTAGGGATGACTGGACCACTTAGCTACCCTTCACTTGTCACTTAACGTTCTCACCCCTTAACGAAACTGCCTTGGATATCACATCGTTTTGCCATAAATTTGAGAAACACTAAGGAGGGAATAAGAGAGTAAGATGGACCACATTACTTCCCTTCACTAATATTTCTCACCCCTTGACTAAATTGCCTTACATCGTTTTGTCCAAGGCCAAGGAAAAGAGATTTTATTCCTCTATATCCTCTATTCCCTTGGCCTTGGATTTGCCTACATATTTGAGGACAATGGAATGTCTATGTGTGTTTTTGTTCTTGTTGTTGATCATCGGCCGCTCCTTGATCAGTTTTTCACTCCCTGTCGTTACCAAGGTCGTCAAGGCACGTGTGAAGCTCCACCCGGCCACTCCCCTCAGCCGCTGCCTCGCCCCTAGCCCATGATTTACTGCTGTAGAGTTCTCAGCACGCCGCCCCGCCCCTCCCACCGCCTCCTCGTCCTTGTTCTGCTCCAGATCTGTTGCGTCATCAGAAAAATCCACCCTGACGATTTACAACGGAATTCCATTAGCCATGTAAAATCTCTCTCTCTCTCTCTCTCTCTCTCTCTCTCTCTCTCTCTCTCTCTCTCTCTCTCTCTCTCTCTCTCTCTCTCTCTTCTCTCTCTCTTCTCTCTCTCTCTCTCTCTCTCTCTCTCTCTCTCTCTCTCTCTCTCTCTCTCTCTCTCTCTCTCTCTCTCTCTCTCTCTCTCTCTCTCTCTCTCTCTCTCTCTCTCTCTCTCTCTCTCTCTCTCTCTCTCTCTCTCTCTCTCTCTTTGTCTGATGTCTTCTCAGCGTTCAAGGGCGTAGAAGGTTAGATGACTTGAAAAAATACTCTTCACATCGCTACACCTTCCACAATTTTGTTTCCTATATTTTTTGTATGTCAACCCAGCTTGTTTCCCTTGTCACCCATCATGGTAACATAGTATTAGTTACCAAAGAACTGTAAAGGTCTTTGTACGTAGGAGATCATTCTTTTTATCACTAAAGCTTAGCCTATTTTCTTAATGAGTTATACAAACCATTAGTAAACTTTATCAATCGTCTATATTATCATTACTGGACTAGACAACTTCATAAATATGTGTTGTTCAGTTAGGTCTTATAGTTAAGCCTGCGAGCTGTCCAGAGCGAGGCAAATATGAATAGAAAAAAGTCAGATATTATACGATCTTGTTTTTCTTCAGGAGATGGCTAATTTATGCGAGTTTAGAAATTCTTCGAAGGTGAGAGGCAAGTGTGAAGTCTTAAGCCTGTCTATATATTACCTGGAAAGAAAAAAAAGTCATTTCTAAAACTAGAAGCAAGAGGGAAGAGTTTCAGTAAAAGACCATAAAT
Organism: Chionoecetes opilio; assembly: GCA_016584305.1. NCBI lineage: Eukaryota > Metazoa > Arthropoda > Malacostraca > Decapoda > Majidae > Chionoecetes > Chionoecetes opilio. Next base: position 456,587 of record JACEEZ010022210.1, read on the forward strand.
TGATATGGTCTAAGCAAGTGTATCGTGGCCATGTGGTGTATAGATGGCCATGTTAGTATGCAGTGGCCAGGTTTATTTAAATTGGCCCACCACCCTTTCAAAATTATCTTACTGTCTTCTGTATAGGGACTGGCAACTAAACGGGCCTTTTGTTGCTTCTTATTGTTTTGCCCTTGGCCAGTCCTTAGTGATGTAAAAAAAATGTAGTGGCAATTCAGGTGTGTTTTTACTCAGGTTCATCAAACAAATAGTTAGACAAGTGTGTAGTGGTCAGACAGGTATGTGGTTGGCGTGGAGGTGTGCAGTAAGTAGACAGGTTTGCATCAGTCAGACAAATGTGGTAGCCAGTCAGGTATATTACGGTATAAAGAGAAGACAAAGAACCGAGTCTACATGCTGTCAGTGGCTGGCTGGCGGGGAACGAGAAAGCGGATTAAGGCTGTATTTTTACTTCTCCCCTGCTGACCTCCCCCATTTCTCTCTCTCTCTCTCTCTCTCTCTCTCTCTCTCTCTCTCTCTCTCTCTCTCTCTCTCTCTCTCTCTCTCTCTCTCTCTCTCTCTCTCTCTCTCATAATTCCGTGTTTAATGAGTCCTCTAACGTAATCCAGAGGGAAAAATCATTAACTTGCGAATTATCTGTGAGAAAAAAGATCAGCTGGTGTTGTCTTACCTTTCATCCTGATGCACCTGAGCCAACCTGGTGATGATTAGGAAGAAGAAGTAATAGAAGTAGTAGTAGTAGTAGTAGTAGTAGTAGTAGTAGTAGTAGTAGTAGTAGTAGTAGTAGTAGTAGTAGTAGTAGTAGTAGTAGTAGTAGTAGTAGTAGTAGAAGAAAAGGAGATAGAAAATTAATGTTGAACGATTTGAAATATATCTGGCACTTGAGCTAACTTGGTAAAAATTAAAAAGAAGAAAAAGAAGAAGAAGAAGAGGAAAAAGAAGAGCGAGATGAAGCATAACTAGCACAATGAGAAAGTATAGGAAGTAGAACTAGAGCAAGTAAGTAAGCAATACAGTGGAAGAAAAAGAAAAGAAAGAAGAAGCGAAGTACAGTACCATTGTCGATCATACCAACCTAAACATTACCACGAGAGAGAGAGAGAGAGAGAGAGAGAGAGAGAGAGAGAGAGAGAGAGAGAGAGAGAGAGAGAGAGAGAGAGAGAGAGGAGAGAGAGAGAGGAGGAGAGAGAGAGAGAGAGAGAGAAGTACATTACCACCAACATTTCTTCCATTTTCCACCATTACGTAATAGCCAGTACAAACATAACTCATACAAACAAGTCTACAAGTACAAACACAAGTACATCTCTGAAATTCTCTTCCTGTTTCTATTTTTCCAACTTCCTACGACTTAAATCTTTTCAAGAGAAGAGTGACAAGACACCTCCGGAACTAAATTGGCCCACCCCTCTTTCTTTATTCTCTTGCTGTATTATTTATAGGGACTGGCAACTAAGCAGGCGTTGTGTTACCTCTTTTTGTTGTGCCCTTGGCCAGTCCTTTATGATGTAAAAAACAAAAAAACAAAAAAAACACTACACTACACTACAAGTACAAAAACAAACTACAAGTCTACGTACAGTACAAACTTCGCAACACACACACACACACACACACACACACACACACACACACACACACACACACACACACACACACACACACACACACACACACACACACACACACACACGAAGGAAAGAAAGAAAGGTCGTGGTGGCGTGTGTGGCGACGTGAAGGGCGTGGCAAGGTAGAGGGGAGGAGGAGGGGAAGGCAGAGGCACCTCACCTTTCTCCCCAGACAAGAGGGGAAATAACACGCTACACACTTTGCGAGGCGTGGGTGTCTCGCTGTGTGTGTGTGTGTGTGTGTGTGTGTGTGTGTGTGTGTTGTGTGTGCGCGTGAGTGTGTGTGTGTCTCGGTTGCCTCATAACTTTGGGTTTTAGAGTTCTTTTACCGACTGTTTGTTATGTTTTTTGTGTAGTTTCGAGTTTTTCTACATGTAAGTAGTGTATACAGAGAGAGAGAGAGAGAGAGAGAGAGAGAGAGAGAGAGAGAGAGAGAGAGAGAGAGAGAGAGAGAGAGAGAGAGAGAGAGAGAGAGCGGTACAAATACAAGTAAGAGTAATAAGAGAGAGAAGGAACTATAAATGAACAGACCGCAGATTACAACCCTCCCATCGCACAGTGTAAAGCGACGAGAATCTTTCACATAATTGTTCCATAAATCTTGGATGCGAGAAGCGAGAGTAAGACGGTCGGTGCAGGATCGAGACACGGCCGCGACTAGTTAGCTCGGCGGGGAGGGAAGAGAGAGAGAAAATAAGCAACGTAAGATTAATGTGCCGCTGCCGAATGAGTGAGTGAATGAGAAAGTGTGTGTGTGTGTGTGTAGGAGAGGAGATAGATAGATAGAGAGAGAGAGAGAGAGAGAGAGAGAGAGAGAGAGAGAGAGAGAGAGAGAGAGAGAGAGAGAGAGAGAGAGAGAGAGAGAGAGAGAGAGGTTAATCTGCTCTTTTCTAATCCGAGTGTGACAAAAATATTCTTATGATTTTCATTTTCATTCCACGTACTTACATCTAATCTTAAATCTAATAACAAGCTCACTGAAAAGGTCATCTCCCCCTAAGAGGAGGATGTGGAAGAGGAGGAGGAGGAGGAGGAGGAGGAGGAGGAGGAGTTGGAGAAAGAAGAGAAGGAGGAGTTGGAGAAAGAGGAGGAGGAGGAGGAGTTGGAGAAAGAGAAGGAGGAGTTGAAGAAAGAGGAGGAGAAGGAGGAGTTGGAGAAAGAGGAGGAGTAGAGAAAGAGGAGGAGGAGGAGGAGGAGGAGGAGGAGGAGGAGGAGGAGGAGGAGGAGGAGGAGGAGGAGGAGGAGGAAGAGGAAGAGGAAGAGGAAGAGGAGGAGGAGGAGGAGGAGGAGGAGGAGGAAGAAGGAGGAGGAGGAGGAGGAGGAGGAGGAGGAGGAGGAGGAGAAATCAAAGGGAGGAAGCCGCAAGCCAGACAGTCGACACAGCACCATCAGGAGGAAGATTATTTTTCTCACTCCTCCTCCTCCTCCTCCTCCTCCTCCTCCTCCTCCTCCTCCTTCCTGGCCAGCCACGTCAGCCGCCCCGCCAGGCAGCATCATTAAGCCCCTGCACAGCGGTGGTTCCTGCACCTTTACCGTAAGACAGCGGTCGGCATTCCTCCTGCGGTAGTGACATGTTTTTCCACACCCTTGCCCTTCCTTACAGCACCTCTAAGCACTTCATAAACACTTTTCAGCACTTCATAACCCCTTCTTAGCACTTCATAACCCCTTCTTAGCACTTCATAAACACTTCCTAGCACTTCATAACCCCTTCTTAGCACTTCATAAACACTTCCTAGCACTTCATAACCCCTTCTTAGCACTTCATAACCCCTTCTTAGCACTTCATAACCCCTTCTTAGCACTTCATAAACACTTTTCAGCACTTCATAAACCCTTCTTAGCACTTCATAAACACTTTTCAGCACTTCATAACCCCTTCTTAGCACTTCATAAACACTTTTCAGCACTTCATAACCCCTTCTCAGTACTTCATAAACACTTTTCAGCACTTCATAACCCCTTCTCAGCACTTCATAAACACTTTTCAGCACTTCATAACCCCTTCTTAGCACTTCATAAACACTTTTCAGCACTTCATAACCCCTTCTTAGCACTTCATAAACACTTTTCAGCACTTCATAACCCCTTCTTAGCACTTCATAAACACTTTTCAGCACTTCATAACCCCTTCTTAGCACTTCATAAACACTTTTCAGCACTTCATAACCCCTTCTTAGCACTTCATAAACACTTTTCAGCACTTCATAACCCCTTCTTAGCACTTCATAACCCCTTCTCAGCACTTCATAACCCCTTCTCAGCACTTCATAACCCCTTCTCAGCACTTCATAACCCCTTCTCAGCACTTCATAACCCCTTCTCAGCACTTCATAGCCCCTTCTCAGCACTTCATAACCCCTTCTCAACACTTCATAACCCCTTTGTAGAACTTTATAACCTCTTCTCAGCACTTCATAACCACTTTTCAGCACTTCATAAACACTTCTTCGTACTTCATAACCCTTAACAGCACATCACAACATTTTTTAAGCACTTCAAAGCATCCCTAGAGCACTTAATACCTCAGTCCATGGCTTAAATATGAGTTAACAATACCTCAGAGCTGGGGTTAGTTTATATATCGATTCCTTTTTTCCCCTCTTTTCCCCTTTAGTACAGTAGCGTCTTGTCCCCTCGCAGCACCTCGACACTCTCCTCCCTCCCTCATAATCTTGACTTTATGGAGACACGGAACATTACATCCATATTTCATGCGTTGCTACACTAATCACGTTGCATAGAAGTAATATCTTAACGCATATAATAACTTTGTATTCTTTAGATAGTTTCCTTTTTTAATTAACTAACAACTTTAACGTTTTTTCTTGTTTCTGTGTTGTTTCCTCGTACTATAAAATCATGATGAACCAAAATAGTTTACTACGACCGAATGAAGCGTACTTAAAAGAACAACTAAATAAGCAATTTTTTTATCTGATATCTTCGTCCTTTATTTAAAACTAGCCGCAAAGCCGCCCTCCGGGCGGACTTTTTGGCTAGCTCCTGCGGAGGGCTATTAGTGGTGGGCCTTTGGCCTTTGGCCCACCACCTGTGTTTGGTGGGCCGAAGGCCCACCAAACACGGACTCTCCAGATAGCCCCTTCTAACTTTCCTGAAATCACGGATGTAGAAATGTATGTATTTCCCCCACCCATTCACTCACCCATTACCCATCACCCCCCACCCATTCACTCACCCATTACCCATCACCCCCCACTCATTCACTCACCCATTACCCATCACCCCCCACCTATTCCCTCACCCATCACCCATCATCCCCAACCCATCACCCCCACCCATTCACTCATCCATCACCCCACACCCATTACCCATCACCCCACCCATTCACTCACCCATACCCATCACCCTACATCAAGGTTTCCTCAATTCTCGCAACCCACTTTTTTTTCACAATTATCGCTAATAGGCTGCTTAAAAAAAAAAAAAAAAAGTGATCGGATCATCTCATAATTGGGCTTAAAACCTTCCCCTGGTCAACCCGGTTCCAAAAATGTGCCATATGAGGTGATTGCGCCACGGGGGGCGGAACCTATACCACACACACACACACACACACACACAGACAGACACACTTTCGCTTATATTTACCATTACCCATCACCCCCCACCTATTCCCTCACCCATCACCCCCCAAACCCATCATCCCCCACCCATTCACTCACCCATCACCCCACACCCATACCCATCACCCCACCCATTCACTCACCCATTACCCATCACCCTACATCAAGGTTTCCTCAATTCTCGCAACCCACTTTTTTTTCACAATTCTCGCTAATAGGCTGCTAAAAAAAAAAAAAAAAAAAATGATCGGATCATCTCATAATTGGGCTTAAAACCTTCCCCTGGTCAACCCGGTTCCAAAAATGTGCCATATGAGTTGATTGCGCCACGGGGGGCGGAACCTATACCAGACACACACACACACACACACACACACACACACACACACACACACACAGACAGACAGACAGACAGAGACACACTTTTGCTTATATTATTATAGATTACCCATCACCCCCCACCTATTCCCTCACCCATCACCCATCACCCCCCACCCATTCACTCACCCATCACCTCACACCCATTACCCATCACCCCACCCATTCACTCACCCATTACCCATCACCCTACATCAAGGTTTCCTCAATTCTCGCAACCCACTTTTTTTTCACAATTCTCGCTAATAGGCTGCTAAAAAAAAAAAAAAAAAAAAAGTGATCGGATCATCTCATAAGTGGGCTTATGACCTTCCCCTGGTCAACCTGATTCCAAAAATGTGCCATATGAGGTGTTTGCGCCACGGGGGGCGGAACCTATACCACACACACACACACACACACCACACACACACATACACACACAGACAGACACACTTTCGCTTTTATTAATATAGATAGCAACTGATGAGCCTTTTTTTTTTTATCTGATATCTTCGTCCTTTATTTAAAATAGCAACTGATAAGCCTTTTTTTATCTGATATCTTCGTCCTTTATTTAAAATAGCAACTGATGAGCCTTTTTTTTTTATCTGATATCTTCGTCCTTTACTTAAAATAGCACCTGATAAGCCTTTTTTTTATCTGATATCTTCGTCCTTTACTTGAAATAGCAACTGATAAGCCTTTTTTTATCTGATATCTTCGTCCTTTATTTAAAATAGCAACTGATAAGCCTTTTTTTTATTTGATATCTTCTTCGTCCTGTTTCTCCTCCTTCACCGGCCCGCCCCCGTCGCCTCGTCCTCCTTCTCCCCCTTCACCCCTTCTTTCGCCTCCCCTCTCCCTCGCCTCCTTTCATCTCCCTCTGATATCTTCGTCCTGTTTCTCCTCCTTCACCATCTCGCCCCCGTCGCCTCGTCTTCCTTTTACTTCTTCACCATCTCGCCCCCGTCGCCTCCCCTCGCAGCAGACACCCGAGTCCCCCTCCCTCGTTTATCACAGCCCCGCCGCTATTGGTGCCGCACCCTCCTTTTAGTAGCGCGCCGGGATGGGAGGCGGGCAGATGATAGGATGGAGGGACGAGGGAGAGGAATAGAAGACGTGAGGAGGGAAAAGATGAGATGTAGAGACAGAATTAATAACGGTTAAAGATGTAAAGGTAGGAATGAATGAATGAGTCTAAGAGAAGGTAAAAAGAGAATGTATAATAATCTATAGAAAGTAATTGTTTATAGTTAATTGATGTATTTATATGAACAGTTAGGTAAGTAGAGGAATGTAACTAAATCATAGAAGCAGAATAAGTGTATATATATAGGAAAAGAGAGAGAGAGAGAGAGAGAGAGAGAGAGAGAGAGAGAGAGAGAGAGAGAGAGAGAGAGAGAGAGAGAGAGAGAGAGAGAGAGAGAGGAGAGAGAGAGAGAGAGGAGAGAGAAGAGACAGAGACAGAGAGAGAGAGAGAGAGAAGAGAGAGAGAGAGAGAGAGAGAGAATGGTTAAAGCTCAGTCAACTTCACCATTCAAGTGTATAGGGAATAATATCTTTTGAAGCACCACCACAATGCCACTAATAAGATAACACCACGGTGAAGGGACAGGTGGCGGTGGATGGGCATCGGGTGACTGGCACAAAAAAAGAAAGTGAAAAGAAGAAGGAAGAAGAAAAATCCCGCCCAAAAAACCGCCCTCACACGCTCCGAATAATCCCGCCTCCCGCCCGCTCCCATAACTCGAGAATTTCTGGCAATCGTATCTTGATCAACACTTTGTATCAGCTTTTATGCGCACAGCGTCTGCCTGGGAAGGGTATGGGCGGTTCTGGCTAACCTTCCTCTTATGGCAGACAGTTGTGTGTGTGTGTGTGTGTGTGTGTGTGTGTGGTGTGTGTGTGGTGTGTGTGTGTGTGTGTGTGTGTACTGGTGGGGTATAAGGGTAAGAGGAGATATGTGTGGGGGGGACCCTTACACATATGTCCAGTACACGTATGATGGTAACACTATTAATGCAGTGGAAAGTTACCTGTCACTTAGGCACGAGCACGGACACACAGTTTACATTAATAGAAAGTTACCGTAATATACACCGAGATGATTTTGTGGTTATCCGTTTTTGTGGTTGTCTTTTTTGCATGTATTATTATATACATTTCTTTACTGTGGTGTTTATTATGGCTTGAATGTTTAGTGTTTCTTCACAATACTCTATACACGCCGCCTCTGAAGGGTAAAAGTATAGGTTGTGTCGTCTTGCCGTGCCCGTTCCTGCCACGTAGACCTGCCACACACACACACACACACACACACACACACACACACACACACACACACACACACACACACACACACACACACACACACACACACACACACACACAAACGCTGGTAGGGGCGCAAAGGTATCGTAATGGAATATACATAAACCTGAGAGACATCCATCAAGACCCTCAAATACGGAGACCAAAAAGGAAGAAAGGCTTTTGCGAGAATGACATTATCTCCTCTTGTCTGATTACCGTTAAATGAACCTTTCAGAATCCCTCCATTGAAATACTATGCAAACTAAGGGCACCTCTAATAAGTAGTCGTGTCCCCAGCGGTAGGTGAATAAAGGTTAAAGAAACTTGCTTCCCCACCAGACAAACTTTCTAGCGGTCTCTCGGGCCCGTCGGGTACTCGTTCTTCTGCTTCCCGAAGGAGACTCCCTCGCCCGCCCTCCACCACCCCGACAACCGCCCTTTGGGAGATGACTCTTGTCGCCTTTTCTCATCTCCTCTTTCTGGGCGGCGGCCAAGTTAGGTCACCTCCCGTGATATCCGCTGAGTCTTCATCCATCCTGGGAGCTCTCCATTTGGCCCACTTGGCTAGATGATATTAGGCGTGCGGTAATTTATCTCTATGAATCTGTTTTTCCTTTCTCTACCATTTAAAGGCCTACATCTTCACGCCATACCGCAGCACCTTACATTCACGCCACCTTCCACCATGTAAGGAAAACACCCATAATCCCTTCACGATCTCCTTATTTTCCCTTCCCTTTCCTTTTCTCCTTCCCAGCATCTCCCAAACACCTCATTTGTTCCAACCACATCCTTCCCATTCACCTCCCTCCCATCCCTCCCTCCCTCCCTTCCTTTCTTCCATCTCCCTATCTCCTCAGAAGACGCCCATGACTCAGCAGGACTCCCCTTTCTCAATCCATCTCAGCAGGATCGCAGCAAGAGGCTTTTCTCAGCTATTCCACGGATCCTCAAGCCATTCCCACGTCCCCCTCAAACCTCCCTTTCCTCACACTCCGCCCTCCTGACTGTTTCTCCAGCACCACAGCCTCTCTATATCCTCTCTTCTGTCTAGTTCCTGGTTAGAAAACATAGACGTTCCCACCTCCCTCTCAAACGTTCCCTTCGTCACTCCGTCTTCCTGACTGTCTCTCCAGCACCACAGCCTCTCTCTATCCTCTCTTCTGTCAAATTCCTGGTTAGTAAACATGCCCAGTAGACGACAGAGCTAAACGACGGTCTGAAGTTTTGAACCCAGGAGACCATCATCATCCTCAACCCAACTCACCCCACTGACCTCCCTTACTGCAGTACCTCCCTTCATGCCTCAACACGCCCGCCGCCCACCAGCACCGCCCACGCCCAGCCTTCTTCCTGCCGCGTCTCCATGTGGGCGTGTGTGGCAACAAGGCGTCCAGCAAGGGGTGGTCCCTGGTCCTGGGATATAATGGAGATCCAGGGACGAGTGAGACTTGGGTCGGGGAATACAAAGTACAAGGATCTTTGCAGCTAATTGTATACGCCAGTTTTTTTCTCTCTCGTTCTTTTGTTCTTTTTCCTCTGGGCTGGAACGGGGTGAGCCACGGCCGCGGGAAACCTTGGCGAGTTGATGTCGGTCCCTCGCGGCGCTGGAGTCATTGTGAAGGTCAGGGTGGCCGTTCTTATGTTAAATTAAGCGGCGCGGCGGGTACTGCCACACCTGCCCCCCCCCCCCCCCTCCCGCACGCACACACCGCGAGGAGAGCCGAGTACGGGTGTATTATTATAGGCAGCGTACATGTATTACTCTTCTTTTTATCACGAACCTTTTCACTGTTCTCGCTTTCGATTCACGTGTTATCAGTATTAACCATATTTCCCAGCCTTTAGATACTTTAAACACAGGTACAAACGGCCTTTTATTTCCACCGTAATAACATGAACATCGTATTGATCAGGTATCGACAAAATTCGACACTCTTGGCAATCTTCATCATAGAATTCTGACGGTCCAAGGTTACGTGAAATATGATCATCGTTCACAAATATTTCACTTCGCTACGTTGTTATGACAGAGAGGCGTGTGCGCACTTTACGTATTTACACGGACACGTACGTACCCATAATATTCACAAGGATGATGCCGCCCATGCCAAGCACTGGGTACACAAATGTTTACTGAAGTACAACGTAATTTATTGAAAAGTACAGCCGGTCGTTGCAGTATGTTCGGTTCGTACGTCACTTTCTATACGAGCATCAAAACCCAAACACACACACACACACACACACACACACACACACACACACACACACAAAACCACACACACAACACACACACACACAACACACACACACCACACCACACACACACACACACACAACACACACACACACACACACACACACACACACACACACACACACACACACACACACACACACACACACACACACACACACACACACACCAAACACAGAGAGAAAGAGAGAGAAGAGAGACGAGAGAGAGAGAGAGAGAGAGAGAGAGAGAGAGAGAGAGAGAGAGGAGAGAGAGAGGAGGAGAGAGGAGAGAGAGAGAGAGAGAGAGAGAGAGAGAGAAAGAGATATTATGTATTGTTTGTTCCACGTGTATCTTCATTTACACTCACTCCATTCATATTTCATTTAGGGAATTGGATGTAAAGCAAGTTAGGCGTATTGTATGAAAAGATGAGGACCAGGAGGAGGAGGAGGAGGAGGAGGAGGAGGAGGAACACATGGGTGACGAGGCTAAACAAATAGGAAGGGAAGGGAAGGGAAGGGAAGGGAAGGGAAGGGAAGGGAAGGGAAGAAAAGGGAAGAAAAGAGGAAGAGAAGAGAAGAGAAGAGAAGAGAAGAGAAAAGGGAAGAGAAGGGATGGGAGGCTGCATGATGAGAGCCGAGAGAGGTCTGACCTAAACTTTAAGCAGGTAACTTAAATTTATACGTCTGCTGCACACCCTTGGGCACTCACCATACCCTCCATCACCCCCCCCCTCCCCCCCTCGCCCCTCCTCCCTTCCTCCATCTACCTATCACTCCCACAGACACCCGGTGATGACACTACAAAACATTAACCATCAGGTCCATCACCGACAACACGCCATTACATTTACACCAAATTCATTTCTATCTGTCATTCATCTCACATAACACACAATTATCTCCCACATCAGTTTCACATGCGTCCCTTTTTTCCTCTCTCTCTCACTCTCACCTCCTCCCCCGCCGTGCCTCAGCTGTCCCTATCACATAATGCGGCTTTGGTTCCCCACACAGAGCCCGTCGCCTCACTCCACACTCCCAATCATCCGGGAACAAGGCGCCAGATCATTATTATTCCCCGGGACAGAATGGGAATGGTTGGGTCGTTAATGGAAAACCGCGCACGATCACAGCCATCGAGACGAGAGGTTTTTGTCAGGCGGGTGCAAGTGGGTCGCCGAGGCACCGACGTTTATTGTTAGGGTTGCCGAGGGTGGCCGACCGTCCGCCGCCTCCCAGCTGCTCTGGAACCGCGCCGCGTCCCTCCCTCCCCCTACCCTTTCCAGGCCCTTAGACCACCACCACCGCCGCCACCCACACGCCACCACTAACATATCCAGGCAGGGGGAATATGAGACAAATATAAGGACATGTAGATAATGTCTCAGCACTCAGAGTTGTGTTAACCGGGTATTCTTGCCTTGTAAGTTTGTGTTTGTGTGTGTTTTTATAAATGAAGGTCACACGCCACCACCAGTATGTCCAGGCAGGGGGAGTATATATTATAAGACAAGTAAGGACAGGGCGATAATGTCTCAGCAATTTCAACATTCAGAGTTGTGTTAAACGGGTGTTCTTGCCTTGTATGTGTTTGTGTTTGTGTGTGTTTGTTTGTGTTTTTATCATGAAGGAATATGTTTGTCACCTCCATGTCTTGTTTACCGTGTGGGAGGGAGGGATCCTGTCTTTTATTTATCTTGTTTCTTTTTTCTTCCTTCCTTCCACGACGCCCACGAGGAGGAAGGGAGTTCCGCCCTTTTGCCTCTTCACACCTGCCGCAACGGTGAGGTTCGCGACGCCCCGCCTTCCTCCATGCTGAGTGGGGCCTTGGGCTGACTTGCTAGCCCACCCACGCCCGCACCCACGCCCGCACCCACGCCCGCACCCAGGCCTTGACTCCCTTGCCTCCCCCATCAGTACCTTTCCTTGACTTACAGCTTTTTTTTCATCTCATCTCCACCCAGTCACTCGCCAGTTCGCCTCGCCTCACCCTGATTCACCACTAAAATACCTCTTCTTTTTTTCTTCTTCTTCTTCCTCTTCTTCTTCTTCTTCTTCTTCTTCTTCTTCTTCTACTTCTCCTTCTTCTTCCTCTTCTTTTTCGTCTTTATCGTCTTCTTCTTCTTCTTCTTCTTCTTCTTTTCTTTCTTCTTCTTTGTGACCTTTGACGCTTAGTATCGCTTCATAGGTCCTCTTCAACTTCGTCTCCTTAGTTAACAATTTGTCAACTCTTCCCTTGGCTATTTTTACCTACCTAGATTCAACACCCTGACTCACCACCACCTTAATTCATCACCCTGACCCAGACCTTGGCTCCCTCAACTCCCTCATCACCACCCGGACTCATCACCACCCTAACCCATTAACCCATTCATTTACTCATCACCATCATCACCACCATGATCCCCTTATCCGTCGTCGTCTCCCTCACTATTATATTAATGTATACACCACGCCCCTTACTATTATCCCTAACGCTAAGACCTTCACGCCACATTGATGGAACCCCAACCCCTTCCTATACACCACCACCACCATCACCACCACCTCGCTATCCCCTTCGCATTGCTTCCCTTTTATAACATCACAATTTTGTTTAGCAGAAATTTTCACCACTTCACATTTCTTTTACTTAGTCGCCTTGTCAATTTCATGTTTTCTCTTATTAGTCTTAACGCTGTTACATTACATTACAGTTATTATCGTTATTATTATTATTGTTTTTTATCATTGATATTTTTATTATTATTGTTAGCGTTATCCTTATTATCATTATTCACTCACTTCACGTCAGTTTATTTGCTTCCTCTCTCCTTCTCTTCCTTACTTCCCTCCTCCCCTCTCTCTCTCTCTCTCTCTCTCTCTCTCTCTCTCTCTCTCTCTCTCTCTCTCTCTCTCTCTCTCTCTCTCTCTCTCTCTCTCTTGTTTCTCCTCCTTCCTCTCCTCTTCCTCCTCCACACCACCATCACCACAACCACCATCATCATCATCATCAGAAACCAATACAGAGAAAATCCTTGTCATTCGTGTCATTGTGTATTGTGATCTATTGTGTGTGTATGTGTGTGTGTCTCCCCTCTCTCTCTTCTCTCTCTCTCTCTCTCTCTCTCTCTCTCTCTCTCTCTCTCTCTCTCTCTCTCTCTCTCTCTCCCCTGCATCCCCAATTAAGCCTCACCTGGCTGGATCGCCGGAGTCCAGCCAACACGTATCATGCACTAATGAGGCTCAGGTTTTCTCCCGCGCTGCTCCGTGCGGGACAAGGGATGCCACCGTCGAGTTGTAATTAACACCTGTGGCCACGAAATACAAGGTGTGCGTGGCGGGGTGTGCATTACTGGGCCTCGGCTTTATTTATGGTGGTTGGGTTTTGATTATGTTTTTCTAGGGTTTGTTTTCTTTATGGTTGTTGGTTTTTATTATGTTTTTTTTTCTTGTGTCCGTTTTTTTGTTTTGTCTGACTAAGTGCATTGAAAGGGGAATTCTGTAAGGTAGTCTGTTTTGTCTGACTAAGTAATAATAAAATAAAAATAATAATAATAATTTTATTCTCACCCGAAGGCATACAGGAAAAAAAAAACTTTATATACAGACATGAGGGAATGAACTTAAATATTAAAGCAAATAAAAGATAATATATACATGAGTAGTGCATTTGAAAAGCTTGGAGCTCATTCATTATTTACCAATCTTTGGGTAATGCTGGGACATCACACACACCCATCCTCTTTTCAAGGGGGACAATAACCATCCGAATTTGTCAATGAAAAAAACCCGGGAGCAGTGAGGATTCGAACCGGCTAACCACAGAATGGCGCGCCAACTCTCTTATCCAGTTAACCATCGTGGCGTATAAAAGGTATCAGCCCGACGTGGGGCTCGAACCCACGACCCCGAGATTAAGAGTCTCGTGCTCTACCGACTGAGCTAGCCAGGCACTGTTGATAACCGTGCAAGGACAAATTAAATAGGAAGAAAAGGAGGCGTGAGTATTAAAAAAGGTATAAAGGAACAGAAACAAGGGAATAAAAGTTGAAGAGAGAGAGAGTGTGTGTGAGTGTAGGAACAGATAAGATACAAAGAGAAGGGGGCGTGGGTATTCAGAAAAAAGTGGAAAGAGTAGAGGGAGAGGAAAAGGGTACCGGAAGGAGGACCCTGGAACACGGCAAAAAGGGGAAGGGGAGGAGTTTTATACGGAGGAG
>JACEEZ010022210.1:473417-478417 GCA_016584305.1 Chionoecetes opilio
CCCTCTCCTCCTCCTCCTCTTCGTGACCCTTGCCTTGGGAACACGGTCAACAAGGACGTTTTAGCGCTGCGAAAACACCGAAGATTGATAATAATTTGCCTTCAATAAGCTGATCGCCTTTAATAAGTTTGGCCATAAATCCGCGATGCCGCATTCCGCAGTCCTCCTTCCTCCACGCGAGCTTTTGAGAATATAAACAGGTGATAATCGAACTTTTGGAAACAGGTAACAGGGGTCCCTTAATGGTTCTTGGAGGTGTTGTGTTTGGAGGTAGTTAGGCGCAGGTGCGTTGATGACAGTGAAAACACCTGATTGGAAGGAAATGAAAGGTAATTAAATTTACTTAGTAGATAACAACAAAATTTTGTATTGCTCAGGCTAAGAGTGGAGAATGAGTTTGAAGAAAAAGAGAGAGAGAGAGAGAGAGAGAGAGAGAGAGAGAGAGAGAGAGAGAGAGAGAGAGAGAGAGAGAGAGAGAGAGAGAGAGAAGAGAGAAAAAAAAAAATGAAAAAGACGAGGGAAGAAGTATTTGAGCAGAAACGTAAGGAGAAAGGAAAGGAGGCAGGAGTGATCACATAAGAGAAAAAAAGTGGAAGGAGAGAAAGAGATAGAGAGAGAGAGTATATAAATGTAATTAATATAACCACTTGTTCCTTGCACACATTTACCATCCTTGCATTACACCTCCTTCCCCTCCTGCCATTAACCACCACCACCACCACCACTACCACCACCACTACTACCCCCATCACCACCACCACCACCACCACTACCACCACTACCACCACCACTACTACCCCCATCACCACCACCACCAACACCTCAGCACACACGCTCGCCATAACACAAGCCCCGAGCACGACTTAGACCTGGGAGATAATTCTGGGTTGACTTGAATTAGGGCTGACTTACCTTGACGCACCCCATTATCAGCTGACATAGGAGCCCAACTTTCGTCTCTCACACCAATAACTTATCTCGGGAGACAGCCTTGGGAGTGTTGTCTGGTCCAATCACCGAGCTGGCTGTTGAGTCCTGTTGGCGAGGTGCAAGGGGGTGGCGAAGGCAAGGAAAGGAAGGCAATGAACATAAGAACATAATAAAATAAAGGAGGTTCAAGGGGCGAAGACAAGGAAAGGAAGACAATGAACATAAGAACATAAGACAATAAGGAAGCTACAAGAGGCCGTGAGACCTACATGTGGTAGTTCCTGTTACTGAATCACCCCAACATGTCTCAAAGCGTAAGAGTGCAGGCCGTGGTGTTGGCTGCAGCAAGAAGCATTGAATTAAACCATTTAAGACTAGCAATATATTTTACTGACTATCATTACTATATAGCTGTACTCTACAAATATTATTTTTACAACGCTGTGTAATATTAACATATAAACATTTCGCATTAAGGACAAACTCCAGGAACCAATCATGTTCGTAAGAAGGGGAGATAATAAAAACACCAAATTAGCGACACTTCAACAACATAGTACGATTCAATAATGTTCTTGCCGACGCTTCTTACTTCCTATTTTGTTTTCGGTTTAATGTCACCTGCAGGCTGCCTCCTCGAAGGTGGGGAAGTAAGTACTTGAAAATACTGATGATAAGTTGATGAAATTAATAGAAAGAATGAGAGAAGAATGAGGGAAAAGGGAAATTATAGTAGTAGTAATTGTAGTATGTAGTAATGATAATGATAATATATGTGATAAAAATCGAGAAGAAAATAATAGCAACAAATAGAACGCAGAAGGAAATAAATAAAAGCATAGAAGCAAATACATAGAAATAGAAGCGGAATAGAACTTTCTATGAAAATATCTGCAACCAACAAGAACACACTATTATATATAAAAACAAGGAAAATAAGATGATGTGTACAGTGAATAGAAAACGAATAAAGAAATAGAAAAAAGTAAAAAAAAAAGGTAGAAGAGAAAGCAAGGCACACACACACACACACACACACACACACACACACACACACACACACACACACACACACACACACACACACACACACACACACACACACACACACACACACACACACACACATGATAGAAATCTATAATAATATAAGCGAAAGTGTGTCTGTCTGTCTGTCTGTCTGTGTGTGTGTGTGTGTGTGTGTGTGTGGTATACGTTCCGCCCCCCGTGGCACAATTCCCTCATATGGCACAGTTTTGGAACCGGGTCGAGCAGGGGAAGGTTTTAAGCCCACTCACTTATAGGATGATCCGATCACCTTTTTTTTTGTTTTGTTTAGCAGCCTATTACCGAGAATTGTGAAAAAAAAAGTGGGTTGCGAGAATTGAGGAAACCTTGATGTAGGGTGATGGGTAATGGGTGAGTGAATGGGTGGGGTGATGGGTAATGGGTGTGGGGTGATGGGTGAGTGAATGGGTGGGGGGTGATGGGTGAGGGAATAGGTGTGTGGTGATGGGTAATGGGTGAGTGAATGGGTGTGTGGTGATGGGTAATGGGTGAGTGAATGGGTGGGGGGTGATGGGTAATGGGTGAGTGAATGGGTGGGGGATGATGGGTAATGGGTGAGTGAATGGGTTGGGGGTGATGTGAATGGGTTGGCGTTAATACATACATTTCTGCATCCATGAAGTTAGAAGGGGCTATCTGGAGAGAGTGTGTTTGGTGGGCCGAAGCCCCACCAAACACAGGTGGTGGGCTGAGGCCCACCAATAGCCCTCCGCAGGAGCTAGCCAAAAAGTCCGCCCGGAGGGCGGCTTTGCGGCTAGTAAAGCATAAGTGTCAAATGTAAGAATAAATGTATATACTATTGCAAGGAATTCTGCTTTTCACAACAATTTCAAGCTCTTTTTATTGCAGTGTTCCAAGTTGATACAAGCAGTTCCTTATTTAGAAATTTTAAAGTTACTTATATTTCTTTTAAAGTTATTTATTTATAGTTACTTATCTTATATTTTATCTTTCCCAGATACAAACGAATCTGTCCGAAAAAAAACCATATTGTGGCTTTTACAGATACTTAATCACCCCAACATGTCTCCAGGCTTAAGAGTGGGGCCAGGTGGTGTTGGTTATAGCAAGAAACATTGAACTAAACCATTTAAAACTAGTAATATATTCTACTAGCTCTCACTATTATATAACTGTACTGTACAAACATAATTTTACAACGCTATGTAGTATCGAATTACAAACATTTGGCTGTAATTAACAAACAGGAACCAATCATGTTTGTGTAAGAAGGGGAAGATGGAAAAAAAAAAAAAATTAACGACACTTCAACAGCATATGATTCAATATTTCTTGCCGACGTTTCTCACTTCCTGTTTTGCTTTCGGTTTTATGTATGTCACCTGCAGGCTGCCTCCCCCCTCCCCCTCCCCTTCCCCTTCACTTACTCCCCCCTCCCTTCCCCTCTCCCCCCACCACTCCCTTCCCCTCTCCCTCCCCCCTCTCCCTTTTCTCTCCCCTCCCCTCCTTCCCCCCCCCCCAAGATCAGCGTGTGCCCTCCTCTCGTTCTTGTCTCTTAAATTTGTTCTTCCCTTTTTTGCGCTTTTTTTTTCATTTTGGGTCCTATATTCGCTCGTTTTTTTCCTCCCATTTTGTAGCTTACCTTATTTCTCTCTCTCTCTCTCTCTCTCTCCTCTCTCTCTCTCCTCTCTCTCTCTCTCTCTCTCTCTCTCTCTCCTCTCTCTCTTTTCTCTCTCTCTCTCTCTCTTTCCCCTCCTCTCCTCTCTCTCTCTCTCTCTCTCCTCTCTCTCTCTCTCTCTCTTTTTTCAGCACATCTCCATTCATTTTCTTCTTTATTCTCATTATTATATCCTCAATCACCGTATTTTCCATTCGATTGCTCGCCTCTTTGCTTGTGTTTGCGCCTGTTTTCATTTCTCTTATTATTCTATGTACCACAGGTCTCTCCTCCCCATCTTACACTCAGTCTGTATCTCCTACTGCCCATCTTCCCACTTGCTTCCTCGCGGGGTGACACACAGTAATTATGGATGGAAAGTTGTTTGGAAGTTTGTATGAGGGACGCGGCTAGGAAGCGAGAGGAGGAGGAGGAGGAGGAGGAGGAGGGGGAGGGGGAGGGGGGGTAAGGGAGAGAAGTTAGGGGAAGGCAGGCAATGGGAGAGAGAAAGTTTTTCACGCAACACAAACATCTCATCAGTGTTAGATATGAATCGATATGTTGTTGTTTTTCTCGGAACTCAGCTATTTTTATCGTAGCGTCTTATTGATCAAGAAAGAAAGAAAGGAAACTCTTAATTAGCCCATTGGTAGTATTTGAATCTGTAGCCTACTAACACCTCCGATAATTATCCACTCTTTTAGACATCACCAATAAAAAAAGGGAAAAATAGCATATACACATCTGGTAAAATTATATAAGATTACATTTCACATTACTTTCATCATATCATTATATTAAGTTAACTCCCTCATGTCTGTGTGCCATGATGTTTTTTTCCTGTATGCCTCTGGGTAAAAATGAAATTATTATTATGATTATTAATATTATTATTGTCATTGTTTATAGTCAGGGTGGCCGAGCGGTCTAAGGCGCCAGACTCAAGGTAACTTCTCCCCCGATAAGGGAGTCCGGGCATTCTGGTCCTCTCTGAGGGCGTGGGTTCGAATCCCACCTCTGACAAAATTTTAACAGGAGCTACCACGTGTAGGTCTGGCGGCCTATTGAAGCTTCCTTATTTTCTTTCTTACGTTTTTCTTCTATCAATGTTTTGTAAATACATAAAAAAAGAGAAGATTTTATTTCTTTTTCTTTTTGTTCTTTAGATTTCCCCCCTCGGCGCCCCTCGTGCGGCCTTTCATCCCTGACACACACAGACAAGTCCCGAGAACCTCCTAGGGGAAGTAACTGGACCCGAAGGCATGTGTCGCCTCGCCTCGCCTCCCTCACCGTCGTCACCGCTCTAACCTGCCGCTAATGAGGCTTTAATTAACTTCGTTAGTTCTTGTGGAGGTGAGGGAGGTCGCTTTCTTTCCCACCACGC
>JACEEZ010022210.1:483417-493417 GCA_016584305.1 Chionoecetes opilio
CATTCACCTTCACGCCTCCTCCTCCTCCTCCTTGTTCCCCCTTCCCGCCTCCCTCCCCTCATCTCCCTATCCATTGTTCCCGTGTTGTTTGGCAGTCTCCCTCGAGCCACTCATGCTCTTGTGATTCTGCTGTTGCCTTACGCTTGCTGTAAAATGTGTGTGTGTGTGTGTGTGTGTGTGTGTGTGTATGTCTGTGTGTGTGTGTCTGTGTCTGTGTGTGTGTGTGTGTGTGTGTGTGTGTGTGTGTGTGGTGTGAGAGTCATACCAGGATTATAGCAAATTAATAAAGCATATGTTATAACAAAGATGTATATAACTATTTCAAGCCTGTACTTAGCGAACAATAAAAGCTCAAATTTTGCACTCAACCACCACACAATCCTAATCGCCTCAGTCATTAAGGTGTAAAAGAGTGAACATCAACACGTCACAGGCCACCACACCCTTCCCCTACCTTCCCCTCCCTCCTGCCTCTCCCCTCACACCCCACACCCCCACACTCCCTCTCACATCCTCCCTCTACCTCTCCCCCCGCACACCACACCCTACCTCTCACCCCACTCCCCCACCTCCCCCCCCACACACCACACCCTACACTCCCTCTCAAATTCCCCTCTACCTCTCCCACTCACCCTCCCTTCCCCTCCCTTCTACCTCCCCCCCCTCTCCCAACACTCCCTGCCTCAACATACCTCATCTTTAGCGACCACAGGAGGGCGTGCCACCCACCCCCCACCCCCCACCACCATGATAAGGACGCCCATGCAGCCCTTATATGGAGTGACGGTGGTGCTAGGGTCGTCCTCGCGTCGAGCAACACCTTGAACACCTTGGCTGGAGAGAATTTTATGGAGGTGTAACTGTGTAAGTGTCGCGGTTTGTTGCCTCGGAGTTGATGGTTTGTTGCCTCGGAGTTGATGGTTTGTTGCCTCGGAGTTGATGGTTTGTTGCCTCGGAGTTGATGGTTTGTTGCCTCGGAGTTGATGGTTTGTTGCCTCGGAGTGATGGTTTGTTGCCTCGAAGTGATGGTTTTTTGCTTTGGAGTTGATGGTTTGTTGCCTTGGAGTTGATGGTTTGTTGCCTCAGTGAGGTTGAGTGGTTTGTTGCCTCGGAGTTGTTGATGGTTTGTTGCCTCGGAGTTGATGGTTTGTTGCCTCGGAGTGATGGTTTTTTGCTTTGGAGTTGATGGTTTGTTGCCTTGGAGTTGATGGTTTGTTGCTGCCTCGGAGTTGATCGTTTGTTGCCTCCGAGTTGATCGTTTGTTGCTTAGGAGTTGATGGTTTGCTGCCTTGGAGTTGATGGTTTGCTGCCTCGGAGTTGATCGTTTGTTGCTTAGGAGTTGATGGTTTGTTGCCTTGGAGTTGATGGTTTGCTGCCTCGGAGTTGATCGTTTGTTGCCTCGGAGTTGATCGTTTGTTGCTTAGGAGTTGATGGTTTGTTGCCTTGGAGTTGATGGTTTGTTGCCTCGGAGTTGATGGTTTGTTGCCTCGGAGTGATGGTTTTTTGCCTCGGAGTTGATCGTTTGTTGCTTAGGAGTTGATGGTTTGTTGCTTAGGAGTTGATCGTTTGTTGCTTAGGAGTTGATGGTTTGTTGCCTCAGAGTTGATGGTTTGTTGCTTCGGAGTTGATGGTTTGTTGCTTCGGAGTTGATGGTTTGTTGCTTAGGAATTGATGGTTTGTTGCTTCGGAGTGAGGGTTTTTGTTGCTTCGGAGTTGATGGTTTGTTGCTTCGGAGTTGATGGTTTGTTGCTTAGGAGTTGATGGTTTGTTGCTTAGGAGTTGATGGTTTGTTGCTTAGGAGTTGATGGTTTGTTGCTTCGGAGTGATGGTTTGTTGCTTCGGAGTTGATGGTTTGTTGCTTCGGAGTTGATGGTTTGTTGCTTCGGAGTGATGGTTTGTTGCTTAGGAGTTGATGGTTTGTTGCCTCGGAGTTGATGGTTTGTTGCTTCGGAGTTGATGGTTTGTTGCTTAGGAGTTGATGGTTTGTTGCTTCGGAGTTGATGGTTTGTTGCTTAGGAGTTGATGGTTTGTTGCCTCGGAGTTGATGGTTTGTTGCCTCGGAGTTGATCGTTTGTTGCCTCGGAGTTGATGGTTTGTTGCTTCGGAGTTGATGGTTTGTTGCTTAGGAGTTGATGGTTTGTTGCTTAGGAGTTGATGGTTTGTGTGGCCGTCAGATTCGCGGCCACAAAGTTAGTAAACGTCGCTCGAAGGAAGACTCATAATCTAAAGAATAGACTATTATTTATATTATATTTATTCTATTTATCTATTCTATTTAGATATTATATTTAGATTCTACTATTTATTCTACTATTTAGATCATGACTATACAAGAGTGCTGTGGCCGTGAATGAGAAGCGACATGCATAATTACTACCAGTCCTTCGTGTCTTGCAGGATACAACACGGCAACTAGATGGTCAATTACCGTCGATTAATTAGTGTTCAGTAAGACTCATCTACTGTATTGTGTTGCTGAGGTCTTATAAGAAGGTCTATCAGGTATTATTAATCCTCAGATGGACTTATAATATACACTACGAGCCGTTTTACTACTTATAATGTTGGCTTTTTGTGATGCGGCTTTTGATATCATGGGTCCTTTTACTGCTATTGCCGCTATCTGTGCCCCATTTCTCTCTCTCTCTCTCTCTCTCTCTCTCTCTCTCTCTCTCTCTCTCTCTCTCTCTCTCTCTCTCTCTCTCTCTCTCTCTCTCTCTCTCTCTCTCTCTCTCTCTCCACCAAGGGCTTCCTCATCTGCCGGTTCCCTCTTCGCACTCATCACACGCACCCGTCACTCACACACAGTCTCTCTGAATACCGATGGTTCGTAGATGCATCGTGGTCTCACTATAAATACTCAGGTCGGTGCCCGGTGGTCCATCGTACTATTTGTATACATTTGAGGCCACTGATGTCACCGCGGGCCCATTCCTCAGGTCAACAACGCCTCTGTTTACTAAGGATTTCAAGGGGAGATTCCATTTATAGGAGAGTTCTTTTTAATGTTTGTGGTTTGTGATGTGTGTGTTTAGTGTGACTGCATTTTGTTTCTGCGTTCGGTGGTTTATTAATTAGCTTGTTTGTAGTGTGTGTGTGTGTGTGTGTGTGTGTGTGTGTGTGTGTGTGTGTGTGTGTGTGTGTGTACTCGCTTCGGCGGTACATATACTAAAATTGGAACGATACAGAGAAGATTAGCATGGCATGGCATGTGTGAGAGAGAGAGAGAGAGAGAGAGAGAGAGAGAGAGAGAGAGAGAGAGAGAGAGAGAGAGAGAGAGAGAGAGAGAGAGAGAGAGAGAGAGAGAGCACACACATACTTAGAGAAACAAAGCCTTACAAACAGTTTTTTTTCCCTACCCATTAATTTCAAGTCACATTTCAGAGTCTAGTGAAGTTGCGGGGTGAAGTATGAATCCTCTCCTCTGTATGTGTATATTTCTCTGTGTATCTCTCTTTATGTGTATGATTTTTCTAATTATAATTATACACACTATATGGGAGAATGTATACCTGACTTGCTGTGGTCAATAAACTATATTTATCTATCTCTCTATATCTTCCCTTCAAGCGGCTCTGAGGCAAACAACACATGCGACATACTCACTTTCTTTCTGGGGACGTGAGTTCATCCCTTTATTATGTGTTGCTATTGTTTTGGCCTTGTCGCCTTACTATTTATGTACTACATAAATGGCTTAACGGGGTCCTGTAATTTACTTCCTGCATGTTCAAGGTCTGCTGTTCCTCTCTCTCTCTCTCTCTCTCTCTCTCTCTCTCTCTCTCTCTCTCTCTCTCTCTCTCTCTCTCTCTCTCTCTCTCTCTCTCTCTCTCTCTCTCTCTCTCGCAGCAATAGATGTGACGTAATCTTTGTCCTCTGATCATGTTCCTTTTTTTGTATTTGTTTTGGCGTAACATGGGTCTATACTTAGGAATTCACACACACACACACACACACACACACACACACACACACGTAGACGTCTTCATAATGTTCATTGCTAACGCTCAGAGCAAGGCAAATGTCATAACCACGTGATTATATATACTTTTCCTTCTCTTTTTTCCTCCAATAGTGACCAGCTGGGCGGGGGGGGGATGGGGGGATCCGGTCTTTTGATATGCTAATCGCTGGCTGCAAAAAAAGGCCTTTGCATTTAATTAATGTTTGGATGGCATTAATAATACTATGAACGCTGGAATTACTGAGGAATATTATAATTTTTTCCCCCGTCGTTATTTGAGTTGTAGTTGTATCAGGTGATGTTGTTCTTGTTGTTGTTGTTGTTTTTCCTGTTATATATTTCTTATGCCATATAATTGAAGAGAAAGAGGAATCAGAGAGCTATCATTTTGTTTTTCTTTTACGGCAATGCAAATCAATGTCATGAAAGAAAACTTATAATATAAAACATATCATTTCAATTGAAAGTCAAACATGGAGGAAGAGCAAACCTTAAAAAATTACCTTAAAATGTCTTTTTTAGCGTCCATGTCAACCATCTGTGATCCTTCCTCCTACTTATTGATACTTTCTCTTCTGTATCTTATCTATTTGCCTACGTTCTCTTTCTTCACCTTTAGTTTTTGTCTCCCTGATATCTAGTCTCACCTTTACCTTCCCTTCTCTTCCTTCCTCTCTCTTGACCTGTTTCCTTTTTTTTCCTTAGGTTACTTGTCCTTCCTTACTCAAATCTCCCCTTTTTTTGTCTGTTTCTCTCTGACCTTTTCCTTAAGTTACACCCACGCACAGTCTCTCTCTCTCTCTCTCTCTCTCTCTCTCTCTCTCTCTCTCTCTCTCTCTCTCTCTCTCTCTCTCTCTCTCTCTCTCTCTCTCTCTCTCTCTCTCTCTCTCTCTCTCTCTCTCTCATGATATTATACTCTGCGATTAATTTCATTTCCCAGACTTAATCACCATCAAGTTTGACGTTATTATCACTTCCCACTCTTCATTCACCCTTCTTCATTACATCGTAAACCCTTCTTTGCATCACTCTTGTACCCTCCTATCCGCTATCACCCTTCCCTCATCCATAACTTTCCTAAAACCACATAAATTTTGTTTCATTCTTTCTCATTTCCTGTTCCCCTTTTCCTCATTAGTCCCTCACTCTTCCTCTCTTCTCATTATTCGCTCTGATACCTTTCTGCTATTCACTCATGACATTATTTCTATACCTGTTTCACCTTATCATCTAGTTTTTGCTGTTCAGTAGGGTCTTTTCGTACTTATTATACCAGTGTCACTTTATCCTCTCCCCTTTGCTGCTCTAGGGTCTTATTTCTCTGCTTCATCTTATCCTCTCGCCTTTGCTGTTCTATAGGGTCTTTTTCTTATTTTTATTCACATTATCCTCTCGTCTTCTATCTGCTCTAGGATCTCTCTCTCTCTCTCTCTCTCTCTCTCTCTCTCTCTCTCTCTCTCTCTCTCTCTCTCTCTCTCTCTCTCTCTCTCTCTCTCTCTCTCTCTCTCTCTCTCTCTCTCTCTCTCTCTCTCTCTCTCTCTCTCTCTCTCTCTCTCTCTCTCTCAGCCTCAAGGTCACGAGACGGCCGCGGGTGGTGCCTCAGACAACACGCTTATAAGGAAAGGGGGTTGAGACTTGAGAGGCGTCGAGAACCCACCCTTGATATCTACTGAGGGCGGAGGGACGGAGGCAGCGAGACGAGACCGTAGGCAGGTGATGGGCGTGAAGAGGTGTAAATACAGGTGGTGTGTGTGTGTGTGTGTGTGTGTGTGTGTGTGTGTGTGTGGCAAGAAGGGGACGTATGCTTTGTGGTTAAAAATATACACTGAGATAAGAAATCCCGGCCATGCTTTGTGCTGGTGTGTGTGTGTGGTGTGTGTGTGTGTTGTCAAGGTGACTAGTGTTGTTGTTTTTTTTGTTTTTTTGTTGTTGTTTGTTGCCACGTGTTTGCTTGTCGCTGCTGTAAATGATCGATGTGGTGTTGAGAACCTCTTTGTTGTCTTGCTTCTCTTTCACATTATGGTATTGTTATTATTGTTATTATTGTTATTATTGTTATTGTTATTATTGATTTTGTTGTTGTAGTTGCTGTGATTATTGTTGTTATTATCATTCTTACTATTATTATTCTCCTTCACTTCTTACTCATCCTGTGTGTGTGTGTGTGTGTGTGTGTGTGTGTGTGTGTGTGTGTGTGTGTGTGTGTGTGTGTGTGTGTGTGTGTGTGTGTGTGTGTGTGTGTGTGTGTGTGGTCTAATGTATTTCGAAAATCAGTAAGTCTCGGTATCATGTTAGCTGTCATAATTAATAAAACCACGCAGAAAATATACCAATGGCTATATAGTCCCCATCGACACACATAACACAAGTGAATGACTAACACACAAACCTTCCTTCTTCCTTCCCCTTCCTTCCCTCTCAACCTTCTCAAGACTTACAGGTACACGACTAAGTTATGCATATACTAATAACACCACCTTGAACCACCTCATACACCCTCCATGTGGCGTGGCGACCCTCCTTCCTTCGCCTTACCCAGGTTATACCACTTCCTCACCCTCACAAACCTTCCCTCACGACGCAGGACCCTCCACCCTAACCCCTTCCTCCCCTTCTCATCCCTAATGCCTCTTGGGTTCTCCATCGTCCACATGGTGTCCGCCTACGTCTCCTCCCCTTCCTTCATCTCCCACTCCCTACCCCTTCTCTTAGCCACGCCATATATAACGTGCAATCGTCCTTATAGCAATTCTTATAGCCCTTATAGTAAGCTTAGAGCACCGTGACATCCTATTGGCTTCTGCTGCTAAATACCCCGATTAAGGGTAAAATAACAAGTGAAGGCGAAGTTCTTGCTCGATCCATTGCCCAAGATGAACTGACCATCTATTAAAAGTCAATTGATCTAGCCATTGCCCACCATGCTGCTGTGTCCTCTCGTTATAGCTGGTGTAGTTTATAGCTGGAGTAACGCCTGAGTGTCCCCCCCCACCCAAGGTCCCCCTAAGGTCCCCCAAAGGTCCCTCCCAGGTCCCCCCGTCAGGCAAGGGAACTCCGCGACCAGGCGTGTAGAATCAGCCATTAGTGTAAGTACCCGCGGGGCTGCCTACCTCCGGCCGCCCCATCGAAGGAGGGCGTCGTCACAATGGCGGTTCCCTAGGGTGGTGAGGCGACGACCCTTCCAATTTCATGCATTTTTTGATACACTGTAGCCTTGGCGTGAACTCAGTGGGGTTGAAGTGAAAAGATTTAAGTTTTTTTCGTGTTTTATTTTCTTGTAATTTTAGCTTGTCCGCTCTCATGACCAAAATATGAGGTGTAGAAATTGTGTGTTGCCATTAATAAACACCTGTCTGTCTATCTGTCTGTCTGTCTGTATGTATGATTATCTCTCTCTCTCTCTCTCTCTCTCTCTCTCTCTCTCTTCTCTCTCTCTCTCTCTCTCTCTCTCTCTCTCTCTCTCTCTCTCTTGTTTCTCTCCTATCTCTCTCTCTCTCTCTCTCTCTCTCTCTCTCTCTCTCTCTCTCTCTCTCTCTCTCTCTCTCTCTCTCTCTCTCTCTCTCTCTCTCTCTCTCTCTCTCTCTCTCTCTCTCTCTCTCTCTCTCTCTCTCTCTCATCACATCTTCTCTCCCCCCCTCCCACCCCGGTCCATTATTGTCTCATCGACTAACATACTGTACACTATTGTTATATCGATAAGCCTTGACCGATATCGAATGCCGCGATTACCAACCTGTTACTTTCAGCGTAGCGTTAAATTTCCCTATCAAGAATTTACGCACCAATAATCCACTCTATGCCACGGTAAAAAAAGAAAAGTGACGTTAACTCTCGCATGTTTAGTCTGTGAATAGCATATCGTGGAAAGCGACTGCCACTTGGGGTTTCATAATCATATACATTTTGATATGCTACGCGCCGCCGCTGATCTATAAATTCCTGTGGTGGCGATGGAAGTGTTGTGCAACCGAAGTGGACATATATGGCGCGATTGAAAACCGGGTGGTAGAAAAAGTGGTAAATGGTCCATCTCGTTAGAAGGGTGATGGTGCGGCGGACGATAAAGTAGTGGGAGGGGGGGTTCGTGTGTGTGTGTGTGTGCGTGTGTGCGTGTGTGCGTGCGTGCGTGCGTGCGTGCGTGCGTGCGTGCGTGCGTGCGTGCGTGCGTGCGTGTGTGTGTGTGTGTGTGTGAAGGTGAAGGTGAGTAATGCCCTCAGTGTCCAGTCATATCCCGAGAGAGAGAGAGAGAGAGAGAGAGAGAGAGAGAGAGAGAGAGAGAGAGAGAGAGAGAGAGGAGAGAGAGAGAGAGAGAGAGAGAGAGAGAGATGGGGGAGGCGAAAATGACAAAAGAGGTATGCGTCATTTCTCTATATACCAACCAGGAAGTATAGAAAAAATGAAAACTGGAAATAAATCTTAATTCTTCACTTTTGTATTTCCCATTTTTCACTTTTTTTACTCCAATGCGGAATTCTCTTTTGCTCGTAACTTTCTGTCGCCTTTGCCAAAGTTAATATTCCATGTTTGTTTTGGGTCTTTTCATTTCTCGCTATTCATTCGCTGGCACTTTCTATGTGTCTGTCTGTCTGTCTGTCTGTCTGTATGTATGTATGTATTCAGCTTTTGGATCATAACACGTGAATACAACAAAATAATTGGTTTAACGCATAACGAATAGATGGTGTTAGCATGTGATGTTTACTTAAGTCCTCTTGCAAACCCTGACTTGAATCACACTCTTAATGCTCCTCGAGTTTGTATCTTACTGACAGTCACTATAACGCCACCTCAAACCAGACATATCTACAATATCATATATCTATCTGTTTATTTATTGATTTGTGTATTCAGTTTTACCTATATTCAATTTTTTTCTGGTTGCCTCTTAACACTTCTCTTCAAGTTAGGTTATCGTTCTTTTGTAGTTCAGTTTCTTCATAAATATGTAGTTCTCTTGATTTCGTTTATCTATCAGTCTATTTATTCATTTGTAGACTTATGTTTACCTTTATTATATTTCTTAATCGTTGCCTTTTAGCACTTCTTATCAAGTTACTGTAGGTTGTCGTTCTTTTTTAGTTCATGCATCAACTTTTCATTTACTGCCTCTTCATTATCAACATTTTCATTTACTGCCCATGAATTATCAACATTTTCATTCACTGCCTCTTCATTATCAACATTTTCATTTACTGCCTCTTCATCATCAACATTTTCATTTACTGCCCATGAATTATCAACATTTTCATTCACTGCCTCTTCATTATCAACATTTTCATTCACTGCCTCTTCATTATCAACATTTTCATTTACTGCCCATGAATTATATATATTATCAACATTTTCATTCACTGCCTCTTCATTATCAACATTTTCATTCACTGCCTCTTCATTATCAACATTTTCATTTACTGCCCATGAATTATCAACATTTTCATTCACTGCCTCTTCATTATCAACATTTTCATTCACTGCCTCTTCATTATCAACATTTTCATTTACTGCCCATGAGTTATCAACATTTTCATTTACTGCCCATGAATTATCAACATTTTCATTCACTGCCTCTTCATTATCAACATTTTCATTTACTGCCTCTTCATTATCAACATTTTCATTTACTGCCCATGAATTATCAACATTTTCATTCACTGCCTCTTCATTATCAACATTTTCATTTACTGCCCATGAGTTATCAATATTTTCATTTACTGCCCATGAGTTATCAACATTTTCATTTACTGCCCATGAATTATCAACATTTTCATTCACTGCCTCTTCATTATCAACATTTTCATTTACTGCCTCTTCATTATCAACATTTTCATTTACTGCCTCTTCATTATCAACATTTTCATTTACTGCCTCTTCATTATCAACATTTTCATTTACTGCCTCTACATTATCAACATTTTCATTTACTGCCTCTACATTATCAACATTTTCATTTACTGCCTCTTCATTATCAACATTTTCATTTACTGCCTCTTCATTATCAACATTTTCATTTACTGCCTCTACATTATCAACATTTTC
>JACEEZ010022210.1:503417-515917 GCA_016584305.1 Chionoecetes opilio
TTCTCTTTCTCTCATTTCTCTCTTATCTCTTTCCCGGGTATCACTCATTCCAACAAAATTTCATTATATGTCAAAGCTTGTTGGTAATCCTGCGCGGGGCCACTGAAAGCGAAACCAACCACGAAGGCGTAAAACTATTCATCTTGCGATACCTCAACGAACATACGAAAAAAAGAGAGAAAAAGTGCGTATAAATAGAGTTCAAGCGAAGGTGAGTGAGGAAAAAGTGCATATCGTGTCAAAACTTCTATTCTCGGCCCATTGTTGTGGCTAAAGTGGTGTGTGTGTGTGTGTGTGTGTGTGTGTGTGTGTGTGTGTGTGTGTGTGTGTGTGTGTGTGTGTGTGTGTGTGTGTGTGTGTGTGTAGACTGCAGATGTGAGACAATTTGGATTTACGTGTTGATATTAAATGTTGTGTTGTTATGTGTTATATAACTTTATTAACTTTATACTTGCTGTGGTCAATAAACTATCTATCAATCTGTTTGTGTGTGTGTGTGTGTGTGTGTGTGTGTGTGTGTGTGTGTGTGTGTGTGTGTGTGTGTGTGTAGGATATTCAAGGTTTCGTGAAGACTTTGTGGCAAGGAATGATGGCGAGTAACTACACCACACGCCTTCAGGTTAAAATGATATGCAATTTGCGGTAATGCACATGAGATTTATGAACAACTGAGTCACTCTATCACCACTTTCGCCACTTGTGAGGAACCCTAAGGTGGTGAGATAATTGGTGAAATTTTGTTGATTGTGTCGTAATGTAACTAATATAAAGGGGAGGCGACAGGTATGTGCAGATAAAAGGGAAGGTAAGAAGGAATGCCACAGGTTAATTACAGTCTTGTGTTACTGAGGGAGGGAGTGTTATGGTGTGTGTGTGTGTGTGTGAGAGAGAGAGAGAGAGAGAGAGAGAGAGAGAGAGAGAGAGAGAGAGAGAGAGAGAGAGAGAGAGAGAGAGAGAGAGAGAGAGAGAGAGAGAGAGAGAGAGAGAGAGAGAGAGAGAGAGAGAGATTTCAAGCACACACAAAAGGCTCAGTTTACCAATAGTGTTTGTTTCCTATACAGTATAACATTCAGCTCACTTTGTTATTCTACCCCTTCCACCCCCCCCCCCCCTTACTCCCCTCGTCCACTACACTACCCTTACCCATTTCCACTCCACTCTCCACTCACAACCATACATTTATTCCAAACACCCTTACCTATCACCTTCTCAATTTCCTCTTTTACCCTCGTATCCCCTCTCTTGCACCCCTCTGTTCCATCTCCACCACGTTGCCACCTTCCCCTCCCCTCCATCTCCCCCCCCCCACCTTCCCCACGCCCCCATCTTCTCCCCCTCCTTCCCCCTCGCCCTCCCCTTCCTCAGTGTTGTGCCGCCTCGCCTCGCCTCTGCCGAAGCCGCGACAAAAATTACCTTCGTTACAGCGTTCCGAGGATTTGTGGGGCGAGGCGTCCTGGTCGAGTCCGCAGCGTGGGTCGATTTTTAGCAGGGAGGAGGGAAAGAGAAGAGGGTGAAGATAAAATAGGGAAGTAAAGTAGCGTGTTGGCTATTGTGGTATGGATTGACGTGCCATTGAAGACGTAAGAAATGTTGTTATGGACAGAGCAATAGAAAAAGAGCCGCGGTGTCGTGTGAGATGTAATCAGTCGCCGTAAACTAAATTAGAATACAGAGAAATAAAGTACTAGGATTAGTTTCGTGATCTACAGTACTATGCAATTACACCTATAAAAAAGAAATATATATATGTTTGTATTTTATGAAGCCCTCCAGCCTATGTTAGTGCAGGCAATTTATTTGTGGCCCGGACTAGTATTTTGTACACGTTGCAAAGAAAAACTTGCCTATAGGGAGAAAAACAAATGGTCGAAAAAAAACTACGCAGAAAAAACCGTCTGAAAAATGGAACAGTTCTGGAAGTACAGCGGCGTGCCGGGGTGTGGGGGGGAGTTATGCAAGGGTTGTGGCTGTAGGGTCGTGGGTGTGTGCGCAGTGTGGGCGTGTGTAAGCCTGGGGGGCGGGGTGGTGATGTGGCAGGAATGATGTTGTTTAGTGTGTTGGTGTTTTGGAGAATTTTTGTACGAGGTTGTTTGGAAGGTTGATGGTGTTGCCTTGGTGTTATTTTCCTTTGTGAGTGTGTGGGGTGTGTGTGGTGTTGTGTTGTGTGTGTTTGTGTTTGTGGTGTGTGTTGTTTTTTGTGTGTGGCGTGTCTGTGTCTGATGTTGTGGGTGTTGTGATGTGTGTGTGTGTCTGAGTGTTTGTGTTTGTTGTGCTGTTCTGTGTATGTTGTGTGTGTGTGGTGTATGTTTTGTTTGTGGCTGTGGCTGTGTGTGTGTCTGTGTGTGTGTGTGTGTGTGTGTGTTGTGGTGTGTGTGTGTGTGTGTGTGTGTGTGTGTGTCTGTGTCTGTGTCTGTGTCTGTGTGTGTGTGTGTGTGTGTGACTGTGTGGGTGTATATAAACTTAGTCTTCACTTCGCTGAACAAAATACATGCACGAGACAACAAAACTCCACCGCATAACAAAACAAAACACATTCTACTCCCGTTACACATTTACTCAAAGTCGAATGAAGAAAAGAAGTCAAAAGGCGTATACCTAAACGACATTTACACACACTTCGACATACAGAAGGTCAGACTGTCCTTAACTCGACCTGCCTAATGGACGAGAAACTTCTGTCAGACTTCCTAAGGGGCTTAAGATAATACGATAATGGGGTAGTAGCGACCTTGTTTCAGATGTCCCATTCATGTCTCTGACGAGTTCCAGGATTCACCGAAGTATAGGAACCGCGATATAGAGACTAATGGACACCTATTGATCCCCATTATAACTGTTATAGTGGCTTCCATCTGCCCGTGTAATATCTGTCTTCGAACGTATAAATCCATTACCCTTGGTTTTCCCCTCGACTGGTATAGCACACGCCTCCCAGCCTCCCTCGCGCACCACGTAAAACTTTTAGGGTCGCGAGGGGAAAAATGAGGGGAGGAAAGGAAAAGAATTTGCTGCTACGGGGGAATTCCTGTCTGGGTGAGGGAAACAGTGGAGGGTGTCAAGAGGGGGTGTGAGAGTTTGGGTTGTGTATCTCTCTCTCTCTCTTTTTTCTTCTCTCTCTCTCTCTCTCTCTCTCTCTCTCTCTCTCTCTCTCTCTCTCTCTCTCTCTCTCTCTCTCTCTCTCTCTCTCTCTCTCTCTCTCTCTCTCTCTCTCTCTCTCTCTCTCACATACACAAAGCAGCCACGAAACACTCAATTCACACCAATATACACCCTCCCTGCACCCTGATATACCCTAGTCAATCTACACCCTAAGTCTTGCCCCCAAATACCCTGAGAAACACTGGAGCTCAAATCCCATAGACCATACCATTGTCTGTTTCTGAATCGACCTCAATAAAGGGCTGTCTCTCAAGGCCTAAGTCTTACCCTTACTCTATTACTTACTCTTTACCCTATTACCCCGTCTTACCCGTATGCCCTTAGCCTTATGCCCTTACCCTTATGCCCTTATGCCCTTACGTGGAAAAGGAAGGGAAAGGAAAGGGACAAGAAAAAGAAAGGGGAGACTGTCGATATGGTCTTTTGTACAGTACGAAATTTATTAAACAATCATTTGAAGAAAAAAACTGAATTTCTCCATATTGCGATTTTTAGTCTTAACCATTTTTTTGATCAGTTGATGAAAAGAAAAGAATAGGGCTTAGATGTTATGATTAATGTGTTTTCGTCTCCCTGTCTGCCTATCCATCTGTTTGTCTGTCTGTCTGTCAATCTATCTGTCTGTTTCTCTTGTTTTTTTTATTTGATTAATTAACAGTTAATTTATCAAGGCCGTATCTATCTATCACTAAACAGATTCATGTGGATAGCTTTGTTTGTATGTATATATGTATGTACTAGCCGCAAAGCCGCCCTCCGGCGGACTTTTTGGCTAGCTCCTGCGGAGGGCTATTGGTGGGCCTTCGGCCCACCAAACACGGACTCTCCAGATAGCCCCTTCTAACTTTCCTGAAATCATGGATGTAGAAATGTATGTATTCACCCCACCCATTCACTTTACCCATCACTCTGTCAAGGTTTCCTCAATTCTCGCAACCCATTTTTTTTTCACAATTCTCGCTAATAGGCTGCTAAAAAAAAGAGAAAAAAGTGATCGGATCATCTCATAAGTGGGCTTAAAACCTTCCCCTGGTCGACCTGGTTCCAAAACTGTGCCATATGATGGGATTGGGCCACGGGGGCGGAACCTATACCACACACACACACACACACACACACACACACACACACACACACACACACACACACACACACACAGACAGACAAACAGACACACTTTCGCTCATATTATTATAGATGTATGTATGTGTGTTTTATGTATGTATTTACGAATAGTTTGTACGTATATATGCATGTGTATTATGTATATGCCTATGTATTATCTTTATCTGTTTTTAAGTCTATTCCTTTGCGGTTTTCTCTGTTTTTCTGTCTCATTCAGCAAATCTTCACGGATAAAAAATTTGTGGAATGTTAACCGCGTTGCAAGTTTTGATTTTACTTTAATTCTCGTTTTCTTCGTCGAGTTTGAGGCATAACTAAAGGAAACTTGTGTGATTTTTTGTATTGCATCGCTACACAGTCTATTTTTGAGGCAGTGGTAAAATAATTTCAAGGCAAGAGTTTGTGTGGATCCATACGTGTAGACCTCAAACATCTTTATATCTTTTTTCATTCCTATACAGATACATACCAGTTACTTTATACCATACAAAAAAGATGATACCCGAGAGTTTAAAGAAAAAAAGAAAATAGACATGAAATAATTCCAATTTGGTGGCGGGGGGAAAAAAAGTTCCATTGAAGCTTAAGAGTTCAAAAGAAAAAGAAAATAAACATAAAAGAATCCCTATTTGGTTGTGAGAAAAAAAAGTCGTATAGAAGCTTAAGGAATTTATATATATATGCTAATGCCAAAATATATAAATACCAAAAAACTATAAAAAAGTAATATGAAACGTCCTATAAGTAAAACACCTGATACAAAATGGCATACATAAACTTATACTCAAACTTTCACTCATATTTAGACCCTTATCCACACACACACACACACACACACACACAACACACACACACAACACACACACACACACACCGCAGCACGACACACACACACACACACACACACACACACACACCACACACCGCGCGCGCCGCGCGCACACACACACACACACACACACACACACACACACACACACACACACACACACACACACACACACACACACACACACACACACACACACACACACACACACATTTAATACCACAATATGAGGTAATAATAATTCTTTGTTGGATCAGAGTACGTGGAGGTAGGGTTGTCGGGATAAACAGCGCCCCCTCTTTCCCCTCCCCCTTCCCCCCTCCCTTTCCCCCTCCCCTTTTACCCCTCCCCTCCCCCCGCTCCCCGTAATCCAGGAGGGAACACTCATCACAACTTTTTTTCTTCTTCCTCCCCCGTAAATAGCGTGGGTGAGAGGGGCGAGGGGAAAAGTTTATCACCCGGGATTCAACTCCTTAATGTGACTGGCTGGCTGGCTGGGGAGGGACGGAAAGTGTCACTCGAAAAAAAGTGGGGGGAGGAGATGAAGGGGTGAAAAGTAAAAAAACAAAACAGAAAATGGTGTTTGGATGGGTAACTGTTTTCATTAGTATCACATTTTTAATTATTTATTTATTTTGCATGTTTGTGTGTTTATGATATCCATTGAATTTCATGTTGAACTCTTTAGGTGTAAATACGTAAATTCATATGGTTCTCATTGTCATTTGTTTCGTTAATCTCTATATCATTCACGTTTACTTGGGGATTGTGTACGTATGAACTTTAATCTAAGAATCTTAATGAAGAATCTCACTGGAAGAAAATTGAAAAAAAAGTGTAACTATGTCTACAAACCAATTAAAACAAGAAGTAGAAACACACACACACAAAAAAAAATACTTGACTATAATATTATAAGATACGTAAAAACAAGAAAGTATTAAGACAAAAACAAACATAAAATCAGTAAAATATAACAAACCCAAAAAATAATATAAAGAGAAATAAGAACATTGCTAAGTAATATAAAGCAAAGAGGGAGAAATTGTGATCAAGGAAAGGGAAGGTTTATGCAGAGAAGATATGAACACAAAGACTAAGAGGAGGAGGAGGAGGAGGAGGAGGAGGAGGAGGAGGAGGAGGAGAAATGATAAAAGGAAACAGAAGGGAGATGCATAAAAGATAGGATAAAGCAGAGGAGGAGGAGGAAGAGAAAGAGGAGGTAGTGATGATGGTCAAGAGAGGAGGAGAAGACGTAGAAAGAAAAGAAGCTGGAGGAGAAATGATAAAAGGAAACAGAAGGGAGATGCATAAAAGATTGGATAAAGCAGAGAAGGAGGAGGAGGAAAAGTAAAAGAAGAAGGAGGAGGAGGAGCACGAGGAGCAGGAGGAAGAGGAGGTAGTGGTGGAGGTTAAGCGTAAGAGGACAGGGAAGAGGAGTAAGAGGAACACAAAGAAAAGAAGGAGGGTGTAGAGAGGGCAGTAACCCTTGGAAGATCTTATCCTTATATTAACTAAAATTTGCTTTTCGTTATATTACGTCTTACTCCTGACTTTGTGAGGTCATGTGGAGAGAGAGAGAGAGAGAGAGCGAGAGAGAGAGAGAGAGAGAGAGAGAGAGAGAGAGAGAGAGAGAGAGAGAGAGAGTGAGGGGGAGAAGAGAGAGAGGAGAAGGAGAGAGAGAGAGAGAAGAGAGAGGAGAGAGAGAGAGTAGGATGAAAGGATTTTTAGGTGAAAGATTAATACGAGTATAGGAAGGGAATGTAAAAGAGGGGAAGACGAATGAAGAGAGAGAGAGAGAGAGAGAGAGAGAGAGAGAGAGAGAGAGAGAGAGAGAGAGAGAGAGGAGAGAGAGAGGGAGAGAGAGAGAGAGAGAGAGAGAGAGAGAGAGAGAGAGAGAGAGAGACGAGAGGAGAGAGAAGAGGAGAGAGAGAGAGAGAGTATCACACTAAAATCTTCCCTCCCTTCCTTTTTCTCCACCATTGTTTTTTTTTTCCTTTCTTTCTTTCTTTCTTTCGTTGCCTTGTTTCCTTTCACTTCCATTACTCTGGTATTTTTTGTCGCCCTATGTGTGTGTGTGTGTGTGTGTGTGTGTGTGTGTGTGTGTGTGTGTGTGTTACATATGTACAGATGATTCACTACATAATATTTCTCCTTCTCTTTTTTTCTCTCTATTCCTTTGTCATCTTATTTACTTATCTATTGTTTCTTTGTCTCGCGTCTCTTTCTTTTTAGATCTCAATCATATTCTGGGTTATTCCTTGCATTGAGAGAGAGAGAGAGAGAGAGAGAGAGAGAGAGAGAGAGAGAGAGAGAGAGAGAGAGAGAGAGAGAGAGAGAGAGAGAGAGAGAGAGAGAGAGAGAGAGAGAGAGAGAGATTGTTACACCATACTATCCTGATATTAGATTGTTCATCCTATTTTATTTTCCCCCATTAATTAATTGTAAGATTAAAGAATATTCTAAATCAACACACAATGGTTTAACAAGTTTACGTTCGAGGGATTTTATTACATGGAAAAAAATGAAAGAAATATTTGGTGGCTATATTATAATAGTAAGTATTTATTCTTACATTTGAGGCTATTGCGCTTGTATGTTTTTTTTTAAGGTGGTGGTGATAGTGGTAGTTGTGGTATTAGTGGTAATGGCAGGCAATGGTAGTAGTAGTGGAATGGTAGTAGAAAGTATAATTGATTAATTAAACCACGAAACCACGAAAGAAAAAGGGTGGTAAGGGGGTGGGAAGATAAATAATGGATTGAATAAACGAGATTGGATGTTACCCGTATCTGTATTGTTATTACAGGTAGCTGGGGTCAACCCAAGTAAGAATACTTACAACTGTTGGTGACACAGTAGGGGTTGATTGCCTCAGAAGTGCAAGGTTGATGGGTAGGCGTATACCGTCCTAGCCAGACACTTCAGATGGTAGTTGAATAAAAGTGGTCGAGCGGTTGTTTTATAAGGCTTGTTAATATAAAGTACCAGAACAATAATTACAAGATATATATACATATCTGTACACTGTGAGATTTATGCATTAATAATGTCACGCAGTTCGTTAAGTAACGGCCAATGAAACTAATGTCTAATAGACAGAGCCGGGAACAGTTAATGACGTGACAAGGTACTCCACTCCCCCAGGTGTGGGGTACACACAGACACACAGGGAGGTGTCGTGAGTAGGAGCGCAAGGTAACACGTCTCCTGGTGATCTCTGTGTTCTGTCCCCTCTCCGGCCAGTTACAGCATATAAGGAAAGGAGGCCGGAATTGACAGGTTCCGCTGGACATGTCTCTCAGGCCTGTTGCACTCTCGTCAGCGTCATCATCCTTGGGCAGAGCGCCGAGATGATACACACACAACTTGTGTGTGTATTCTGGAGCCAGGGGCGAGGTGTGTCTACGTGTTGCATCAAGACACCGGGTTGACTGTCCACGTCATTCTTATGGGCCATGGCGTGATACTTCGTCAACATAACCTCATCAAAAGGTGTCAGCACTCAGCATCCGCTAGGCGCCAGTACAAGACACTCAGACACTCGGACATCCTGTCTTAGTATAGATTAACACATACATATAATATATAACCAGTACGCTAATATGGATAATGGAATATTCAACGATGCGTGAGAGAGGGAGAAAAAAAAAGAGGAATTAATACGTTCAGAAGAAAATGTATTAGAGTATTGTGTTCGATGCTGTGATTGGTGGACTGAGTGCGAGACTGATTGAGTGACCTTGTGCGTGCGTGAGGAAGGTTGGGGGGTGGGGGGGGGTGGAGTGACTGATGGACAAATTGAGTATAGTGAACGTTTGAGTGAGTTAATCGCGTAGTGAATGTGAGTGAGTGAGTGATTAAGGTCATGAGTGATTGCGTGTTTGAGTTATTGAGCGAAGGAACGATGTAGTGAGTGAGTGAGTGAGTGAGTGAGTGAGTGAGTGAGTGAGACAGTGAGTGAGGGAGCGAGTAAATCTATGAGTGAGTAAGGGCAGTACACATATATTATGAATAATTGCAAAAGAATAAAGGTAAGAAATGAAGATATCGATGACGATGATTTGGTAACCGGCGTGTGGTTATTGTTTCTTTATATCATTCTATTTTCTGTTCCTTCCTTGATATTGTGTTCGTGGCGTAGGTAGCGTGATCGTGACAGTGAAAGGAGTGACTGTGACGCAGGTTTGAGTATTTGGCCAGTGTTGACATACAAAACATGTCATGAGTTTGTGATACGGTATTTTGGTTTCAATTTAAACGATACTTATTAAACGATATGTTAGAGCGTAGCCCGGGGCATAGACCACTATATACCACAGTGGTCAATGCCCAGGGTCATGAAGGCCCAGAGATCCTTGAGAGCTTTATTGTTGACTACTAGACAGAGACTCGGCGCCTTATGATGCGATACGATACGATTTCGATACGATGCGATACGATACGATACGATACGATAAGATACGATACGATACGATACAATGCGATACGATACGATTACGATACGATGCGATGCGATACGATACGATACGATACGATACGATACGATACGATACGATTAAACGATACGATATTAAAGATATGGTATCTCGGTTTGGGTAGGAGTGTTGAGGTATCAGTGCACTGGTGGAGGGTGTGGGAGGGCGTCCTGCCAGGCGTTGTATACACGACCAGCCCCACAGTCGCCAGGAAGGCGTAGTGGCCCACAAGATCCCCCAAGGTCTCCATGGGGCCTCGCCGCTCCTGGATATCCTCCTCGTCCTCGTCCAGCACAGGATGATACTCGACATCCATGTCCCGCTCATCCTCGAGGACAGAGGAGTAGTCACCCTCAGAACCGCAATCATCCTCGAAGGCGGTGGAGTATTCACCCTCGGAATCGCGATCATCCTCGAGGGCGGGGGAGTATATACCTTCGGAATCGCGATCGTCTTCGAGGGCGGAGTAGTTTTCACCCTCAGAATCGGAGTCGTCCTCGAGGGCGGAGAAGTATTTATCCTCGGAATCGGAGTCATCCTCGAGGGCGGAGAAGTACTCATCCTCGGAATCGGAGTCATCTTCGAGGGCGGAGAAATACTCATCCTCGGAATCGGAGTCATCTTCGAGGGCGGAGAAGTACTCATCCTCGGAATCGGAGTCATCCTCGAGGGCGGAGAAGTACTCACCCTCGGAATCTGAGTCGTCCTCGAGGGCGGAGAAGTACTCATCCTCGGAATCGGAGTCGTCCTCGAGGGCGGAAAAGTACTCATCCTCGGAATCACCCGCGATCACCCGCCTCCCGCTCCCCCAACACCCGCAGCTGCGCCTCCTGTAGGACAGCTCGAGGGCGTCCACGGCGCCGCTGCTGCCGTGCCCCTGCATCTCGAGCTTCGAGGTGACCTTGAGCCTTGAATTTTTTTTCCCATTTCTGATTTTTTTACAAAATGTAAAACAATTGAACTCTTGGTGAAAAAAGGAAGGGGATTTGGTGCTCTCAAAACACTCCTAATAATTTTCAGCTTGGTTAAGTATGGCTCACAGAAAAGTATTGTGTATATACAAGCTGTTTATTGTATACGGTAATTTATTGTGTTTTATGATACCCTCCACCCATTAACAAGTACGTGTGTAAAGTTCTCACAAAAAACAAAACATAATCTACATATTTATAATTCATAGTCAGGTCATTAGAAACTTAACTAAACTTCAACTAAAACTGTTACAAAAGCGGGAGTCATGTAAGTGTAGTAGCAGTTCCCGCGGCAGCAGCAGCAGCGGCAATATAAACAACGACAAACATTAATCTGCCTCAGCATCGCATAATACAACGTCCCTCCAATCACGCTGTTCCCGAGGCCTAATCTAACGCGTCGCAACAAACCGCGGCAACACGCACGGAGCTAAAACGCTGTGCGAGGCGAGTGCAAACAATAGTCATTTATTTAGGGAAAGCATCGGTGCGGTGCGGCAGTCGGCGGGACGAATGTTCCCCTCCATCAGAACCGATTTTTCCATGAGATGTTTATTCAGGCTCAGCGCGCCCCCGACCCTCATCCCGGCGACATAAGTAATGCGGGGAGCGGCGCCCCTTTAAAGGCTGCTGCGGAGACTCAGGAAACAAGGGATGAAAGGGATTTAGGGATGTATTCATATTGTAATGTAATGTATTGTGTGTTCAAGGTGTTAGTTAATATTATTAGACAAAAATTTTGACATTGTGTTTATTCATTATCGACAACATTCTTTTAGGCGGAGTTTTGGTGTTAAAAGACCGCTGGTAAACTCCCACACTAAATGATGTTCACGAATTCATTGTTTTAATATAATATTGATAATCCGGTAAGCCACAACACCACCACCACCACTACCTAATGACACACAACGGGCTATCAACTCCACCTGATTGGATGAATACACCTTTAATTACACTGTAGTACAGCTTCACTTCCCCCTCTCTCATTGTTATTCATCGGAAAATCTTCTCTTCACATCCACGAACGAATAAAATCATTCTTTCTGGTTCCGAGAAAAGGTGGCGAGGAAGAAGAGGAGGAAGGGGGGCGTGAGGGGAAAGGAAATGAGACCATGGAGAAGAGAGTGGTGTGATGGAGGTGGAGAAGGGGGGTATGGGTGGATGGAGGGGGAAGAGAGGAAGGGAAGAGTGTGTGGTCGCGTGAGGGGGACGAAACGCACTCACTCCAAGTTGAGGAAAGTAAGAGAGATGGGCGGTGGCGGAAAGCAGAGTGGAAGGAAAGTATTTTGACAGTGTGAAAATAAATCTGAGCGAAGAGTGCAGGAATGTCAACCTAAAAGCGTTGTATGTGTGTGTGTGTGTGTGTGTGTGTGTGTGTGTGTGTGTGTGTGTGTGTGTGTGTGTGTATGTGTGTGTGTGTATGTGTGTGTGTGTGTGTGTGTGTTGTGTGTGTGTGTGTGTGTGTGTATGTGTATGTGTGTCCCTCCCTTGCCACTCACATTTCACCATACTGCTTCCAACCTTTCGTTCTTCTTTCACTATTCTATCACACATCTTTTTATAATTAGTTCTCCCTTGTATCAT
The DNA here is from genome assembly GCA_016584305.1 of Chionoecetes opilio. Taxonomy (NCBI): domain Eukaryota; kingdom Metazoa; phylum Arthropoda; class Malacostraca; order Decapoda; family Majidae; genus Chionoecetes; species Chionoecetes opilio. The sequence goes on from JACEEZ010022210.1 coordinate 515,567, forward strand.
TCATTTTCTTTTGTTTCCCTTCGTCTGTTCCTTCTCACTCCTTTCTTTTTCCTCTATTTCTCTCCCTTCTCTATTTTTTTCCTTCCTTATCCTCTTCACACACACACACACACACACACACACACACACACACACACACACACACACACACACACACACACACACACACCATCAGTCCCCCCTCACCACGCCTCTCCCATTTCCTTTCCTATTTCACAGATCGGACTCCTCAATCTATTCGCCATACAGTCTCCTCCACCTGTCTCTGTTGAGTCTCCTTATGCATACTAAGTAAAAACATCCCACGTCTCTCTCTCCTTTCCTCTCCCGTTACAATTCTTCCCATTCTCT
>JACEEZ010022210.1:520917-540917 GCA_016584305.1 Chionoecetes opilio
ATTTAGGAAAAAAGTTAAAGGTTACCACTAATGTTTTATTCCTGAAGGTAGACTTGCGGAACACTTTTGAAGTCTTTCGGGTCATTTACATCCCAGATTTTCTTGTAAAAGTATATCATGAACATTGGTAGTGTTAAAAGTAGAAGTAGTAGTATAGTAGTAGTAGTAGTAGTAGTAGTAGTAGTAGTAGTAGTAGTAGTAGTAGTAGTAGTAGTAGTAGTAGTAGTAGTAGTGGGGTAGTAGTAGTAGTAGTAGTAGTAGTAGTAGTAGTAGTAGTGGGGTAGTAGTAGTAGTAGTAGTAGTGGTAGTAGTAGTAGTAGTATAGGAGTAGTGGTAACAATAATAGTAGAATAACAATAATAGTAGTAGTAGTAGTAGTAGTAGTGGTAGTGGTAGTGGTAGTAGTAGTAGTAGTAGTAGTAGTAGTAGTAGTATAGGAGTAGTGGTAACAATAATAGTAGAATAACAATAATAGTAGTAGTAGTAGTAGTAGTAGTAGTGGTAACAATAATGATAAATATAATTAGTAGCAGTAGTAGTTATGGCGATTTCGGTAGTATAAGTTAGTAATTTTTATTGATATTGCTTGTTAAAATGATGTTGCTTAAGATGATAATAATGATAACTACTGTTCCTTACTTTACCATTTACCATTTCCTTTCACCACGAATCCTACCCAAGAGTACTATAGTAGAACCAATTTATGAAGTCCACTCCAGCCAACGCCCAAACGGACTTCATAAATTGGTTCTACTATACTACCAATACCAAGAGACCCTCACCTTTCTTTACCTTTTGAGGCCGCATCTTTATGACTGGGATTTGTGGGGTGTGCAGCAGATTCGTTTTGTGGGGCAGTAAGGGATTACGAAGGATTACACGGGGACTGCCACCCAACAAAGAATTCAGTTGTCAATAAATCCAGTCATGAGGGAACCCTGAAAACGCCCCTTAAATATAGGTAAACGCCCCTTAAAAGTTGGTAAACGCCCCTTAAAGATTGGTAAACGCCAATTAAAGATTGGTGAACGCCCCTTAAAGATTGGTAAACGCCCCTTAAAGATTAGTAAACGCCCCTTAAAGATAGGTAAACGCCCCTTAAAGATAGGTAAACACCCCTTAGATATTGGTAAACGCCCCTTAGAGATTGGTAAACGCCCCTGAAAGATTGGTTAACGTCCCTTAAAGATTAGTAAACGCCCCTTAATGATTGGTAAACGCCCCTTAAAGATTGGTAAACGCCTCTTGATGTCAGGTAAATCCTTGGGTAAATTTTTTGGGCAAAGGGTCTTCGTCGTATTAATGTAGCGTTCTCGTCTTCATATGGATAATTTTGGATATCATTTTGGTCTTTCATTAGTAACATCACCTTTATGATGGATTAATTAACGTTGAATATACCTACTCCTGTGAATCTTGAGTAGTCTTTTCATGTTCCTGAGATCTTCAAGAGCAATTCAGTTCTTCTTTCACAGTTCTCTACAGCTGCTTCTGCATCTACAGTTCTTCTGAGAAATCTTCAAGTTAAGGCGACGTCTAGTGTTGTCTGATAATTATAAGCATTAGAGGCGCGATGTTGGCTTGTCTGCGTCTGGGCCGGCCAACCATTAAGCAAAAGTAGACGCTAATGTAACTTTTGCATAATTCCTTATCAACTGAGGTCTGCCGCGGCCATAATCATCGTGTTACTTTGACTTGTCCGTGTCTTGTTGAGTGGTTAGTCGAGGCGAGTTATTTTCTTATCTCTGCCTCGGTTAGAGTAGAAAATTGTAGTGGTAGTAGCTGTAGTAGTAGTAGTGGTAGTAGTAATAGTAGTAGTAGTAGTAGCAGTAGTTGTTGCTGTTCTAGTGGTAGTAGTAGTAGTAGTAGTTGATGTAGTGGTAGTAGTAGGAGTAGTAGTAAACGTAGTAGTAGTAGTAGTAGTAGTACTAGTAGTAGTAGTAGTAGTAGTAGTAGTACCAACTTACCCTTCACTTACCTACTTTTACCCAATTGTAGTGGTTTTAGTAGAGTAGTAGTAGTAGTAGTAGTAGTAGTAGTAGCAGTAGTAGTAGTAGTAGCAGTAGTAGTAGTAGTAGTAGTAGTAGTAGTAGTAGTAGTAGTAGTAGTAGTAGTAGTAGTAGTAGTAGTAGTAGTAGTAGTAAACCCAACTAACCCTTCCATTACCTACTTTCACCCACCACTATTACCACATTTCTGCTGTTTTCACGTGTGTCTTCGTGTCGTGTACAGGTATATAGATAGCGTGTCCCAACCCATCCCTGTGACAGTGAGAGATGAGGCAACACTGTGTATACGGGAGATGGAACCCAGAGATATCTATTGGTTCTTGGGTGTAGCCTTGGAGACCTTCTGGGAGACTGACTGGGGCGCCTCCTTATTCAGTCTGTGTGTGAGGGTTTGTCCACTACCATTGCCCCGCCCTTCCTATCAAACACACCATCTCTTGGGGTGTTGGGGGGAGGGGGGGGGATTCAGGCATTCGTCCAGACTACCCTTTCATCCCTTGCCCCTTAACACGCTTCCCCCTCTCTCCTACCTCTCACCTACCTTCCTCCCATACCTTAGTCCTTACCTCCCTCAACGTAACACCCTCTCTCCATATATCTCTTTCGGTTTCTTGTTTTAGTTTTTACCGTCCTCTCTCTCTCTCTCTCTTCTTCTCTCTCTCTCTCTCTCTCTCTCTCTCTCTCTCTCTCTCTCTCTCTCTCTCTCTCTCTCTCTCTCTCTCTCTCTCTCTCTCTCTCTCTCTCTCTCTCTCTCTCTCTCTCTCTCTCTCACACACACACACACAGTCGATAAAAGTTAAAAATAGTATGCCATGACAATTTATTTGGGTTGCCTTGTTTATTAATTAATGTTGGCAGACATAATCTTGAACGTGATATTACCGTATTTAATTCATCACCGGTGTAGAAATTGGAGAATCTCATAATATATTCACAAATTATGACAAACGTATAAGTGAGAAAATCAAATAGAAAACAAAAAAACTGCATCTCTATACGTTTTAACCCGAAACATGTGTGTGAATCCGAATTATTCCCAACTTAGCGCGGGTTTTCCCATGCATATTCGACAACAATATTATTCGTCAAATTATCGAGGCGTGTTTAATCTTAGGGAAAACGATGGTAGGGGGCGGAGGAGGAGGAGGATGGGGATGGGGGTTTATTGTGGTGGGTGAGGGGTTGGGTGGGTCGTTGGGGTGGTCAGGGGGGAGGGGGGTCTTTTCTGGCTCGTTCCCGAAGCAGCGGCGCCATAAACAACGCCATTCAATTAGCCTGCGCGATGTAGCACTCGTTTATGATGCTCGCCTCACTCCCTTGCCCGAGCGGGACCACTCAGCAACCCTACTTCGTTACCTGGCTTGCCCATTCCACCTTTACCAGCATCCACCAGCATCCACCTGCCTTTTGCCACCCCCTCCACCCCCTACCTATATACCACCACCTTCCTTTGCCTCTATACCACCCCCTCCACCCATCCCTACCTATATACCACCCCTCCCATCCCTACCTATATACCACCACCTTCCTTTGCCTCTATTCCACCCCCTCCACCCCCTCCCGTCCCTACCCATAAGCCTTCTCTCACTCCAGCTTGAAGGGGATTCTTTCACCTCCCTAACCTAACCTTACTTTCTGATGCTGCACGTTCTTTACCGACTCGATTTTTTTTAGTAGCCTTCATTCATTTTTTTTTTTTTTAGGGGGCTGGGTTTGGTGTAGTGTGTGTGTGTGGGGGGGGGGTTGTGTGTGTGTGTGTATGTGTGTGTGTGCGTGTGTGTGTGTGTGTGTTTTGGGGCTTCACTTCTCCCCTCTCTTCATGTCATTCACTCTTTTCAGCGAATGTTTCTCATGTTTGATTTCAGCGGCTTCATTCTCGATAATGGAAACTTCCCTCTGACGTGCATGTCATCTCTCTCTCTCTCTCTCTCTCTCTCTCTCTCTCTCTCTCTCTCTCTCTCTCTCTCTCTCTCTCTCTCTCTCTCTCTCCTCTCCACAAAACACACACACACACACACACACACACACACACACACACACACACACACACACACACACACACACACACACACACACACACACACACACACACACACACACACAGCCCCTTCCACCTTTACTATTACCACCAAACTCTCTCTGAACCACTTTTTCTTTAGTCCTCCCTCGTCCTCTCAGACCTTCCCCTCCTATCATCTCTTCATCACCCGCACCCTCTTTTAAATCCCTCTCTTTTTTTTACTCTCTCGTACTCTCTCTTTCATTCACAATTCTTCACCAACACATATCGTTCACTCATTTATGCCTCTCTTTCCTACTCTTCTTACCCTCCTCTTTACCTCACCTTTCCCTTCCTCTTCTTCCTCTCCTTTCCTCTTCCTCCTCCCCCTTCCCCATCCTCTCCCCTCTCTTCCCCTCTACGTCGGGACACTATCCAAGCGAGGAGTTGACACCGCCCATTCTAGTTTCGGCGGCCGTAGGTTCCATGCACTAAAGCAGAGCGTACTACTCTCACGTGCCTTAAAGGGGACCTGCTCAGCCGCCCATCCGCCTCCTCTTCTTCGTCTTTCCCGCCGCCACCACAACCGCCGCCACCAGAACCACCGCCACCGCCGCCACCGCCGCCGCCACCACCACCACCGTCACCACCACCTGCTATAATCATCACCATATTTGTACTTGTCTCTGTATTTCTATTTGTCTTTCTATGTACCACTTGTCCCCTCCCCCCTTCATTGTAAACTCCCCCCTCTTTTCTTAGTAAACTTGTAAACTTGTATCACCGTCATTTTTATACCTGTTGCTATTATACCATCGTCTTTAAATTATGTTTGATTCAGTATATTTATCGTGGTGTTTATAACTTAATATTATCAACACGCTATTACTGTTACTACTACTACTACTATGATTTACTACTACCACTACTACTGCTACTACAATCGATGTTACTATTTTCACCACTACCACCACCACCACATTCCGACCTTTTCCCCGTGTTCCTTCCAATCTCTTTCCCTCCAGTCTTCCCTTCCTCCCCTCCCCCTCCCTCCCTCCCTCCCTCCCTCGTTCTTCCTCTTCCTCTCCTCCCCCTCCCTTCCCTCCCTCTCTCCGCTCTTCCTCTCTTCCTCTCCTCCGGGGGACAATGTAACTTTGCTGTTGACTCTTCTGTATTGGAAAGGCATAATAAAAATTGATATCACTTCCATGTCACATTCAGTATTTCGTTCGCCTGAAAGCTTTTTTTTCTCTCTCTCTCTCTCTCTCTCTCTCTCTCACTCGTTGCTTGTTTATGTTTCCAGTTTTCATCGTGTTGTGAACGTGTTTGGTGCGCTCGAGGCCTTACTCTCTCCAGTATTGTGAGTGTTGTTGTTATTGTACACTCATAGTTATGGTAAATGTATTGACATATCTGAAAATTATATGACAGTCACATTATACTGCTCGAATAAAAACCTTCAAAACGTGGAATCTAATCATGTTGTTTTTCTTTTATGGCAAAGGTTAGTGTGTCAAAACCATCGTAGTCCTCTTGAAGAAGCTTAAACATGTGTATTTTGCGTCATTCATCGACACTTCTCACTAAAATTGTAAAGAAATCCGACGTTAGGAAAAAGAATGACTTTGTTATGTCGGTGGCTTTGTATTCCTCCCGCCTTTCTTTCCTTCTTCCCTCCTTTCTTCCTTCCTTCCTTCCTTCATTCATTCCCTCCATCCTTTTCTTCCTCCAATCTCTCCCTCTTTCCTTTCCTTTCATTTCCTTCATTCCCTCCATTCATCCCTCTATTCCCTTCTTCCTACATACATACACGGGCCCACGGCTTCCACGAGATACAGAAAACAAACAATCTACGTTTAATAACCTCAGTGGGTCCCTTTCCTCCTACGTCTTCTTTCCAATCCCCGACCCTATCCATCTCTCCCCTCTTCCTCCTTCGTATCTGCGTTCCTCTTCAGCATATCTCTTTTCTTTTCTCAATTACTTCCATGTCTTTATCCTTTTTCACCATACCCTTGCCTTCCCCTTACTACTCCTTCATCCATTAGTCTTCCTTCCACGCCTCCTTTCCTTGCCTTCCTCCCAGCAATTCTCCCTCAATCTTCTTTCCCCCTGTTTATGCTACCTTTTTCCACCCTTCCTCTCCCTAATACTCCCACGCCTCCTCTCCTTCCCTCTCCTTATCCCTCTCTCATCTCCTTTCCAGTCTCCTTAGTGTGCTCTTCTACTATTCCTTTATCCATTTCTCTTCTTCCTCTTCTTCCCCCAACGCCCATACACTTCCACAACCATCGCTTCAACCTTCCTCCACACCAATACTGTCTCCGCACTCCTGCCACTCCACCCCACTTGCCTTAGGGGGATTAAGGGATCAAGTAAACAACAAGTGTCTCTCTGACCCCTAAGCGGCGCAGGGGATATAGCACACAGGAATCTAGATGGTAAAGATCTGGAGCTTGAGAGGCAAGGGGTAACGCAGATCCGATTAAGGGGCTTTAACGGGGTACACGGGGGCTTACTCGGGTACGCGGAAATAGTATAAGGTTTGTTGATTCCTGAACTCTGAACAGGGAAGAGGGAAGGTTGTAAAGAATGAGTGTGGGGCGAGGGGAGGAGGGCGAGGGTCAAGACGAGTTATTAGCGTTAGCCGAGAGGAATCAGTAAATCTGTTAAGAGTAAAAGGAAAGTTTAGCATCCAGTGGAAAGTCATTAAAGAGGCAAAAAGGAAAATGTAAAACGGGGGAAGTTGTTGGAAGGTAATGAAGTTTAGGCAATGATGTGAGATTAACGGACGGGTTTATGGTGAAGGAGGATGCAAGACTGGCTTTTATCTTTACGTTTTGCATTAATGGAGATGAGCATAGGTTTAGTGAAGAGGATCTGAATATCGAGGCCTCATCACATATTACAGAAAACTATCAAATCAAAAAAACATTTAGACCTGAAAGAGACATAGACAGAAAGACATTACGCCCGTCAATTGCCTTACATTGTTTGAAGATAAATAGACAATTAATATTAGACAATGGCCGAAAAAAGGGAACATTCCACCATTACCCTAGCTCATATATTATACTACAACCCTCTCTCCTCACATCTCTTTCGGTTTTGTTATTTGAGTTTCATCCGGTCTCTCTCTCTCTCTCTCTCTCTCTCTCTCTCTCTCTCTCTCTCTCTCTCTCTCTCTCTCTCTCTTTCTCTCTCTCTCTCTCTCTCTCTCTCCACCATTTCCATCATATATTATACTACTACTACTACTACTTATTATACCCCCCTTCAAAGACACCTCCCCAATATATCATCACCGTTCCTAAATTTATTCACTAGATCAAAAGGATTTATAAGAACATCAGAACATAAGGAAGCTATAAGAGGCCGTGAGACCTACATGTGGTATAGTTCCTGTTACTTAACACTACCTACATCCACCTTTCATCCCCATCCATGATATTGTCTAGCCTCCTTTTATAACTCCTTATTGACTCCTGACTTACTAACTATACCTGACATAGAAACAACTACCCTGATTATAGACTACTCCATGACCCTAAACAACCACAACAGTGTCTTGGCGCGGCTTCTCGTTAGCGATATGCATGTTTGGCGTGAGTCCTATAATTAGAGGCCAATTTGTCATGAAGATTAATGGTACCTCCTAATTACCTATTAAAGACGTGTCACCGCTGTTATGGGGCCACAAATAGTACTCAACTTACCGCGGCTCCCATTAATCACGCATCCTGCCAGAGTACGTAAGGTTGAGGTTTATCAGTCAAAGAGCAGGACTGAAGAAATTACATGGTCACTGATTTTAAAGCATAACATTCTCGAACCTTAATTTAGTTCGCAAAGACACTATAATCAATTTTTTTTAACGAGGCTAAAATTCCATTCTATTTAAGGTCTCATGCTTAAAATTATGCCTGCTTACATGATAATATGGTTAACTATGATAAATACAGCTGAAATTTAGAAGAACCGTATTATTCCCTTCTCCTGGCATCAAATATATCAGTCAGTAAGCAGCAAGGGGTCAGGATTTTTCACCTCGTTAAAAAAACAAAGTATAAGAACATATTTGACTTTCGGTTAATCTTTGAATAATTTTTATGAGGAAATTTGAACCAAGATTAAGAGTCATTTCGTTCACCTTTCCCATTATCTTTATTAAACGAAAATTAAACGAAGCGAGCTCATCAAATACCAGCTATCAAAATACGATCTAACCATAATTTAGGCTTTTTAACTACCTATTCGGCTACCTGTTATACCCAAAAGCTGATAAAACTGGTCTTTCGTACCCCCCTATTATTTCCTATTTCCCTGTCATTTCTAGCAGCCTATTGTATCCCCTTATCGCCCGTCTATAGTAATTATATATTCATGTATTCGACCACGCCCCTTTCCAGCACCCTACGCCCATTTGCCTATTATGGCCTACCTTTGTACGCTTCCTATCTTAGCCTTCGTCCTTCCTTTCTTCCTGGATCTTCCTGGTATTATCTCCCTCTTTCTCTCTCCCTCTCTTCTTCTTTCCTTTCGTATACTCTCTCCTTCCTTATCTACCTTCCCCTGTTCAGTTATCTTCGTCTGTCCTTTCTTCCTGGATTGTGTATTATCTCCCTTTCTCTCTCCTTCTCTCCCTCTCTTCCTCTTTCGTACTTGCTGCTTCCTTATTATCTACCTCCTTCAGTTCACTTATATATATTCTCATTTCCTTCACAACGTCCATCTTATGCCCTTGATACACACACACACACACACACACACACACACACACACACACACACACACACACACACACACACACACACACACACACACACACACACACACACACACACACACACACACACACGTTTCCCGCGTTATCTATCTGTATACCTTTATCGTCTTCCTGTTTCTATTTCTATACTGAAGAAATACATCACTGGAAGATTATAATTCCTAATATACACAACGTAACACTCACTTCTGATTCATCTTTATAAGCTTTAACACTTCCCTCGCATCTAATTATACTACTCTTCATCTACTTTTACTACTTCATCTACTTTTACATCTATCATTCCTTATACCGTCTTATTTCTGTACCCATGTTCTATAATTATATCCACTTCACATGACTCTCTCTTGATACTTTCTCCTGATACCCAATACAATATACCTGTGTGTCGGTATGTCTCCCACCGGACTCTAATCCCCACCATATAGGAATTCACCCTCACACACACCCAACCACTCTCCTCGACCCTCACTCCCACCACCCTCACATTCCTCCCCCACTAACACCCACCCACACCCACCCACCCATTCCTTTTAACTTCCCACCTGTACCGCCCACCATCCACCACCACCCACCAGTCCCCCACCACCCCACTAACACCCACCCACCCACCCATTCCTTTTAACTACCCACCTGTGCCCGCCCACCACCACTACCCACTACCCACCACATCCCTAATTCATCATCCCTCGCCTCCCTTGAGTACGAGAATCCCACTCAATCCCACTCAGGTCAGGGTAAATCCAGGTCAACTCGTGTCATCTGTCGAGCAGGTAGATGGCTGGGTCGATAAATCCTGCCTTGATAGAATGGAGGATTAAGGAGGAGAGGATTAGGTAAGGAGATGTCGCAAGGGCTTCGTGTTGGCTTGTTTGGGTGCCTGATAAGCATAACTATTTCTGACGACGTGTTTGGGTCCTCTTCTTGTATCCTGTTTGTCCTCCTCGACCTCCTGTGTGTGTGTGTGTGTGTGTGTGTGTGTGTGTGTGTGTGTGTGTGTGTGTGTGTGTGTGTGCCTCCTTCCTTCAGGCGTCCGGCGTACCTTAGGAAGCACCACCTGGTTTGTATTTGTTTGTTATTCTTTGCTGTTATTTGTTTGTTATTGTTCACCTTTGTTTGTTTTTCTTCGTTGCCAAAATGTGTATCATGGATAATGTATCAAGTCCAGGTTGTGTGTGTGTGTGTGTGTGTGTGTGTGTGTGTGTGTGTGTGTGTGTGTGTGTGTGTGTGTGTGTGTGTGTGTGTGGTGTGTGTGTTGTGTGTGTGTGTGTGTGTGTGTGTGTGTGTGTGTGTTATCTATTCTTATAGATGTTGGACGAAGGTTGGTTGTGCATGTTCAGTTCGAAGAAAGAAAATGATCTGATACGAGCATTTTATACACACAAAAATGAGGAGATATATGAATGAGAAATAATGATAAATTATTATAATGGTAGTAATAATAATAATGCTAATAGCAATAATGATAATAATGATAATAACAATAATGATAATGATAATAATAATGATAATAATGATAAGAAGAAGAACTAGCAAAAACAATAAAACATCATAAATAGAAACATGAATGAATTGATCAAAATAAAATAATGAAAACTAGGAAGCGTCTTAACAAACAAACATCAGAATTTTGTTGAGATGAATTAATCTCTGAGTGTCTAAGCACGCGAGGAAAGAAACAACGGAAGCGACTATTGCTATTATTATTATTACTATTTTTTATTATTATTATTATTATATTATTACATTATATTAATGTACTATTATTATATTGTTATTACTATTATTGTATTAGGAACCAGAGATTGGAATTCAAGACTTAGAATAAATCGCATCAGGAGGATCGACAGAACACGCTCCAAGTTGTGTTGCAAGAACTGTCCTTTAAGAAGTAAGCAAATGTAGTATTAACGCTTCCAACATGAGTATTGGTCATTAGAGTTAACTTAGATGATTATAGCTATTAAAATTTACCTATTTTCATTTCATAATAACATGCTACTGGCCATTGATGACATAGGCCTACTGTTTGATGTGTCACAAAGCAACTACTGTATTTGATGTGTCATAAAGCAACTACTGTATTTGATGTGTCATAAAGCAACTACTGTATTTGATGTGTCATAAAGCAACTACTGTATTTGATGTGTCACAAAGCAACTACTGTATTTGATGTGTCATAAAGCAACTACTGTATTTGATGTGTCATAAAGCAATTACTGTATTTGATGTGTCATAAAGCAACTACTGTATTTGATGTGTCATAAAGCAACTACTGTATTTGATGTGTCACAAAGCAACTACTGTATTTGATGTGTCACAAAGCAACTACTGTATTTGATGTGTCACAAAGCAACTACTGTATTTGATGTGTCACAAAGCAACTACTGTATTTGATGTGTCACAAAGCAACTACTGTATTTGATGTGTCACAAAGCAACTACTGTATTTGATGTGTCACAAAGCAAAATGGTAATACTGTTTATGAGGTTTCCTGACTTTAGGGAGCAGTGTGTCGGGCGGTCTAGAGTGGCAGGAAGTATTGCATATTGTATAATTGTTTTATCAATGAAATGCAAACACGGTGGCTGCATCATTTTGTATAGTAGCGGATCCTTTTTTATATATTAAGTGACGAAAATATACCTCGTTGTTATTCTTCGCGGTGTCAAAGATCTGCACGTTTGTGTTACGTTTTTACATTCAGTTTTTTTTCAGCACAAGTTATTCATGTGTTGGTGACAGGGGAGAGGGGGCTGCCGTCAGAGGGCCGGGCTGTATCCGACCATTACACAACTCTTGTATCCTACCCGTCTTTTCCTCCACTCCTTTATGCCTTCCTTTCCGTCATTGTCTCTTTCCTTTAGTGTCGCTCCTCACTCCTCTATGAACGCGTCCATTCTTTGATTTCTTTCCTTCATTTTTGTTCTTTCCTTTCCTCTCTTTCATCCATCCATGTATCAATGAATTACTACCTTGCCCCCTTCCTACCTTCCCTTGCCTTCCTTTCCATACTTTAATTTCCCTTCTGTGTATATTTCCTGTCTTGAGTTGTGTGTGTGTGTGTGTGTGTGTGTGTTGTGTATTTACCTAGTTGTATTTACCTAGTTGTAACATACAGGAAAAGAAGTATGCTCGTATACTGTCCCGTCTCCAAATCTACTATTATCCAGTTTGCCTTTGAAGTCCTTAATACTTCTTGCATTAATCACTTTTGCATCAAGGTTGTTCCAGGCTTCTATGTTTCTATACGGGAAGCTGTATTTTTTTATATCCCTCTTGCATGTTGTCCTTTTCAATTTCTTCTCATAAATGTGTGTGTGTGTGTGTGTGTGTGTGTGTGTGTGTGTGTGTGTGTGTTATTCACCCCATGGTCTTGTCCACGCGAGCTGGCTCGCGATCGCCAGTTTTCACCCTCTCAGTGCGAGCTTGGAGCTCATTATTACCGATCTTTGGGCAATGCTGGGACCTCACACACCACACACACCCATCCCCTTGCTCAAGGGGGACAGTAACCGCCCGAATTTATCAGTGAAAAATCCCCGAGAACGCGAGGATTAGAACCGCCTACCCACAGAATGGGAAGCCGTCACGTTCTCAACCTGACCATCGCGCGGTGTGTGTGTGTGTGTGTGTGTGTGTTTGTCTGTCTGTGTGTATGTGTGTGCCTCGCCATTAGGATTAGCTATATCCCGGAAATCAACAGAGAATAAATATAAAAACAATTGGATAAAAGTGGCCCATGGAAAACATATTATCGCTACTGTTAACATTTTCCCCATAAGGCTTGTTAACAGGTAAACCCTTAGTACGCCTGACCCTCTTAAGAACCCTCAGAGGCGGAACGACCGACCCTTAGGAGCCTCTTATTCACCCTTCCTCTCCCTTCCTCTACCTATCCTTCCCTCCATCTCTCCCCCGCGGCGCGCTGGGTATTACTTCCTTAACACCCTCAGCCCTGGTAGATGAAAAAAAAGATATATAAGGCGACGAGAGACTAAAGAAAACATATAGCGTTGTGTTTTTACTCTATATGTGTTAAGAGAATAAGTTATAAATTCAGCTCATTCTTAATACCCATGCGTCTATATTGAATTAAGTGATGAAGTAATTGGCTTTCCATAACCCCTTTTAACCTTTATGTTGTGGCACGAATACCGCGAAAGCCGAAACCGCGAAAGCCGAAGCCGCGAAAGCTGAAGCCGCGAAAGCCGAAACCGCGAATGCCGAAGCCGCAGAACATGGTCAGGTTTTTATTAGGTATCAATAATAACGATCCGCGGTGCCTCAGGGGTTCGGTTTCCCTACTCTGCCTCACCACAGGACGCTCAGACACTCGCTATTATGCCTGGGTGATATTTGAACCCGTATCATTAGTGTTCGATCCCTGTTATTGTCTGATTCACATTATATCGCAATGCAGCCATTCAGGATATTGGAAGTAGCTTATTATTGCGAGGTTGGGAGAAGAGTGTTTGGGATTCCATGTCGTGTGGTTTAGGATTGCAATATCGACGGTGTAAAATGAGGTACGTGAGTGAGAAGATTGATTTTGATTTGATTAATTTATAACGCACAAGGCATCAGTCTATTATAGTATATAAGACAACTTAATAATAAAGGAGACAGCAAATACACCAAATGGCATGAGTCTAATACGTTACCAGCGTTAACAGAATAATGAAAAGTAAGTGAGTCATATATCTGAATGGGAAAATAATGCAACAACTAAACTGGGTATGGAACAGGGTGGGTGAGAGGAAGAGCGGTATAGATGTGGACCTAAAACAATACCCTGGAATCATAGTTATTAAATCACTTACAACACTTACAACCCTCGGAATTGCTACTATTATTCAATCACACTACCATAGAATAAATACAGTTTTCTCACCAACTTATAAAACTAGTTTGTATTATACTGCTATTGACGTATCATCATCTGAATCACTGCTATTACTCTCACTACTTTAGAATCACCAAGTTATCTCACCATCCAAGAATTATTTCATATACCACTACTACTATTAGTAATATAATTTCACTACTACTACTATATTTATTACTACTATTATTTCACACACTATTATCTCACACACTACCCAAGAATGCCTATACAGCTCCCTTACCACCCTAGAACTACTACTACTACTACCACTATTACTACTATTACCACTACTACCACTACTACTACTACTACCACCACTACCACCACCACTACTACTACTACTACTACTACTACTTATACCACAACTACCACTACCACCACTACTACTGCTACCACTACTAATACCACTACTGCTACCACTACTATCTCTCATCACCTCATCAGACCCTTTACGGTGTCTTTTACGACCACTGAAGTCACTGCCGTTTCCTTCACAACTTCCCGTCTCATTCCGGGTCTCGTACTGCAATAATTCATCAGAGGAGCCGCGCAGGCATCCAGCTGAGGGTTCGCGGCCCGCTGCTGGCGTTATGGATGGCGGGGGGTGACATAGGCGGCGGTGGAAATTTGCGCGTGACTGGTATAAATGAATAGATGTGTGGGAGTCTTTTAATGCTTTGGCGGACTCTGATGCCATTTTGTGCGTAGCTGCGGAAGAGGTGTGAATGATAATGATGAATGATAACGTGAAGTGAATAATGATGAAGGGGGAAAGAGCGATTGAGGAATGAATGGAGGAAGAGGGATAGAAGGAGATGGTTAGTGGGAGTAAAGAGGGTATATTATAGAATTTGTGTAGGGGATGATGGGTGCTATTATAGACATTTTGTGTATTTTAAGGTGGTCTCGTTTGGTGGTGTTTTTGTTGTGTTGGTTTTGTGTATTTTGTGTGTGTGTGTGTGTGTGTGTGTGTGTGTGTGTGTGTGTGTGTGAGGGAGGAAAAATAAGGAAAAAAGTACTGTAGTTAATGGTTTCAGTAATGGCAGGGGAATATCTACAGCATGGAAGGAGTAATAATTATCCTGTTCCTGTTTGTTAAAGTATCAAACTGAAATGACAAAAACTCACAACTTACACCAAAACACTCCCCACTCTTTTTTTTCTTCTTTTTTTAATCAGCCTTTTTTTTCTTTTTTTTTTTTTTGCCTCGACAATAATTTCACCACAGAGAACCAACCATCTGGTCCCACTATCAGGCCTACAGATTATACTCTTGAGACCCCAAAAAATATCGTATCACATGTCATCACTTTTATTTTATCATATTTTTCTCCTTTTCCAAAACAGCGACCTTCTTTTATCCCTGCATCATGACATTTACTCGTTCTGTCATCTCATCCTCAGACATGATTCTCGTCTCTACTCTCTCTCTCTCTCTCTCTTGACGCGCCCACAAAGCACTGAGATGGCATCGGGTTGTAGTCCGTGAGGCGTGAAGAGAGAAGAGCGTGAAAGCTTAGGTTAAACACGCTCTCTTATCCTCAATAACTCGAGGAACGTGACGTGATATGAAAGGCGGGAGTGAGTGCGCCTCGGGTTACGTACGTGCGTGGCTGCGTGTGTTGCGTCGCGTCTTGAAAATATAGTTATTGGTGTTAAAAGTGAAAGGGATTTGAGGTATGACAATAAGAAATAGTTTTGTGAGGATATATAAGCATCTCCACTTTTTTTTTAAGTGTCTTGAGATTACAGGCTTGCGCGGATGATCTTGGTATTACGTTTTCTTTGTTGAATTGATCAGACCAGATTCTGATAACACTTTATACTGACATGAGAACACCTGATTACACAAACATTTTTTTCTGATAACACTCACATTGTATGAAAAACAATATATTTCTTTTATGTTGACATTAAAAAAATTGCATGAAAAGATATTGTATTCATAAAGTGAATAAAAAAAAATAGTGAGTGTAAAGACCTACATCATTCTAACTATACGGATTCTTGCATTAAAATCTTGTGCATATTATACGACGGTTGCGTGTCGACAAGTAGTCTATAATTGGGTTATTATTCTATTGGTTTCTTTTCGTTGCAGCTCAGACTTTATTTATATATAGGAGGGAATCTGAAGTGAGTCTCGTGATTGGTGTGGCAGTTTGATGTGAAACTTTTTGGCAGAATTTTGTAACTTAGCATTTATTTTCTTCTTTTTGGTGTGTGTGATGTGTGTGTGTGTCTATGTCTGTGTGTGTGTGTGTGTGTGTGTGTGTGTGTGTGTGTGTGTGTGTGTGTGTGTGTGTGTGTGTGTGTGTGTGTGTGTGTGTGTGTGTGTGTGTGTGTGCAGGACTAAACGCAGGACACTTAGAGCATGGATTTCTGAGGAGTGTAATGAATGGTCTTCTCTTCTTTAATTAAGGATGAAAAGTTCTCTGCGTATGTATTTCAATAGGTTTCAGTTTTTTTCATTTTCAGCTGCCTTTCACATCCTCTTAAATGCCAACATGTCCTTAACATTGCTGTATTGTACTACTACTAAAGCCCTCTCGTGCTGTGAGACCTGTTAGAGAGAGAGAGAGAGAGAGAGAGAGAGAGAGAGAGAGAGAGAGAGAGAGAGAGAGAGAGAGAGAGAGAGAGAGAGAGAGAGAGAGAGAGAGAGAGACGTAAAGGACATAGTAAATGACACGTTTCGCAATTTTTTCATTTTAGTTTTTCGAAATCAGAGCACGCAAAAAATTGGAACCGCAAGAATTGACAAGTTACTTTTTTCATTCCATCAAAATTTTGACGCCAATATTTTTTCTTCTACTTTATGTCCAGAGCTCAAGGCCACACACACTTCCACACACATGGCAAAAATTCAACGATCAGGAGAACAAGAACATGTTACGGCTACACACACACACACACACACACACACACACACACACACACACACACACACACACACACACACACACACACACACACACACACACACACACACACACACACACACACACACACACACACACACACACACACACACACACACACACACACACACACACACACACACACACACACAACACACACACAACACACACACACACACACACACACACACACACACACACACACACACACACACACACACACACACACACACACACACACACACACACACACACACACACACACACTGTTACCGATTTGGTCCGTGGCGTTGAAAATTTGCGGTTATGTGGCTCTTCATCGATACTTCCCTCGGGATGAGAGAGAGAGAGAGAGAGAGAGAGAGAGAGAGAGAGAGAGAGAGAGAGAGAGAGAGAGAGAGAGAGAGAGAGAGAGAGAGAAAAAAAAAAAGAAATTTGCATTGTCCGCTAAAAAATATGCATCAAACATCTACTTTCTTATCATTCTCATGATCTCCTCTCCTCTCACCTTTAATCTACCATCTTTAATTATTTCCTTACATGTCCACCTGATGACGCGACTTACTCCTTCACTGTGTTATTCTAATCCTTCGCTTTAATTCATTTCTGACTTGTTCTCTTATCCTTTCTCACTGTGTATTCGTGACTTTTATTACCTCATTCCACATTGTTCTGCTTTCACATTTCGCTTTCTTTCTTTTGCTTTTCTCTCTTCACTGTTCCCACTGTTGACCTTTTAGTTAGGTCTCCTGTTCTGTTCATCTTATCTTTTCTTTACTCTCTCAAGCACTTTCTCTCCTGTTGTCTTTTCTATTCCTGCTGTCTTCTGTATCTCGTCTTCTCTCATCGTCCATTCTCTCCTGGTCTCTCTCTCTCTTTTCCTCCTCTCTCTCTCTCTCTCTCTCTCTCTCTCTCTCTCTCTCTCTCTCTCTCTCTCTCTCTCTCTCTCTCTCTCTCTCTCTCTCTCTCTCTCTCTCTCTCTCTCTCTCTCTCTCTCCTCTCTCTCTCTCTCTCTCTCTCTCTCTCTCCTCTCTCTCTCCTCTCTCTCTCTCTCTCTCTCTCTCTCTCTCTCTCTCTCTCTCTCTCTCTCTCTCTCTCTCCTCTCTCTCTCTCTCTCTCTCTCTCTCTCTCTCTCTCTCTTTCGTACCCTCACACGCCCTCAATTTAAGCAACGTGGCTCTGGAAGACTCGAATATAACGACGTATACAAGTTTTTATTGAAGAAAACGAGACTGACTTTAGCTTGAAGACCAGACCAGACAAGACCCTCCTTCCCTCCTTCCTTTTCTCCTCCACTCGCTTGATTTACTTCCTTTTAACCTACCACAGCACCCGATCTTTTCCTCCTCCTTCCTTTCTCCTTCTCTTCCCTTCTTCCCACAGACGAAGGGAAGTCTAGAATGTAGCCTCAACGGGAGCTTTCAGGACCTGTGGGGGAAGGGATCTGGTTTGGCTGGAGTGGCTGTGGCTTGTGGTGATGCTGCGGTGATGCTGTAATGCTATGGTGATGCTGCGGTGATGCTGTAATGCTATGGTGATGCTGCGGTGATTCTGTAATGCTATGGTGATTCTGTAATGCTATGGTGATGCTGCGGTGATGCTGTAATGCTATGGTGATGCTGCGGTGATGCTGTAATGCTATGGTGATGCTGCGGTGATGCTGTAATGCTATGGTGATGCTGCGGTGATGCTGTGGTAATGATGTGGTGATGCTGCGGTGATGCTGTAATGCTATGGTGATGCTGCGGTGATGCTGTAATGCTATGGTGATGCTGCGGTGATGCTATAATGCTATGGTGATGCTGCGGTGATGCTGTAATGCTATGGTGATGCTGCGGTGATTCTGTAATGCTATGGTGATTCTGTAATGCTATGGTGATGCTGCGGTGATGCTGTAATGCTATGGTGATGCTGCGGTGATGCTGTAATGCTATGGTGATGCTGCGGTGATGCTGTAATGCTATGGTGATGCTGTGGTGATGCTGTGGTAATGATGTGGTGATGCTGCGGTGATGCTGTAATGCTATGGTGATGCTGCGGTGAGGCTGTAATGCTATGGTGATGCTGCGGTGATGCTGTAATGCTATGGTGATGCTGCGGTGATGCTGTAATGCTATGGTGATGCTGCGGTGATTCTGTAATGCTATGGTGATGCTGCGGTGATGCTGTAATGCTATGGTGATGCTGCGGTGATGCTGTGGTAATGATGTGGTGATAATGCGGTGACGGGGTGGTCGGTGTTCATAGCTATATTGAGGAAATACTTTGATTGGTTATTGGTTATTGGCATTGGCGCTCATGTGTGTGTGTGTGTGTGTGTGTGTGTGTGTGTGTGTGTGTGTGTCATTCACCCCATGGTCTTGTCCACGCGAGCTGGCTCGCGATCGCCAGTTTTCACCTCTCAGTTGCGAGCGTTGAGCCATTATTACCGACTTGGGCAAGAGGCCGACTACTCACACCACCCGACGCACCTCACACCTGCAAGGGCGACAGTGTGTGTGTGTTCCGTTGTGTGTGTGTGTGTGTGTGTGTAGTGTGTGCTGTATTCACTAGTCATGCTAGTTGTATTTACAGGGCCAGAGCAATGCCTCTACTGGCCCCTGTCTCCATATCCAATTTTTTTTTTCTCATTCATTTCTGTGTGCCGAAACCCCCCAGGAGGCGGGTTCAACCCCGGTACCCGTTACCATTCACTGCTGGTGGACAAGGGCTCGGGTTTTAAAGACCGCCCTCTGTTACTTCGCTCGCACGTGATCGAAACGGGAAGTCATGTTGTGAGCCGAGCGGTGTAATCCATACACTACGGAGTTCCCTTGTGTGTGTGCGTGTGTTGTGTGTGTGTGTGTGTGTATGTGTATGTGGTGTGTGATATGTGTGTGTGTTGTGTGTGTTGTGTGTGTGTGATGTGCGGTGCTGGTGATAATGTCTATGTGTATGATGTGTGTGTGTTGTGTGTGTTTTGTGTGTCTGTTGTGTGTGCTGTGTGTGTGGTTGTTGCTCGTGTAGTGTTGTTGTGTGCGCTTGCATCAGAACATCAAGACATAAAAAAATCAGGAGGCTGCCAAGAGGCCAGGTGACCTACTTAAAGGCACTCCTGAGCACCTAACACCCACCATCGTTGTCTCATACTTAAAAGTCTAACCTTTTCTAAAAATCTACCGCTTCCATTACCATTACATGCTGTGAGTTTGTTCCACTCCTCTACTACCCTATTTGTAAACCATTTTTTTCTCTCTTTTTCTTTCAATCTTGCATAATGTTTTTATTCTATTTTGTGGAAGTCCTTAAGCGTTTCCCTAATGTTACTTTCACGTCAGTTCCATAAAAGCATGTATAGCCGAGGACGGGATGTGTAAATACGTTCTTGTTGCCTGTCAGCTTTCGAGGCCACACTCAGCCC
>JACEEZ010022210.1:545917-548417 GCA_016584305.1 Chionoecetes opilio
TGCTGCAGGGGGCATGAAGTGCACGGCGTCCTACTTGGAAAGTGCACTACCGCAGTGGATTGAAAACGGAGCTGGGGCTGATTGACTGCTGCCTCCCAAGAAAGCGCCAGGCAAGGCTGCCGCACACCCCTGAACTTCCACACTGAGCCTACACCAACACTACATTAGACCTCATCAACACACACAGATAGCCCCGAGTTAACGGTTACACACTACTACTCTCGACCTGTGACGGGCTGTGGTTCAGTTAGGGTCCTGACAGTTAGTGACCACCATCGGGATTTAAGGTACCAGGGGTCACTGCTGCAGGAGGCATTGAAGTGTACGGGCGTCCCTACATGGAAAGTACACAATCCGCAGTGGATTGAAACGGAGCTGGGGCCTGATTGACTGCTGCCTCCCAAGAAAGCGCCAGGCAAGGCGGCCGCACCACCCTTGAACCTCCACACTGTGTTCACACATTACAAAAACACACATAACATGACCTATCTATCAAGCACTAAACCTACCCCCACAAACTAGTAGTAGTTAGCCATAGATTACAGCTTTCAACTTTCCTCACAAATTCCATGCAGTTTTTCTATATTGCATGGTATCACTTCTTTTCCGGCCAGCTTCGGCTGGAGGGATGGGTGGGTGGGGAGGAGCCTTCTACTTCCTATCCTTTCTCTCTTATTATCTAGTTAGTGTAGTGTAGTTAAAGCAAACAGTCTTGTAAGGACCTATCGGTCTGTTGCTGTTTGTGTTTCCTTTGTATTCCTTTGTATTCCTTTGTATTCCTCCTCCTCCTCCTCCTCCTCCTCCTCCTCGACCACGCATGTATCTGCTTAAAGGTCGCGACGGTAAAATAAACAAATATAGTGCATGTTTTCTATACAAGTGAGAGAGAGAGAGAGAGAGAGAGAGAGAGAGAGAGAGAGAGAGAGAGAGAGAGAGAGAGAGAGAGACGAGAGAGAGAGAGAGAGAGATAGAAGACCGACGACAAAGAAGAGAAGAGAAGACAGAAGAGAGAGAGAGAGAGAAGAGGAGAGAGATGAGAGAGAGAGAGAGAGAGAGAGAGAAGAGAGAGAGAGAGAGAGAGAGAGAGGAAAGTAAACAAAAGTTGTATTTATTGGCATAATAAATCACAGAACATGTTTAAACAAGAACAATGATAAATGTACAGTCTGTCACGCCGATACATTTTGACAAAGTTGTATTGAATGAAATCGGTCGTCAGTGGTGCATACATTTAGATAGGGAAGGTGTTATTTGTTATATTTACATCTGCAGTGGATACCAAATATACTACGTGAGGCCCGGTCATATTTCCCCCCTGACATTCTCCCCCCTGACATTTCCCCCCTGACATTTTCCCCCCTGACAGATTCCCCTTGGACATAATATATTCCCTTCTAGACAGTTTCTGCGATGACTCCTTCATAGTGACATACAACATAGGTTTACGGGGTTTACGGGCGACTACATCATGGGTTGTAAGTAAATGAATGATTATTTACTTTTCTAAATTGAGATAAATACGTCATCATGAAACGTTTTACATCAGTAGGTGAGAATTCCATAACTAATGACCATAACTTGATACAGTTTCACTGAAGGAGGTTGTACGGAATTGTGTATAGAGTAATTTGCCTCCAGTATTATGAATATATATGAGAGAGAGATTTACTATCGATTTATTAATACATTATAGATTTTTAAGCTCTTGTGACGTTTCTGATATATCTATTGAATAACATCACAATAAAGTGTCTTGCAATAAGTTCAAAAAGTGTAGTGAGAAAATTGATGCCTTGCAGAGTCAAACTTACCCATTAAAAGTATGCATTCCAAAATCTAGTTTTAAGTCATAATTATTTCATTTAAGAGGTAACCTCTTATGGCTATGTGCACTGGCCGTATGGAAACATGGTACATGATGCTCGGTTACCATGATGTGCAATATACACTTAGAATAGCTTTGGGTGTCATTGAATTCCAGAAAACATGCAATATGCCTCAAATATATGATTGCTCCAAACTTCAAATTGTTGTGTCTGGTTTATATTTTCATCCATATGAGCACCAAGAAACTTGATATACTTATAACGTTGTATGAATTCACCTTCCAACGTCAATGGGGGGAGAAATCCTTTATCGAAAAGTTTTGGAGAAGTATATATTTGTTTTAGTAATGCTGAAATCAGTTTATTTATTCAAATAATTATTCTATTAGATTAACTCACTGTTTATATTCATATGCAAGGAGACTATACTTACGTGGGCTGATAAGGAATTAATGTCTCTGACACGGTGAATTAGAATGTTCGAGATACAACAGGCTATGTTTTAATGTAAACAAGAAAAGGGAGGTACTAAAATTGATCCCTGTGGCACACATCTGGAGATAGGTTTCGAAAAGGAATACATTATATTATAGTGAACAGTTGTGATATGCTATTGATAAAATGCTTAATAGTTGTTGTGGAACACGCCTACTAACCATGTGTTCAAGTTTATC
>JACEEZ010022210.1:553417-573417 GCA_016584305.1 Chionoecetes opilio
CTTCCTCTTTCCCCCACACAGACCACCCACCTGACACATTACCTAACCCACCCACCTCTCCCCCTTGCCTCCTTCCCTCCCTTTCCGCCCTCCACCACCACCCTTCATTATCCTCCCCTTAATTACCCCTCACAACGCATTAACACCATCCCGCGGAACCACCCCTTCATCCCATCTTGTCCTCAGAGTCGCTTTAACACCACAACATCAGCATTCTCTCTCTTCTTTATGTCTCAAGTCACATAAGTAAGCAGTGTCATGTGTTATATTCCTTTGTGTGTAATTACTATTAAATAATTAATTAGTAATTCAATAATTAATGATTAAAATAGATGATAATGAGTGAGTTTTCGAATCAGCATTTTCTCTGGATGAAACGAATGGTTTATTGGTTGCACTTTTTTCACGTGAGAGGGATGACCGAAAATACGGAAGATTAATCTGTAATTTTCATCTCTTGAACACATATTTGCATTAAATTTAATCCACAACAGATCAAGGAAACGGGTTGGTCGGTTGGCACAATCAACATCCTCCTCGTCCCATTTTCTCAGTCGCTTTAAATTAAAAATCAAAATCAAAATATAAAATGTCTTAAAAATCTTATCATATGCTTTAATTTTGTACGAATAACGCATTTGATTTGATTTATAAGACCCCAACATCAGCATTCTCTCTCTTCTCTCTTCTTCACAGGACACCGAGCACAGAAAATGAACAGTTTACCTACTTGCTCAACATTTTGCCTGTCATATTATCATCTGTCATTTTTTCCTGTGATATATTTTGTCCTCTGAACTTGATTTATTTTCATGTTTGTCTTCCGTCTTCCTTACTTGTGGAAATACCTTGGTGGATGTATATGAACTACCTACCAGATATATCATTTATATTTATTCTTGGTTGCTAAGCACTATGTATTGTTTAAGCACTATGTATTGTTTAAGCACTGTATTGTTTAAGCACTATGTATTGTTTAAGCACTATGTATTGTTTAAGCACTGTATTGTTTAAGCACTATGTATTGTTTAAGCACTATGTATTGTTTAAGCACTATGTATTGTTTAAGCACTATGTATTGTTTAAGCACTATGTATTGTTTAAGCACTATGTATTGTTTAAGCACTATGTATTGTTTAAGCACTATGTATTGTTTAAGCACTATGTATTGTTTAAACTTCACTCCCACCTATGTTACTTATATTGTTTAGTCGTCGCACTTTTCTCACTTTGTTCTATTCTTTGATATATTGATAAATCTTGTTTGTTATTTTATGTGCAATTATTCTATGTACAGTATGGTAAAGTTTTACATTCATGCTATTTGCTGTCTTTGCTGTCTCATTTTTATTAAGATGTTTTTTTGATGTACTTGAATGACGCCTTGTGCGCAATAAATTAAGTCAAATACAAAATTAAAAATGTGAAAATACCTGACGGATCGGCGACTTATACCTCGTTGAGTCACCCAATTAGGTCATTAGGTCGCCAGTTGTTAGAGGAACACACAATAAGTCGTTCGTGGTCGTGTAACTGGGGTTCTTTAGTCGTACTCATCTGTGTCATTATAAGTTGTGGTCGTGACTTACATAGATAGGATGAAGAGCGAGATATTTCCTTGCGGTTTTTTTCTCGTTTCCCCCCTTTTTTAGGAGCGCTAGGATTTCTACTAACTGATATATTTTGTCTTTTTTTCAGGGGCATAATCGAAGTGAATTGTTTAGTGTCGCAGCGTATCTATAATCACCAGGAGACGCGTCAGTGGAAGTTAAGGTATGTAAATAAATGTTATATTATATAGAGTTGATGTATGTAGAACTGTTCCATGCACGAAAATACTCCTTTTCTCTCTCTCTCTCTCTCTCTCTCTCTCTCTCTCTCTCTCTCTCTCTCTCTCTCTCTCTCTCTCGTCAGGGTGGCATGGTTGGTAGAGCTGCGGGCTCGCGTGTGCAGCGTCCCTGCGCATTCGGTCAGCGGTTCGAGCCCACCAGGTTCTTCCTGGCGTGGTGGCGCTTTGTATAGTCAATAACTTTGTAGTTGGTACTTGCAAAGTGTCTAGATAGGATCAAAGTATCTTATCTTATCTCTCTCTCTCTTTCTTTCTTTATCTCTCACTTTCTCTCTCTCTCTCTCTCTCTCTCTCTCTCTCTCTCTCTCTCTCTCTCTCTCTCTCTCTCTCTCTCTCTCTCTCTCTCTCTCTCTCTCTCTCTCTCTCTCTCTCTCATACAAGAGAAAAACAGCGTATTTTTGTAGGCATTTCATCTGGGCATTTTCGGTCGTGATATCAAATTAAAAGCGACACAAACATCCCATAAAAACTCGGGTTCGTCCACAAAATTGTTCGCATCTCGACTCGGGAGTGAGTAGGAAACTTTGTATTTGTATTCATGAAACCTTAAACAAGTAAATGAGGAGACGCAAGGTTTTTTGGGCTGAGAGAGAGAGAGAGAGAGAGAGAGAGAGAGAGAGAGAGAGAGAGAGAGAGAGAGAGAGAGAGAAGAGAGAGTAAGAGAGAGAGAAGTAGAAGAAGATAGAGAAGACTAGACAGACAGACAGACAGACAGACAGACAGACAGACAGACAGACAGAGAGAGACAGATAGACAGACAGACAGACAGACAGACAGACAGAGAGACAGACAGAGAAAGAGAGAGCGAGACAGAGACAGACAGAGAGAAAGAAAGAGAGAGACAGAGACAGACAGAGAGAAAGAGTGAGATAGACAGAGAGAGAGAGAGAGAGAGAGAGAGAGAGAGAGAGAGAGAGAGAGAGAGAGAGAGAGAGAGAGAGAGAAAAAAAAAATGTGACACCATCAAGCGTAAAAGGAAAAATAAACGAAGAGAAATCGAAGCAACAAAGTAATGAGAGAGAGGAGAAAAAGTGGAGTGAAGTTTAAAGAGAAAAAAAATATTAACGAGGGAGAAGTAAAGATAATAATGGCGAGGAGGAGAACAAGGAAGAGGAGCATACAAGATCCTTAACAAAATATATATAATAATAGAAGAAAAAACATTATATATATATCATACAAAAAGCAGAACGGTCAAAGAATAATAGAATTGGGTAAATGTAAATCGCCTCCTAATCGTTACTCCCAAAAAACAGACACTGGAATCTGGAAAGAATTATGGTCAGTTTAGTTACCGACGTGCCTGGTTACTTCTCTCTTGCAGGATTTAGGCTCATAAGCAAGCAGAATACTGTTCCATATAGAGTTTGCCGGTACAATACTCCCCAAATTCTCTCTCTCTCTCTCTCTCTCTCTCTCTCTCTCTCTCTCTCTCTCTCTCTCTCTCTCTCTCTCTCTCTCTCTCTCTCTCTCTCTCTCTCTCTCTCTCTCTCTTTTATCACCCCGCTTAATATTGCTCTTTTTGACGGATGTTTATCACAACTTAATAATAATAACAATAATAATAATAATAATAATAACAATAATAATAATAATAATAATAACAATAATAACAATAATAATAGAAAAATAATAATAATGACTAAGTAAAAAAACGACAAGTAAAATAAAGTCAAATCAAATAGAAAACAAGATTTTATGAATAATTAAATTTAACAGTTTTGATTTGAGAATTACAATGTTGTGACTTTTTTCATGAATTGTACATTGTTGACTGTTGGTGATTTTGCCAACAACTTAATATATCTGGGTAAAACATTCCAAATAGAAGGGACTTTATATAAAAAAAAAACTTTTCAATACAATAGTATAGTGAGCCTGAGGAAGATTTAGATAAATATCGGAATCTGTGGTTTCATAGCTACGAGTCATTAACGGAAAGGTGTGATCAGTGTAGCTGTTTTTGATTGATTTATATGATGATGAATAAATAAAGTTTAATAAAATAAGATAAAGAGTTTATAATATTATTATGTACTCTGATAATTCAATTTGTAGAAAGCATTGAACAGAGTAACAAGTCACACGGAGACATACTAGAGAGATGGGTGGAGGGAATCTCCTCCCTGTGAGGGCCGCGAGCTCCTCACTCCTCGAGCAGGGACGAGTCACCGCGACAACAGCCGGTGCCGCCACGGCCACTGCCAGGTTGGCGAACCACAGCAGGGCGGGCAGCGTGGGCATGTGGCTGTCCTGACGTCCAGGAGGCAAGGCTGTTTCGGGCACCATGGAGAAGATCGGCAACTGCAGCTGCTGGTTGAGACTGTCGCTTGTCTCAACCAGCGGTGACGAGAGGCCGTTGCCGTCGTCGTCACTTGTGTCGTCAAGAGGAATGTCAAAGAATCCGTCATCCTGGACATTCTCCTCATCGCTGCTTTCTTCTTCATAATACATCGACGGGGTTGGAAGTATTTTCTGTCTCATGTCCTGCAGCTTCTCTTGTTCTCAAAGCAGTTGTATTAACCGCTCATCACCCTTAAATCACTCTCCAAATCAAAGGAATTAACATAAATACAAAGATGCCTTTGGCAAAATTTGCTGAAAGGTTTCAATCACGAATCTATTGAAAGCCACTCGTGTATCCCGCCATCCTGTGCTCGCCACACACGCCTCACAGCTCAAACTTTCCATCCTGCCCCACTGGCTACACGAACCAATTGACCAACAGCAGGAAGCACCACGTCCACACCACCTTCAGTAAGACGCCCCTCACAGTGAGCTGCCTGGGGGTCCTGGTGGGGCGGCGGGGCTTCCTCACCTGGGCAGGGGCGCGGGAGGGACTTACCCTCGTGCGACTGGATGCACCAGACTGGCGGAGCCTTCTTGAAGGGCTTGTCAGCGCGAGCCAGTGTCGTGGGTATATTGGCGGGGGACTCCTCTCTTGCTGCTGAGGCAACACAAGAAGAGTGTTGAGCTCTCTCTGTTGCTCGTATCCCGCCACGTAAGGCTTGCTGGTGATCGCATTAATGATCCGCAGGGCCTTGTCATCCAGCTGGTCGTCCTCGCTGGTCCAGGCCCCGGGCCGCGCCACCTGCCCCCCGCCTCGGGCTCGGTGTGGGCCGGCAGCCTCAACACCAGTCCCGTGGACTTGTTGACGAACGTCACGAAATGGTCTCCCCATAACGCGTCTTTTTCGTCGTCGTCCTTTCCGCGGAGTGGCGTGAGGTTGGCGAACCCCAGCAGGGCGGGCAGCGTGGGCATGTGGCTGTCCTGACGTCCAGGAGGCAAGGGTGTTTCGGGCACCATGGAGAAGATCGGCAACTGCAGCTGCTCATTGAGACTGCCGCTTGTCTCAACCAGCGGTGACGAGAGGCTGTTGCCATCGTCGTCACTTGTGTTGTCAAGAGGAATGTCATAGAATCCGTCATTCTGGACATTCTCCTCATCGCTGCTTTCTTCTTCATAATAAATAGACGGGGGAGGAAGTACATCCACTTTGTCCCCGTCCCTCTGTGGGGGAGAGGGGTCAACACCGCCAGACTGTTGCCTGGAGGGCTGACTCACTCGTTCCTCCCCTGCGGGTCTTTCGCTAACCACTGATGGTGGTCCTTGTCTTACCAAGGACAGCGATAAACCATCCTTGAGAACCATCTCCGCTGAAATGTTCTCAAACACTAAATCTCCATCTTCAACGTCGCCGAAGATGTTTGCGAACACTGCCTTGGCGATCGTCTTCTGGCCGCTCTTGACTTTCACCTTCACGCGACGTCCCTCGCCGTCATTGGCGGCGAGTTTCCCGAAGTCGCCGCGGAGCTCTGCCTCCGTGTTTTCCCACTTCCCGTAGGGAAGCATTCGCCACGTGTCGGGCGGCACGGTGATGCACGCCACCGGCATGAAGGTCCTCCTGCAACAGCCGAAGCAGCCGCCTGCTGCCTCGGCGTGAAGATGGACGCTCGTCGGCCACCTGAGGAGGGAGCAAGTCTGCACCCTGCAGGAATATTTCCTTGAGGTCTGCATGTTCTCTCGATTCCTGCCGAGTAGAGGCACGGTGATTGAGGCACTGCCGCGGTATTAAAATTTTCTTTTTCTCAACATGACCAAATATAGGATGTCCGTGCTAACTCCAACCTGTGATTGGAACCGCGGCACTGTCTGCTGGCCGCGTGTGTCCTGTAGTGAAGATACCCTCGGGTGTCATCTGAATGGTCCTTGTCTTATATCTGAGCTCTGCTATTGGTCCATATCGGTGGTGGGGGGAGGGGGAGGGAGGGGTCAACTCCAACCTGGTGACAGGCGGGACACACACACAGACCCTGGCCAGCCTTGCCTCCTGCAGGCGGGATAGAAGATCTAAGATTCCAAGAATGACGTCATCTTTTCAATGTTCCTGAACGACGCCCCGCCTCGTTCTCCTCCTTGACTCGAGACACAACCCCAGGCATCTTACAGGCGCCCTCTGCCCCCCCCCCCTGGCTTACCCCCCATCCAACCCCCCTCTCCCTTCCCTTTACCTCGCCACCCATACATTTCCAAAGTTTCTAAAGTTTTTCCCTGACGAGCGGGCAATGACTGTCCTCCTTGAGCAAGGGGATGGGGTGTGTGAGGTCGCAGCCTTACCCAGTAAGTAATATCAATAATAATAATCTTCATAGTAATAATGATCATAATAATTATTATCATTATTATATAAGTAATAATAATAATAATAATAATAGTTATAATAATGATAATAAATCATAAGGTTTTTTTTCTAAAGGAGCAGAATAGGAATCGTGCGGAACACACACACACCACACACACACACACACACACACACACACACACACACACAGACACACACACACGGGTACTCCGTAGTGTAGGGGAAGCACGCTCGGTTCACAACCAAGAAGTCCCGGGTTCGATCCCTGGGCGGAGCGGAAACAGATGGGTTGTTTCCTTAAAACCCCGAGCCCCTGTCCACCCAGCAGTGAATGGGTACCGGGTGTTAGCCGGGGTTTGTGACCTGCTCTCCGGGGTGCTGGCTTCGGCCAACACAAAACACTAAGGATGAATGATAAAAATGTTGATATGGAGACGGGGTCACACGAGCATTGATTGCTCTGGCCCTGTAAAATACAACTAGATGAATACAACTAGATGAATACACACACACACACACACACACACACACACACACACACACACACACACACACACACGTACACACACAGTCAAGTAGGTAGGTGCTTGTTTGTCTTACTGATTATAAGAAATATTCACTGTGCTTCATTTATCTTCGTCATTACTCGTCGTCGCCCGGGGCATCGAGCAATAAGGCCGCATCACCATCACCCCAAAGTTTGCAAAGGCATATTTTGTGCTTCAGTGCACGAACTGGTTTTTCTTGTTTCTCGGTAGATTCTGAATACTTTTATTTGCCAATTTTTTGTTACCGTCGACTAGATTTGAAATTTTAGGTTTTTTTATTTTAATTTCCTAATAAAATACATATATTAATGGTGTTCTTGAACCTCTCCAAGTTTCGACTTTTATTTTACTTCTATCATCGTATTTATTTTCCCATGTGTATAATTCCATTTGCTAGCTTGGTTT
Organism: Chionoecetes opilio; assembly: GCA_016584305.1. Lineage (NCBI taxonomy): Eukaryota > Metazoa > Arthropoda > Malacostraca > Decapoda > Majidae > Chionoecetes > Chionoecetes opilio. The sequence goes on from JACEEZ010022210.1 coordinate 560,862, forward strand.
GAAAATATGAGGCTTTCACAACAACGCACTAACAGTACTTAAGTCCAAGTGTTTATCAGGAGTTTGCCAAGGTCGATAGAGGTGAAGGCGCGTGTGCTGAGGATGTAAACTTAGACCTTAAAGTTTTGCTCCTCATATAGTAAGTAAATAAGTAAGTGTTTATTGACCACAATTTCATTAGTTACACTTAATTTCAAGCAATTATACGTAAGAACATTATAAATTATAACATCGGTTAATTAAAAACAATTATGGTCTATACAGCATAAAAAAAATCACTATAAATATTCCTTAAAAGTTAAAATTCATCCAAGATATATAAAGACAACATCCAGGTAAATGAAAAATGCTACACATGCTCGTATAAAATTAGCTTGAGAGGCATCCATTGCATAAAAGCCTCATCAAGGTTTTTCAGAGCATCACGCATGATTACGCCGCACGAACTCCAGGAATGGACACATCCAGAGTATGATCATTGTAAATACTTGCCGCTATGATAACGAGCCTTGATTGTGGCAACACTAATTGGTGAGAAGAAAAAAACATTGTTACTGGGTGACTCACTCTGGTGTTTCTTGAGAATGTCACCAACAAGCTTATATTATATTTATATATATTTACAGATTAAATTTGTGTGTGTGTGTGTGTGTGTGTGTGTGTGTGTGTGTGTGTGTGTGTGTGTGTGTGTGTGTGTGTGTGTGTGTGTGTGTGTGTGTGTGTGTTCCACTCCTTATATCTATTTTCTATTTAACTATCATCTATATTTATCTATCTATCTATCTATCTATTTACATGATAATATTAATAATTATGATGCCGCATGATATGTACGAGGAGGCAGTGTGCATGCAGGCGGCCTGACGCTGTATACCTGCGCCCCGGGGGCCGCCTGCTGTACGAGGCTCCCGGGCGTCCAGGGTTGGGCGAAACAATGCAGTCGCTTATCATCTTAATGGCCCAGGACAAAAGGTTCTCATATGCAAATGCCTTCATAAAAGAGTCAGCTGCCAATAAGCAATGGTTTATGTGAAGGGAAAAAAAACTCGGGCTGAGAAGAATGCCTCATCGGGTCATCAATACGTTCATGGGCGTCGTGAGCCTGACGAAGGGGTCGGAAGGATCGATGTTCCTTGAGTATTACATGAAGTACATATAAGATGCGCGAATAATCTACTGAAGAAGCACTACGCGGTGACGACTCATCTTTACTTCTGTGACGCATAATTACACTTAATGCCCAAGTCGCGAAATAGATATATATTTTTGTCGTCAATGGTCATGCACGGTAGCATTTCCCGATCGTCTTCTGCTTAACGAGAGAGACGCAAAGAGACACAATCAGAAGTAAGTAGATATGTTGTATTCAGAGCCTGATGCCTCGGGGGGCCGGCCAGGGCACAGCCACTAACACGGGCAGGACATAAAGGTTATGACACCCACGGGGCAGGACAACCTTGAGGAGCCATTCTGAGGCATACTCTCGATAAGGAGGAGGAGGAGGAGGAGGAAGAGGAGGCGCAGCACCCATGCAAATTTTTTTTTCTCTCTCTCTCTCTCTCTCTCTCTCTCTCTCTCTCTCTCTCTCTCTCTCTCTCTCTCTCTCTCTCTCTCTCTCTCTCTCTCTCTCTCTCTCTCTCTCTCTCTCTCTCTCTCTCTCTCTCTCTCTCTCTCTCTCTCTCTCTCTCTAAGAAGTTAGTCTTGTGCAGCAGTGGAGATGGCGGAAAACGAAAAACAAGCAGTATAAGCAGGTCAAGTAACCATGAAAATAACGGTGGAAGATTGCAAGATGAAGATAGGCGGCATTGCGACGATCTGTGAGAGATTGAAGACAGTGGACTAAAGGAGGCGAGTTGAAAGTGACAAGTCCCATTGGAAAAATAGTAATTTTTTAGTAAATTACCGTGTGAGTAGAGCCTGTCATTTATAAGAAGGTTTTGCAAGGCACGTAGAGAGTCGTCATCTGGTAAAGGAAGGAGAATCATAGACGACACAAAGCTAACTAACAGCTCCTTGGACGCAGACTTGAGAGATAGCAAAAATTAATGATGACAATGACTAAGCGGAAATTATTGTACATTTGTAGCTAACAGAACAGGAGGATTTTGATAAAGAATTCTCGTAAAACAAAGACTTGAGAGAACTATCAGGAAATTTTCAATAAAGATTTGAACTGAGAGACCGCAAAGTAATTTCAGTGTGGAGGAAAAAGACGATTGAGTGAGATGGTTGTGACTCAAGGATGCGTGAAGGAATATAGTTTTTTGAAGCATTACAGATATCAGAACTCACCCTATCCCGTTAGAAAATCAAGGAATTATCTGAAATTGGACGTTGTGTATTTTTTCCCCGTCATAAAAGACTGGCTTAATTAAGGTTAAAAAAAATCGCTTTGTTGCCAGTCCCTATAAAGAAGACAGCAAGAAAATATAGAAAGGGGGAAGGGCCAATTTAGTTCGGGAGGTGTCCTGTCACTCATCTCTTTAAGACATTTGTGTCGTAGGAAGGTGGAAAAATTGAAACAGGAAGAGAGTTCCAGAGTTGTTTCATGCGTTTAATTTCTGTTGATATAATCATCTCAGACATGACGTTGTAAAATGCAGATAGCAGTTATCAACAGAGGAGTGCTATTATGATAAGGAGATCACTGATAAATGATAAACAAGATAGAGAGATTGAGTTGTGTATAATTTAAGTCATACATGTTTTGGGCTCAGTAACTCAGATTAATGTCAAATGATTTCGTTAAATGATACGTTAAGAACAAAATATAAGAAAATAAGAAAGAAAAACTAAACGAAATTCATGTTTATTTTTACCAAAGAAAATGTATGCGCTATATGTATACTAAGAATAGAAATCTTAAAGCTGAGCCATATTGAAAGAAAAAGAAAATTATGTTTTCATTAAATGCCAAAGATGGACAGAGGAGAAAAAAGGTTAATTAAATTGATAGCATTGAATAATAAAAAATAATAATGGATGAATAAAAGAAGATGAGTATATAAGAATAAGGGGGGGAATAGTAGACATACAGAAGTACCGTGAGTGTTAATGGGAAGGATGAGTTCTTAGTTAAGTTTATTTTTCCTTATCTACAGTAGCTTAATTGAACATGTTAAATATACAGAAGGGCTTTGCTGGGTATCGTTAGAGAAGACGGAAGACTCGACGGGCAGGCTGCGTTAAATTGATGATTAAAGAAATATGACAATAAACAGAATAGAAAGACAATAGATTCGACAATAGAATGAGATAGAAAGACGACAATAGAAAGACGATAGATTCAGAGAGAAATACAGATATGCAGATATAGACAAACAAAAATACAAAAAAAAGATTGACAGATAGAAATAGACAGACAGACAGCGATACGGATAGAAAGGTATATAGGTAAATGATACGATAGATACATATATATCAAAATCCAAGAAAAATGTAGATATTATGTAAAATAAAACAAACACAGTAAACTTTCATGGTTACTTAGTACTTTCCATCATTTTCTTGATTCCGTTTGAGCCACGTTTGATTCCAAGTCCTTAATATTTTTCAAGACAGGAATACGCGACTAATGATACGACTTATAATGAGTTAAAAGTAAAAATAATAAATTTTCTATATTTATATCGCTGTTTTCACCTCACTCTCTTGCCTCACATTGGATTCAATAGCTCGCATCGGCCAGGATACGAACCCAGACCTTCCGCGAGGCTGGTGGGAATTTTACCACTGAACCACCGATGGACAGGCTAGGCGGGAGGGATGGCCGGGAGGTGCAAGAAGGACCTCTCAGCCTCCACATCCCGCCCGTCGCCCACCACCACCTCCACCAGCTCGATGCAGGCGTCAGGGCCGGGACCTCCATCAGGGGCAGGAGCGTTCTCAGGATCGGGATCGTCCTCTTCGTCTTCGACGATACCGGAGACACGATGCCGGAGAGAGCCCTGACGAGCACCACCAGGAGAAGGCCCTGCAGGCACCACCACCAGTAGTCCAGATTATCCACGGCCTGCAGGAAGGACAGGCCGAGGGCGTTCACCACAGGCCGCACCTACAGGCCGTACAGGACGCGCAGGGCGTACCGTGCCCGGTCGTCGCTCCATGTGAAGTGGACGACGTACCAGAACTCACAGAGGGCCTTGCCGGGGCCCGGCAGAAGGCAGCGCCTGTGGTAATTTTCTGGATTTTGTGGTCGCATGTTCGATGCACTCTTGCTCCCGGGGAGGTTTTACTGACAAATGCGGGCGGTTATTGTCCTCCTTGAATAAGGGGATGGGGAGAGGTGATAAGTGAGGTCCCAGCTTTGCCCAAAGATCGGTAGATCATATAATGTTTTTCCTCCTTACAAGTTTCATAGTTTATCTCATTACACATTTTGCACCACAAACAAGAATGAAATGTTCCTATACAATTCCATATTTTGTAAGTTTGTTGATTATAATAAGTTAATGGTTACTTGAGTACTTATGTTTTCCCCCCAAATCCTCAGTTATCTCATTAAATCTCTTTTTGCCTATTTCTCATTTACTTCTCAATTAACGTAAACAAGTGACGCGTGTTTGTCAAGGAGTTAAACAGCGGCATCATTAGCGGCCGAGGTGACGGTGTTGGCGGCGGCAGCGACAACGCATCATTATAACCACCATGTGATTTTCCGCCTCGTGCATTCCTGACGCTTCATTATCTCTTTTTGCTGAGGTCTTTCAAACAGTCATTATATATTAAGCTGACGGCCCTACGCTCCTCTTTCTCAGCGTCATGAACCGGGAAGTCTAGAGAAGGAGACGCACAGGGGCTCTGCATTACACCTCATTATAGAGCCGCGAGGTGCTCCGTATAATGATATTGCATAATGAAAGAGCCTGCGATTAACCGAGGCCCCAAGGAGCTCAGACCTTATCTTCAAGTAATTACCGGATGGCGACGACGCTCCCGTGAGACGCCGCCAGACTAAGGAAGGAGGGAGCCACAGGGATGGGGATACACGTTGTGAGAGAGAGAGAGAGAGAGAGAGAGAGAGAGAGAGAGAGAGAGAGAGAGAGAGAGAGAGAGAGAGAGAGAGAGAGAGAGAGAGAGAGAAGGGGTAGGAGGGAGACAGTTATAAAATATTCATACATGTACACACACACACACACACACACACACACACACACACACACACACACACGTGTATATATACACATATGTACAAATTATATATATATATATATATATAATTATATATACAGTAGGAAATCTTTTGTACCAAAGGACTCAGCTTATAAGCAATATGTTGGTTTTGAGATCTGATTGTTACAAACATAAATTGTTACATGATTATGTAACAATTTATGTTTGAATTACATATGAAGTTTCTTGGAGAGTCCTTATCGTCTCATCCTGAGTCTGGTTTCAGTGTTTGGTTCCTCTAACTGCTACACTTTGCTGTGCGTGTGAAGTGCCGTGCTGCGGAGCTTTGGGATCATTTGGACTTATGACTGGTACATTGTGCACATAAATTGGAGACCAGTAACCCAGCTATGTAGTTATGTGTTTAGCGCCTCGAGCACAAAATTATAAACTGGTATGCATGTAGAGATGTGGTTTTTGACAACTTGTAGTCTCGAAACGAGGGTTCTATGTGGCTGTAGCTATCTATTGTTTTATATATCAGTCAGTATTCATGTAATACTGTGCTATTGTAGACAGTGTATTGTCTTCTTTGGCTCAGAGGAACTGTTAATCCAAACATAAGCTGTACCACAAATTCCATACACTCTTAACATTTTTGATAGAATAGAATGAGAGATATTATCAAATATCTTAGCTAAGCTGCAACAAACCATTTATTTGGTACATTTTACTATTACAACATCAATATATTAAGAAAGGTGATGATGTATTGCCATTTCAGTTGAATATTTAGTTGAAAGCCCGCAATGGACGCCTGGAAGCAATGCCACGGGTGCACGGCTTTGGCGGTTGGCTTTGTCACTTATTTTTTCAGTTTACATTAAACCCCAAAACAATGTGAAGACGTTTAGGAAGACTACTCTCTGGATACGACCTATTTATTATGTATCTTAAGATAGGATATACATAAATAAAGGAAAAAAAGAGTGACAAATAATTATAATCTAATGGATGAAAATAGTCAAAGTCTGTAATATGTCTGCTTTAATTAAGGAAAACACAAAGTTGATATAACTGTGTATTCTTCAGGAAGACGTAACATCAATATTTTGCTCGTAAAGGAAAGAATGTAATATTTTTCGTTTTCAAAATATAGCACACATAATTCTTAACCAGGAAACAGAAGTAAGCGAATTTTGATATACTTAATATACTTAATATAAACATACAGAGGTTATGAAAAATCTGAAAGCAAGAAAGCCTCAATGACTTCAATGAATGTGAAGAGTAAAGTTAAATTGAAATTCCTCACATAAAGAAAGATAAAATTCAGGAAATCAAGACTTACAAGAAAATCTTGCAAAGTAGTAAATGGAAATGAGGATGAGGAGAGCGCTATTAGTGGTGAAGAGGTGAAGGAGGAGAAGGAGGACGAGGAGGAAGAGATGAATACAAAAAAGCAAGGAGAAATTTGAGATTCGCAGCAGATGAGAACGATTAGATATGAGAGAGAGAGAGAGAGAAGAGGAGAGAGAGAGGAGAGAGAGAGAAAAGAGAGAGAGAGAGAGAGAGAGGAGAGAATTCAAGTAGAAAGGAAGATGGAACTGTTGAGGGATGAAGAAAAATAACGAAGAGCACTTACACACACACACACACACACACACACACACACACACACACACACACACACACACACACACACACACACACACACACACACACACACACACACACACACACACACACACACTTACGCACACACATACACACACACACACACACACACACACACACACAACACACACACACACACACACACACACACACACACACACACACACATATATATATACTATATTATCAGAAATTCAGATAGAATGAAATGGCAGGGAATGAGAGAAACAATGGAAAGAAGGGGAAGGCAAGACAGCTCTGGATAAATGAGAGAGAGAGAGAGAGAGAGAGAGAGAGAGAGAGAGAGAGAGAGAGAGAGAGAGAGAGAGAGAGAGAGAGAGAGAGAGAGAGAGAACCCCTTGATAAATTGAATGAACAAAGGATAAGGGAAAGCGAGAGAGAGAAGGGGAGAATGAATTGTTGGAAACGATAAATATTGATAAAGAAAACGATGAAAACAAATAATCAAAAGAGGGAAAACCAGAGGAACGAAAATTAAAGAAAAAAAACGATATAATAAAGGAAAACAGACACCAGCAAGATAACATGATCATTATTAATTGAAATCAAAAGCAACGAGATGGACAAATTGACACATATAACCTTTTATATTTTAGCATACGTATACAAAATTATGTTAGATATGTAAATACACTTATACGAAACAACAAGCTTCCAAAAAGGTGCAAAGAACACACCAGTGATAAGATAATTAACACCTGGTTACTGGTTAGTTAAGGAGGTAATGATTTGACAAAAGATGCATAGATGGACAAAAATATGACAAAGGACAAGAACGAGAAGGGAAACGAAAGAAATATAATAAAAGAGAGTAGGAAGATGACGAAGACAGAAAAAGGAAAAGGGGAAATAAGAGTCTAGCAACTGAGAAAAAAAGGACAAAGGACAAGAACGAGAAGGGAAACGAAGGAGAAGTAATAAAAGAGAGTAGGAAGAGAACGAAGGCAATGAGAATCACAGAAAGAGGAAAGGGAGAAGGAAGAATATAGTAACAGAGAAGAAGAGAAATAAGAAAAAAACACGAAAATGAAAGGAGTATAAACATAAGAACATAAGAAAATAAGAAAGCTACAAGAGGCCGTGAGACCTACACGTGGTAGTTCCTGTAAATAACAATAGTATGAAGAGATGCCCCATGAAGAAGAGGAGGAGTATAAGGAGGATGAACCCAGAAAATACATATGTGATACAGGTAAGATGACTCCTGATTAGAACAGTGATAATGTCAGAGCACCTGCTGAGAATACTGTTAAGAGGGAAGCCACTCAAGCGCCTGGAAGGAGGAAGAAAACAAGGTACACAGCACAAGGCAAGGGAAGATCAGCATAGAGATAGAACATAAACCCAAGGATCAAATTATCGAGACCGGTTGAATATCTATAATTCTGATAACAATAGAAGAAGAAGAAGAACAACAAGAACAAGAACAAGAAGAACAAGAACAAGAACAAGAACAAGAACAAGAACAAGAACAAGAACAAGAACAAGAACAAGAGAGTATTAACGTCGTTGGGAAATTATAGCTGGGATGATTAAAGAAGGAAAAGAGGCTGGGGTAAAATTGACGGTAACATTTCTTTATTATACATACGAATCAAACCGTAAAACCCATTAAACGAAACGAATGTGTGGAAAATTTGTGATGTAATTATATAGGAGAACGAATGGAGATAAGGAGGGAGAAAACAAGGACGAGAAAAACAAGGAGATGGAAAGGGAGTGATTATATAGGAGAATGAGGAAGGAGGAGAAAGAGGAGGGAAGAGGAGAGGAGGAGGAAGGAAGGAAGGAATAGAAGAGAAAAGGGAAGTAATAAATAATAATAATAATAATATGAATAATTATAAGAAGAGAGTAAGTAGAAAGAGAAAGAAGGGAGGAGAAGGAGGAGGAGGAAGAGTAGGAGGAGAAGGAGGAGGAGGAGGAGGAGGAGGAGGAGGAGGAGGAGGAATATTATAATCACCACAAAAATAATAAGTCAGGGAAAGTAGGAAAAAAAATGTGGGGAAAAAAACTACATTTATACATGTTAAATAAAATTTATTTAAATTTATACAAATAAAACCTGAAATTTTAAGGACTGAAGGAAAACGAAAAAAAAAGATAGGTGTTAAACAGATATCATACAAGAAAACTAATTAAGTAAGAAGAAAACTAATATTAAACAACTAACAAGACTAACAACTAACAAGTCTAACAACTAACAGCAAGACTAACAACTAACAAGACTAACAACTAACAGCAAGACTAACAACTAAGAAAGACTAACAACTAACAAGTAACAACAACAGCCAAGATAACAATAACAGCAAGACTAACAACTAACAGCAAGACTAACAACTAACAAGACTAACAACTAACAGCAAGACTAACAACTAACAAGACTAACAACTAACAGCAAGACTAACAACTAACAAGACTAACAACTAACAAGTCTAACAACTAACAGCAAGACTAACAACTAACAGCAAGACTAACAAAACACAGACTACAACAAACTCACAGAACTAAAATAACAGAACAACAAAACACAAGATAACAACTAACAATAACAATACAGAGACAAATACAGGACAAACAAAAAACATAACAGCAAGATACAATAACACAAGACAAAATAAAGAAGAAAAAAAAGAAAAAAAAGCAAGACAAAACAAAAGAAACAATAACAAGACACAATAACAAGACAAAACAAATAAAACTAACAGAAGATAAACTACAGATAAAAGAACAAGCTAACAATAACAAAATGAACTAACATCATATACAATACAGAGTACAAACACAGCTAAAACACAGCAAGCTAACAACAACACAAGAAGCCTAAGAGACAACATGACAGCAAGTACAATAACAGCAACAACAGAGCAATAACGAAGGAACAAGACAGCAAGAAACACTAGAGCAAGATAAGAACAATACAGACAGAGCAAGGACTAAAAGACAGAAGAAAAACAGAACTAAGACAACAAAAACAAGACAAAATAAACGATCACTAAATAATAACACTAAAAAGACTAAAACTAAGAAATTACAACTAAAACAAGAGTAACAACGTAACAACAAAAGAAACAATGAAAGGAGAAGACTAAGCTAGAAGAGAGATAAAATGGAGGAAACAGGACAGGACTAGAGACTAAAGGAGGCAAGGAGATGAAGAGAGAACGGAAGATAAAATAAGGAAAGACGAAACTACAACAAATAAATAACCACAACAACAATAAAAAAGATAGGACTAAAGAGACAGAAAAAAAGATAGATGAAACAACAAAACTACAACTAAACTAGACTAACAAGATAAACTAATATAACTAATATACCAGACAATAAAACCTAACATTAAAGACTAAAACGAAACAGACAAAACAAACAACAAAGACTAACAGGTAACAAACAGATAACACTACCAAGATAACAACTAACCAATAACATAACACAAGACTAAAACTAAAAAAGACTAACAACTAACAAAGAACTAACAACTAACACCAGATCTAAAAAAACTAACTAACAAGCAAGACTAACAACTAACAACAACAAGACTAACAACTAACAAGCTAAACTAACACAAGCTAACAACTAACAAGACTAACAACTAACACAGATACAACAACAACAAGACTAACAACTAACAAGACTAACAACTAAACACAACAGCAACTCACAACAAACTAAACAACAAGACTAACAACTAACAACAAGACTAACAACTAACAGCAAGGACTAACAACTAACAAACAACAAGACTAACAACTAACACAGCAAGACTAACAACTAACAACAACTAAACTAACCTAACAGCAAGACTAATAAAAACTAAACTAAGCAAGACTAACAACTAACAGCAAGACTAACAACTAACAGCAAGACTAACAACTAACAACAAGACTAACAACTAACAGCAAGACTAACAACTAACAGCAAGACTAACAACTAACAACAAGACTAACAACTAACAGCAAGACTAACAACTAACAACAAGACTAACAACTAACAACAAACTAACAACAACAAGACTAACAACTAACAGCAAGTAACTAACAAACAACTAACAACAACAAGACTAACAACTAACAACAAGACTAACTAACAACTAACAACAACACAAGACTAACAACTAACAACAAGACTAACAACTAACAACAACAAGACTAACAACTAACAACAACAAGACTAACAACTAACAACAAGACTAACAACTAACAACAACAAGACTAACAACTAACAACAAGACTAACAACTAACAACAACAAGACTAACAACTAACAACAACAAGACTAACAACTAACAAACAAGACAACACTAAAGCAAACTAACAACAAACAAGACAACAACTAACAAACAAGACTAACAAACTAACCAACAAACAAGACTAACAAACTAACAACAAACAACAAAGACTAACAACTAACAACAAGACTAACAACTAACAACAAGACTAACAACTAACAACAACAAGACTAACAACTAACACCAAGACTAACAACTAACAACAACAAGACTAACAACTAACAGCAAGACTAACAACTAACAACAACAAGACTAACAACTAACAACAAGACTAACAACTAACAACAACAAGACTAACAACTAACAGCAAGACTAACAACTAACAACAAGACTAACAACTAACAACAACAAGACTAACAACTAACAACAAGACTAACAACTAACAACAACAAGACTAACAACTAACAACAACAAGACTAACAACTAAACAACAAACAAGACTAACAACACTAACAACAACAACAAGACTAACAACTAACAACAGTCAACAAGACTAACAACTAACAACAACAAGACTAACAACTAACAACAAGACTAACAACTAACAGCAAGACTAACAACTAACAACAACAAGACTAACAACTAACAACAAGACTAACAACTAACAGCAAGACTAACAACTAACAACAACAAGACTAACAACTAACAACAAGACTAACAACTAACAGCAACAAGACTAACAAAAACTAAACAACAACAAGACTAACAACTAACAACACAAGACTAACAACTAACAACAACAAGACTAACAACTAACAACAAGACTAACAACTAACAGCAAAACTAAACTAACAAAAGAACTAACAACTAACAACAACAAGACTAACAACTAACAACAAGACTAACAACTAACAACAACAAGACTAACAACTAACAACAAGACTAACAACTAACAGCAAGACTAACAACTAACAACAACAAGACTAACAACTAACAACAAGACTAACAACTAACAACAACAAGACTAACAACTAACAACAACAAGACTAACAACTAACAACAACAAGACTAACAACTAACAACAACAAGACTAACAACTAACAACAACAAGACTAACAACTAACAACAACAAGACTAACAACTAACAACAACAAGACTAACAACTAACAACAACAAGACTAACAACTAACAACAACAAGACTAACAACTAACAACAAGACTAACAACTAACAAAAAAACTAATATTAAAAGACAAATAAATGTGAGAAAAGAGGAGAACTAAAACAAACAAAATCTACTTCGACGCGACAGACAAACACTCGTAAATACAACAATAACCAATAATTTTATGACACCCATCGAAAAAAAATACACAACCACAAATACAGCAATGAAAAATATACTAGACATTGATTCAGAGTGTAGTATACAGCGCCATCTGTAGTCCTGCTTCTGAAACCTCATTGGGGAACGTAATGAAAATATGAAATGAGCCACGTATGCAAATCCACTGCTA
>JACEEZ010022210.1:578417-594910 GCA_016584305.1 Chionoecetes opilio
AGCCCGTCACAGGTCGAGAGTAGTAGTGGTAACCGTTAACTCGGGGCTATCTGTGTGTGTTATGAGGTCTAATGTAGTGTTGGTGTAGGCTCAGTGTGGAAGTTCAGGGGTGGTGCGGCAGCCTTGCCTGGCGCTTTCTTGGGAGGCAGCAGTCAATCAGGCCCCAGCTCCGTTTCAATCCACTGCGGTAGTGCACTTTCCAAGTAGGACGCCGTGCACTTCAATGCCCCCTGCAGCAGTGACCCCTGGTATATAAATCCCGATGGTGGTCACTAACTGACAGGGCCCTTACTGAACCACAGCCCGTCACAGGTCAAAAGTTGTAGTAGTGACCGTTTACTCGGGGCTGTCTGAGATCCTCTCAGAGGAGGAGGAGGAGGAGGAGGAGGAGGAGGAGGAGGAGGAGGAGGAGGAGGAGGAGGAGGAGGAGGATGAAGAGAAGGAGGTAGGGGAAGTGGAGAGGAGAGGAATGAGGAGGAGGAGGTGGAAGTGGAAGGGAGGGACGAGGAGGAGGAGGAGGAGGAGGAGAGGAGGAGGAGGAGGACCATTTATATCAGATAGTTATATTAATTTACCAACATTTCGGCAGTAGTAGTAGGAGGAGAAGGCAGAAGAGGAGCAGTTGTAGTAGTAGTAGAATAGTAGTAGTAATAGCAGCAGTAGTAGTAGTAGTAGTAGTAGCACCATTTATATCAGATAGTTACAAAGTGACCAACATTTCGGCAGTAGTAGTAGGAGGAGAAGGAAGAAGAGTAGCAGTTGTAGTAGTAGTAGAATAGTAGTAGTAATAGCAGCAGTAGTAGTAGTAGTAGTAGTAGCACCATTTATATCAGATAGTTACAAAGTGACCAACATTTCGACAGTACAGTAAAAAAAAAAAAGGTCAAACAAATCCGGTGAAGTCCGTTGAAAGGACGTGAATATTTCAGTTCACACCTGAGCGTACTGAAAGGTGACTCGTAATTGGATATTCCGCCGCATCAAGTCCAATGCAACGGCAGCGAGCGAGGCGGTGTTGGCGCTAACGTGTTGCTTGTTTGTTGGTTTTGGTTTTAATTTGTTTGTGTGTTTGTGTTACCAAGTGTTGTGTGGAAAGCCATAGCGACTTGCTGTGTGTATCTGTTGCCTTTTCGTTATCTTTATTTTATTCTCTGTATATTATTTTATTCTCTTGAGTCTATTTTCTGTTAATATTCTCTGTATTTCTTTATTTGTAATTTACGTACCTATTAGAGTTTCTGTCAATTCTTCGGTGTATCAAAAGATCTTAGTGTTACAATGGCATCGAATGTTATGTACGTTCTCTCAGTAATGCAAATAATTCAGTTTGTATATGTTGCCTTTTCATTCTCTTTATTTGTCATTTACGTAAGACGATTCGATTACGTAAGACGATTCGGGTGAAGCTAACGGAAGGCTGGACTTTTATAAACACAAATTGTCTCGACTATACAAAAAACACATCAGCAGAGAACATTGGGATGTGATTTTTTTTTCTTACGGTGGAATAATAACTAATGATGATGATGATATAAAAGGAGAAGATAAGAAACTGGATGCGGTGGAGACATAATAGAAGAAAAAAAGAATAAGTAGGAGGCGGAGGAGAAGGCGGTGTATTACCAGGTGTAATTTTGAGCCTAATACGTACTCGTGTCTGTTCTGACTTCACAGTGTGTTTTAACTTTCTGACAGGGATACAATTGTGCCGTAATGCTGCTTGGTGTGTGTGCGTGTGTGTGTGTGTGTGTGTGTGTGTGTGTATGTGTGTGTGTGTGTGTGTGTGTGTGTGTGTGTGTGTGTGTGTGTGTGTGTGTGTGTGTGTGTGTGTGTGTGTCAAGGTGTACACGTTCCATTAACAGGTGTGACATTACTCCTCTCTAGTATCCGTAGTCAGGAACATTACAACCACCTAAAGTATGTATATAAAGGTTCTGCAGAGTATGTTAAGGGTTCTGCAGAGTATGTTAAGGGTTCTGCAGAGTATGTTAAGGCTTCTGCAGAGTATGTTAAGGGTTCTGCAGAGTATGTTAAGGGTTCTGCAGAGTATGTTAAGGGTTCTGCAGAGTATGTTAAGGCTTCTGCAGAGTATGTTAAGGGTTCTGCAGAGTATGTTAAGGCTTCTGCAGAGTATGTTAAGGGTTCTGCAGAGTATGTTAAGGGTTCTGCAGAGTATGTTAAGGGTTCTGCAGAGTATGTTAAGGGTTCTGCAGAGTATGTTAAGGGTTCTGCAGAGTATGTTAAGGGCTCTGCAGAGTATGTTAAGGGTTCTGCAGAGTATGTTAAGGCTTCTGCAGAGTATGTTAAGGCTTCTGCAGAGTATGTTAAGGCTTCTGCAGAGTATGTTAAGGGTTCTGCAGAGTATGTTAAGGGTTCTGCAGAGTATGTTAAGGGTTCTGCAGAGTATGTTAAGGGCTCTGCAGAGTATGTTAAGGGTTCTGCAGAGTATGTTAAGGCTTCTGCAGAGTATGTTAAGGCTTCTGCAGAGTATGTTAAGGGTTCTGCAGAGTATGTTAAGGGTTCTGCAGAGTATGTTCACCCGAGTCTCTTGAACCACTGTACTTAAAGAGGTTAAATTTGTTAACGATTTTCCTCATCACTCGCACCTCCCTCATTATTTTTGGTCTCATTCTCATCTACTGGTTTCCTCCTTCTTACACCTTATCATCATTGTCTTCTTCCTCCTCTTCTTCCTCCTCCTCCTCCTCCATCTCCTCCCTACAGCCAAAAGAATGAGTTGCAGAATTTCAAGCAAGATTTGTTGACACTGATCGTAAAAAAGTAAGAAGGCTAACTACTGAAGAGACAGCATCGTTTTATTTTTTTTTCACTGTCTTACATTTTTTCTTATTCGTTAATTTTCATGAGCAACAGGCAAGTGTTTGGTGTGTTACTGTACATGGCTTCTCTCTCTCTCTCTCTCTTCTCTCTCTCTCTCTCTCTCTCTCTCTCTCTCTCTCTCTCTCTCTCTCTCTCTCTCTCTCTCTCTCTCTCTCTCTCCTTCTCCTCCTCTCTCTCTCTCTCTCTCTCTCTCTCTCTCTCTCTCTCTCTCTCTCTCTCTCTCTCTCTCTCCCTCTCCTCTCCTCTCTCTCTCTCTCTCTTCTCTCTCTCTCTCTCTCTCTCTCTCTCTCTCTCTCTCTCTCTCTCTCTCCTCTCTCTCTCTCTCTCTCTCTCTCTCTCTCTCTCTCTCTCTCTCTCTCTCTCTCTCTCTCCTCTCTCTCTCTCTCTCTCTCCTCTCTCTCTCTCTCTCTCTCTCTCTCTCTCTCTCTCTCTTCTGTCTCCTTATCTTTATAAACAGGAGCTTAATGTTGGGGTCAGGTTTCGTTTTTGTGACACACTACCTGCAAAATTTAATGTATCGCCTTACTCAACACAAAACGTATCAGTGGAATCAAGTTTTCTATCAGTAATCCCTTTGAAGAAATATCCGTCCGCGCCCCTTTACTCGCAATGTTCTCATATTACTTGTATGATTCAATTTTCTCATTGATAATTGTGTTACTGATTCTTATGAGAGCAGAGTTGTTCCCTTCCCTGTAACCTTAGTAATAGGGTGGTAGATGATTGGAATGGACTCAGTCATCAGCTAGTCAGTGCGGAGTCAATAGGGAGTTTTAAAAGGAGACTAGACAATTTCATGGATGGGGATGAAAGGTGGATGTAGGTAATGTTAAGTAACAGGAACTACCACGTGTAGGTCTCCCATCCTCTTGTAGCTTCCTTATTTTCTTATGTTCTTATGTTCTCCCCCCTTTCTGTTCTCCCTATAGAAGATGAAGTGGCAGCTAGTTATTAATCGTCTGCCTCGATGCCTCGGTTGTTCGGTTCGGCATCAGTGACCCTCAGACTGTTACATTCTTCACCGTCAGCTGCGGGAATGTGACGGGTTTTTCACATAGATGTCATAACTTTACAGTGGGATCTCCTGCGGCGGGAAGGGCAACGGAGCGAGAGAGGAGAACCGACCGGCTGGCAGGGACGGAGGGAGTTTAGTCCATCTTGTTTCTCTGCACGACCAATAAACTTCGTGGCTGCAATAAAACCACAAACAAGATAAACTAGCATCATTATATATCTTAGAACTGTTAGGCTGACTCACAACACAAAATAATACGTGCAAGTGACTCAAAACATGGATTTTCATGAGTGTAGGTGAACTTTACATAAGAACTTAAGAACATATGAAAATAAGGAAGCTAAAATTGGCCACGAGACCTACACGTGGTAGTTCCTGTTACTTAATACTACCTACATCTACCTACATACTACTTACATACTACCTACGTACATCCACCTTTCATCCCCATCCATGAAATTATCTTCCTCTTTGTAAGCTCCTTTTAAAGCTCCCTATTGACTCCGCACTAACTACCTGACGACTGAGTCCATTCCAATCATTTACCACCATAATTTTGAACCAGTTTTTTCCCTATTTCTTTTTTAAATCTACGCTTTTCCAGTTTGAATCCGTTACTTCTTGTTCTACCCTGATTACTAGCCGTACATTACTTTACAACGACACATTACTAAGATCCCAAGTGAGATTGCCAAGGAAAGAGTTGACAAGATTGTTAACTAAGGAGACAAAATTGAAGAGGACCTATGAAGCGATACTAAGCGTCAAAGGTCACAAGAAGAAGAAGAAGACATCCGATCCGTAACAATAAAGGGTGTATGAATGCTTAAAAACACGTCCTGCTACGCCTTTAAGGGTTCAAGTCCATCTATGGGGCGCCCCTGATCGCCTCCACATATAAAGGAGTATCGACCCATTCCCTGAGGCGGTAGTCAGCGGCGCGGTGACGTTGTACGCTGGTTACTGAGTGAATAATGGAACAGAGGAGGCGAGACTGCCCCAAGAGGCCCTATTGTGAGGGGAGGCGCAGGCGGGGATACCAAACAGAGAGAGAGAGAGAGAGAGAGAGAGAGAGAGAGAGAGAGAGAGAGAGAGAGAGAGAGAGAGAGAGAGAGAGAGAGAGATGTAATTGGGCGGCAGTGGCGACGTAAGGCAAGGCAAGGCAAGGCGTAGAAAGGCGAGGTATTGCGTGTTGTTGGGCGAAACGACTTGCTTAATGTACCAAAGGCAGTCATTGTTATCTACGTTTTTTGTTGTTGTTTATGTCTTATAATAATAATATTTTTATTTTCATCGGAGAGCATAGCTACAGGAAAAAAAACCCATAATATACAGACATGAGGGAATTAACTTAAGTACTAAAACAGATAAAAGATAATATATACATGTGGTCAATGTAGATTTTATATGTATATTTAGCACAATTTTAGTAGAACTACCTCCCAGTAACATTATATATACTTGTATGTAAAGTATTTTTGTGGACTACAGTTTTGGCGAATTATTCCATATCTGTATAATGTTGCAAACTTGAAATACACGTTAAAATATTATGTTATATATAGTAATATGTATGCTGTGGTCAATAAATCTATCTATAAACGTGGACTAGGAGTGAGTGAGGAAAGTGAGGATAGGAGTGGAAGTGAAACGAGCAGGAAAGAAGGATAAATGGCCGATGAGGGGGATGAAAAATGTCCTGTTCCCGACAGATGGTAGACATGATGTGGAAGAGGAGGCGATCACGGAGTAAACAGCCCCCTTTTTATACCCGCCCCATCCAAAAATATCCCACGGGATATTTATTATTCCTGAGCTTCTGAAAAACGTTATATTTTTCACATTTAAACCCCCCCCAAATTTAAACCATCCACTTACTTTATCCCTTGACAAAACAAAGAACGTTGGTCTAATAATAATAATGAGAGTAACCCGACGACGCCCGAAGGCATAGACAGCAAGAACAATACACAATACACATAAAAAGAAAACGGAAAAAAGAGGAAATGAATTTAAATTTACGATAAAAAAAAGAAAATTTACATAGAGGGGTATGTTTTATAAAACAAAAGGGAAAAACCTGCGATAAAAAGGAAGAACAAGGGTCCCGGAAAAGGATGAGGACAGGGGAACAAGCAAAACCCTTCTCGGGCAAACTTTGTTTGGGGGGGCCGAGGAACCCGCCACCACCCTTTAAAAGCCCTTAAACATTTAAACACAAAAACCCCCGCGTCAAAAAAAAGGGAAAAACCGCAAATGCTCCTTCAAGCTCCCTTTCCCTCCCTTGACCCTCCTTAACGCTATTTATTTGTCTGCTACACACAAATGGAGGCAACTCAAGTGCTTTTGAAAACTAGGGAGGTTAAAATCCTAAAGGGTTTTCACCCCTTTTTTATAAAGGGTTTTGGTTAGGTCTTTTAAAATGGGAAAAATTTGGAGCCTTTTGTCTTAAAACTTTTTGCATCAAACTTGTTTCCCTCGCTTCATGGAGATTTTCTTCAGACTTTTAGAAGGAGGAAAATTCTGAAGGAAGGAAAACAATTTTAGCTTCCACGAGTATGTGTTGATTAGTGTCGGTGATCATGTTGCTTTGTGAGGCTGAGCGGCTGCAGAATTATGATCATGACATTCTTACTTTTCCTCATCCTCCACTTTTCCCTCCCCTTCCTCCTACCCCCTTTCTTCCTCGTCCTACTCCTCCACTTTTTCCCCGTCCTTTACCCCCTTTTTTCCCCCCCTCCTCCTCCTCCACTTTTTCCCCCCCGCCCCCCTACCCCCTTTTCCCCCCCTCCTCCCCCTCCTCCTTTTCCTCCTCTGTGGAGATTTTAACCTACCCATATAAAAATGGGGAAAATAAATTTTGCGGGGTAAGGAAAAGGGAAAGCGGGGTTGTTTTAATGGTTTAAAAGAAATATATTTAAATCAGGTGGGCCCCTGGCCTTTCAAGGGATAAAGAAACCTAGATTTAGTTTTCACTTTCCGACATTTTATCTTTATTGATTACTGCGATAAAAGGGGAACCCTCTAGCAAAAACGATCCCAGGTTAATAGAAAAGGGGGGGGGGGGCAAAAAAAATTTCAATGTAGACAATTTAAAGAAAATTTGGTTATTAGTTCCCCAAATTTTGATAAAAACGGATTTCACGAAGTCAGCCCGGGTATAAAACGAAGTTGATTGGTTGAAACCCATAAAAAGGTAATAATGCGGAAAAAAATGTGTAATGTTTCACAAATAAAATCCGATCGGTGGTTTAAAAACCTTTGTTTCCCATGGTAGGGAAAACGTTGAATAACATAACCGACCCCGTTGGATGACTAATGAGATTTTAAAAAAATCAAAAGGCGAAAGCGGGGGACGTAAAAAAGGTTTTTCAAGCATCAAATGCGGGCGGGGAAATTTTAGGGGAATCCCAATTTAAGTTAAAAAAGACGTTGCAAGGGGTTAATTAAGATAAAAAAGGGGAGTATGAAGAAAAAAAATTTCAAAGGAATCCAAAACAAACCCGAAAAGGTTCTTTTTAATACGTTCGAAGTAAGAAAAAACCCTCAAAAAATGTATTTGGGGCCCCGAAAAAATAAAAAAAAACCCTCTTTGGGAAAATAAAAATAAAAGCAAAGGGAAATCTACTCAATGCTTACTTTTAACGGTATTTTTTTAAAGAAGACGAAGCTCCCCTTAACCCAAACCCTTAAAAATGTATGGGGGGACTCGAAAGTGATAGATTTTGGGAAAAAGGAGAGATAACAGTAGGAAAGAAGTAAACAAAGTTTTGCAAAAAAAACTGGAAAAAACCAAAGGCCAAAACTTTTTTTCCCCGGGGAGTTGGGGACCCCCAAATTTTCGCTTTCCCGGGAATTACCCCCTTTGCGAATGTCCCCAGTAACTTTCGCCCCTTTAAATAAGATTTTTAAACCCCAATAAAAACGCAATGGACCAAAAAAGTTTTCCCCGAAATGGAAAAATTTGCTAATGTTACAAAAGGAAATTTAAGAAAGGGGGTTTAAACCCGCAAGTAATTTTAAAAAAAACCCAATTAGTCTAACTTTTGGGGATTGTTAAAAATTTGAGAAAAATATTGCGGGATAAAAAAAGGTTTTTTTCTCGATGAAAAACTCAATATTAAATCGCAGCATGGTTTTTTAAATAAGAGTCCTCTTAAACAAAACCCCCACCGGGTTTTTTTTTAAAGTCATTTTTTTAAAAAACTTGGGGGGGGCTTTTTAAAATTTTCCCCCGGGTGGAAAAATAAACCCTTTTTTTTTCCAAAAAAGCCTTCGATACGTTCCCCATAAAACGACTTTTGACCAAAACTGGGCCCCCATGGGTTGGGAAGCAACTATGTTAAAGGATTTGGGGATTGGTTTCAAATCGTAAACAACGGGTAGTTTAAAAAAATGGTGAAACATTTTTTTGGGGGAGATGTTACTAGTGGGGGTGGGCCCCAAAGGGTTTTTTTCTTGGGGGCCCACCCTTTTTTTTGAAAATATATCAAGATCTGGACTTTTTTGGGACTTGGGGGGCTAAAATTCGAAAATTTTCAGACGGGGGCCCAAAATTTGGCGTAAAACTATACTAAGAAAAACTGCGAAACTTTATACAAATGGCCTCGACAAAAAATCAGACCGGAGTGATAAATGGCTATTAAATTTCCCAAATTTCCCCTAAATGTAAAAATAAAGCAATAGGCAAAGATTTAACCCCCAAATTAACCCAAAACAAAAGCCCAAAAAAATCGTTTAACGGGAAATACAGCAAGAAAAGGGGTTTAGGTTTTCCTATCAGTAAAAGATCTTAAAAAAAAACCCGTCCGCAAATTTCCCAGCTGCCAGTAAAAAGGGGGAATATTTAAAGTTGGGCTTTATTAAACGCAATTTTGAAACAAACCCCCAAAAACCCCAAAGTAATGACACAATTTTTACAACCCTCCCCTTGGGGTTTGGGCCCCACTTTGGGAAAATTTCCCCTCCAATTTCCCGGGCGCCCCCTTTCGTAAAAGACCAAGCAAAAAAATTTTAATTCAGTGCAAAAAAAAAGCAACCAAAAAAAAATTCCATCCCTGCGAAATTTTAAACTTATGAAAGAGACTGTGGAAAAACCCAAAATTTTTCCTTAAAGGACGGTTTGGAAAAACCGTGGGGGGGCTTGATAGAAAAAACCTTTGTTAAAATCCTAAAAAGGGTTTGATGTCATTAATCAAAAGAACCTATTTTGAGCTTTTAACCCAAATGACAACAAGAAATAAGGTTTTAAAAATAAACGGTCAACGTTGCATCATGATCTCCGTAAAATATTTTTTAATTTTGGGGAGTCGTTGATCGATGGAAACCCAAATTACCAGCAAATGGGTTTTCGAAGCCAGCCCCAATAAAATACATTTAAAAAAAAAAACAGACTTGGGACGGGAAAGGGTTAAAAATAAAAGGGTATTGATAGTGCCCCGCGAAATTTTATTTAGTCCCCCGGATGATTGGTTTTAGGGGGAGTGGTAGTTTTAGTTAGGATATTTTATACCCCCTTTTTTTTGAAAATTTGAAACTTCCCGTTTCCTATCTTTTTTTAAAGGGCATGGTATCCTTTTCCAAATGTTTTTTTAAAGTAGTTGTTGTTGTATATTTAGTTCCAAACAGATACCCCCGTCAGGGGCCAAAGGTTTTCCTGGTGTCTGTTTTCCTTTTGTAATTCTATGTAAATTCCCTCCCCTCCTCGCTTTTAAAAAAGTTTTTTGTTTGGGGGACTGCTTGTTTTTCTCTTAATAAAAAATCTCCATTCAATTTTTTTATCTGGGATGGGTTTTTCTTCTAAATTTCCCCTTTGCCTATGTTTTGACGGGCGTGGGTGGGGGGGGAGGAGCCTTCAAAAAACCCTTTTTTAAACAGTTACAAATTTCCCCCATAGTGTTTTATTATCGCTAAAAAACCCTTGAAAAAGAACCAAAATATCGGGAGTGTTTTTTTTCCTTTGTGTTCCTTTTGTTTGCCGTGCCTTTATATGCTTATAACTCTTTGTTTTTTTTTTGGTTTTTGGGCTTGCTTTCCCCCTTTCCCAAATTTCCCTACAGGAGGAGAGTCACATACACGAAGTAAACATGAAGTCGTTCTCAGACTTTCCTCTTACTGTTATACTCATCATTTCGCTGTTTTTTAGAGTCCCCAGACAGGGTTAATATGCTCTCTCTCTCTCTCTCTCTTCTCTCTCCCCTCTCTCCCCCTCTCTTCCCTCTCTCTCTCTCTCTCTCTCTCTCTCTCTCTCTCTCTCTCTCTCTCTCTCTCTCTCTCTCTTCTCTCTCTCTCTCTCTCTCTCTCTCTCTCTCTCTCTTCTCTCTCTCTCTCTCTCTCTCTCTCTCCTCTCTCTCTCTCTCTCTCCTCCCCCTCTCTCTCCCCTCTCTCTCTCTCTCTCCCCTCTTCTCTCTCTCTCTCCTCTCTCTCTCTCTCTCTCTTTTCTCTCTCTCTCCTCTCTCTTTTCACTGAACTTCCCACTTTTGTTACCACTTATTATCACTCACATTCCCCTTCTTTCCTTAAATGAAGTGTCTCTTATAATACGTAGCAGTACTTTCCATCCTCACAACCTTCTCTCATCACCCCACTCACTGCTTCACACTGCGCCCTACAATACCTTACCCTTCTTTATCCCAACCCTTCCTGTGCATTTATACTTTGTCCCCCGCATGTCTTAAATCTTAGAAATCTTACAATGACAATACTAATCAGCGCTTGCAAAACTCTCCCTCCCTCCTTCCCCCTTTGTCACACAACCGCGCAACAAAGCACAACGTTACTCTCTTTTAGCAAAAAATGTTAGTTATGTTTTTCCTTTTCTGCCTCATAGTCTTCCTGTAGTCGTTCTTGTTCTTTTCTTCGTCTCCTCCCCTTCCTTCCTCCTCCTCCTCCCCCTCCTCCTCCTCCTCCTCCTCCTCCTCCTCCTCCTCCTCCTCCTTCTCCTTCTCCTTTTCCTTCTCCTTCTCCTTCTCCTTCTCCTTCTCCTCCTCCCCCTCTTCCTCCTCCTTTTATCCTTTCTCTCTTATTATCTAGTTAGTGTAGTGTAGTTAAAGCAAACAGCCTTGTAAGGACCTATCGGTCTGTTGCTGTTTGTGTTCCTTTGTATTCCTTTTTATTCCTCCTCCTTCCCCCACAGCTTCCCCTTTAGTAGTGTGCCAAGGGAGCGTGGCGGCGGCGAGCTCACCTCAAACCTTTTACGGCTCAGTAAATTTAAGCAATTAACTGTGGTCGTCTGTGGCGAGGTGACCAACCTGACCCTCACGAAGCAGCCAGGCGCCCCCCCCCAGGACGAGGGTGGTGGTGGTGGTGGTGGGTAGGTACAAATGCTGTCAGATGTTGATGCCGGGCCCCATGAATGAGATAATGAGGATGCGTAATTACGCTGTGCTATTGGGCGAGGGTATGTCATTAGTATATCTTCTTTATTAATCTACAGTTTGGTGTGTGTGTGTGTGTGTGGTGTGTGTGTGTGTGTGTGTGTGTGTGTGTGTGTGTGTGTGTGTGTGTGCGTGTAGCATTCAGGACAGCTCTTCCTGGCGGTGCGGGTGATTGTTGTGCAGTGGCTGGTAAGAACGAGCAGTTGTTTTGTTATTACTATGCGGGTGTCCTTGGCAGGGTGGTTGGGGTGTGTGGATTGGGGGGGTGGGCGGTGCGGCAGTGGTAGGGGGGTGTTGGGGGGGGGCGCAGGGGTCACACGTGGGGCGGGCGACGCTCCCTTCATAGCCTCGTCAAGGATAACATGCAGACGTGGACGAAGAAGGAGGAGGGAGTTTTTTTTCTTTCTCTCATTCTTCTTTAATTAACCAAACACCGCCTTCAACAGGACTCAGGGGGACGTAGTTGATGATATTGATGAGGTATTTATATTTTCCAACGCCACCTTCTGAGAAATATCCCCTGGAAATGTTGTTTTGCGAATGATTTACACACAATAACCCACCCAAAAAAGTAGTAGTAGTAGTAGTAGTAGTAGTAGTAGTAGTAGTAGTAGTAGTAGTAGTAGTGGTGGTAGTAGCACCCAAAACAGCCCTTTGAACAAAACAGCTGCTCCTACACCAGTCCCTCTCCTCCCCCCCCTCCATGATCATATTCCCCTATTCTCCAACACCTGCAGGAGAGATGAAACCCGGCAGAGTAGGGCGCAGCGCGGCTTTAAGTGGCGGGTGTTTCCTGAGGCGGGGTGCTGTGGCCCGCTGATCCCCGCCGAGCATGCTAATCA
Source organism: Chionoecetes opilio (assembly GCA_016584305.1). Taxonomy (NCBI): domain Eukaryota; kingdom Metazoa; phylum Arthropoda; class Malacostraca; order Decapoda; family Majidae; genus Chionoecetes; species Chionoecetes opilio. Next base: position 590,492 of record JACEEZ010022210.1, read on the forward strand.
GACGTGCTCGGCGGGCTGTCGTCTCGCGGCCTGGCTGGGTGGGTCACTGTATCTCTCCTCTATTCCTGCGACTTCCTGCTGCATATATATTGTGAATTAGGTTACTTACGAGAGTTGGTGGTCTTGTGTGTGTGTGTGTGTGTGTGTGTGTGTGGGTTGGGTGGGTGGGTGTGTGTGGGTGTGGATGTGTGTGTGTGCAAGATACAATCACAAAAAGACAATAAGTAAGAATAATGCGTAGTGTCTGTGACGTAGAGTTTTTTTGTGTTGGAGTTGTTTATGTCGCCATGTGTTCCCGAGGCAAAAAAAACGCGGCGGCGTCACACAGTAAACAGTCATTAACCCATTAACGCGCATTACCAGACATGCTTCCCCGGGTATCGCCTTGTACGGGCTCAGTCAACACGTGGGCCCGGCAGCGCCACACACACGTCACCGCCGCAACATGCAATTATAAGACTTTATTAGATTCACACACTGCAACACACGATCCGCGTCGTATAACACCGTAAATGGCTTTCACGCTTTAACCAAGAGAGCGCGCCGACGAGACTCGTAACCCAAACACTGCGTCATAAAGATCACTCACCCGAGACGCAGGGAACAGCGAGGGACACCATGAAGCCATTAACATATCAAGGCTTGACTAAACCTCTTATTATACCTCTCAGGGAGGAAAACAACGTAGTACATTGGACCCAACCGCACACGCTGCCTCTTTACCTCAATGTGATGATGTCAGGTATAATGCAGGTTAATTAAGGCAGCTCTTCATCCTGGATTCGTGACGCTGATGGGGTTTGAATAGTTGGATCAAGACCTTGACATGGTAAAGTTGTGTAATGTTCGATGAAAAGACAAGAATAATGAGCAAAAAAGAGTGTGAAGCATATTTTTTAGGAATACCACAACGAGACATTTCAGATTCCAGACAACGTGAAATGAAGGAAGACGAAGATATCATCAATTCAGATCTGTAAATATTTAGAAAACATAAGATTTGCGAGTTTCCAGCATAGTGTAGGTATTATTTTACTGTACTTTATTACTTTACTCTACTTTACTGTACTGTATTTTACTTGTATACAGTTTATTGTTTGTTGTGGTTGATGCAGCGCGAAGCTAAAGGTCAATTGGCGAATGAAATTTTTTTTGTTAAAAGTTAATGAAAGTTTTTTGTTCGCAGGGGAAGGTGATTTATGGCGCCGCTTCATTACGCACAAGAGTGACAGGTGCTCGTGCCGTCTATTAATTATTCTTATACATTAATTAAGAAACAACAATAGCAACAACAACAACAACAGCAGCGATTATAATAGTGATAATAATGTTGATGACAATATCAAGTCTGAATAATGGTGGTAATGATGATAATTATATAGATAATAGTAGCAATAATGATGATAGTGATAATAGTAGAAGTAATGATGATGATGATGATAGTAGCCATAATGATGCTAATGATAATAGTAGCCATAAGGATGATAGTAATTATAACTATCGCAATAATGATGATAATGATAATGATGATAGTAGCAATAATGATGATAATGATGATAGTAGCAATAATGACGATAATGATGATAGTAGCAATGATGATGATATAATGATAACTATTGTAATAATGATGATAATTGTAATGATAATGATGATAACAATAGTAGAAAAAAAATTAATAATGATAATAATAATGATAATGATAATAATATGATAATAACAGTAATAACAATAATAACAATACACAAACAACATCAAGGAGGTCAAACAAGGAGAAAATGAATAACACAGAAAGCGAAAGAAGAGAAAGATCACTGAGGTCACTATAAGAAGAAAGATATAGAAGGAACCCACTCCATGACCTGACCTGGCTTGACCTCAAAAGGAAATGCGGTCTTTTCCCAACGATCTTAATAGGCAGTCTTTAGCCCTCAAATTATCGTTTGAATGAGAGAGGTGAGAGAGGACGGGAGAGAGAGAGAGAGAGAGAGAGAGAGAGAGAGAGAGAGAGAGAGAGAGAGAGAGAGAGAGAGAGAGAGAGAGAGAGAGAATGAATCAATGAAGGAGGGAGGGCAACAGGGAAGGAAGGAGGAAGCAAGAGGGAGAGAAAGAAGATAGATAGGTTGGAGGAGAATGGAAAAGTGATTTATTAATTCGGGAAAGCGTTACTTCAAATCTCTCTCTCTCTCTCTCTCTCTCTCTCCTCTCTCTCTCCTCTCTCTCTCTCTCTCTCTCTCTCTTCTCTCTCTCTCTCTCTCTCTCTCTCTCTCTCTCTCTCCCTCTCTCTCTCTCACACACACACACACACACACACACACACATATGCACGCAAATAATTACACTTTCCCTCTCTTCCATTTTCCTCTTCCCTCCCTTCCTCTTTCCGCCCTTCTGAATGTATTTTTCCACTCCCTTATCTTCCCTCGCCGCCTCCATAACCTCCCTCTGCTATCCCTTTCCTCCTCTATTTTTATGTGTATGTGTCTTCCTTTCTCTCTCCTCTTGTTCTCTCCCCTAACAGCTCTCTCTAGATTTCTACTTTTCTTCTTCCTCCTCTTCCTCCTGCTCCTTCTCGACCTCGTTCTCCTCGTCCTCGTCTATATTAACGCCAAAGACGTGTCAGGTAAGAGTATTTTATCAACCCAAGACTAACCAACGTTGCCTCAGTTTATAAAGTCACTTCACAAATTACTTGATGAAGACATGAAGCGAACTCAAGATTATTCTTCCTCATTTTCTATTTACATGTTTTATCAGGTAGCAGGTAAAGTCTAGGGAACATATAAGCTTATTTTTTTCTTTAATTACACGTGCAATTTCTGTAAGCATCTTTTAATTTCAAGATTATCGAGTGTGTTATGAGTAAGTCTTTTTTTTCTATAAAATATCGGGCAGAATTAACGTTGACGCTCCTATAAAATTTCTTAAAACGAATATAAGGACTGACTTTTTTATACTTTCCTATACATCCATTTTTTCTCTTGTACTACCTCGCATGTCCCAATCTCCTCCTCTTTATTATTTACGAAGATAGTATGTAGCTCCATGGAAATTTGTGGATATAGTTATTTGGGAGGAGGTACTTGTGATGTTACAGTTGATGTTGGCTCATGTAAACAAGGCGGCAGGAAATTAGCTGAGGTTGTCATAAGTTGCAGGACTGTTTGGGCGATTCGGAGGGAACGCCGATGTGTGTTCCTAGTTTTGCATTGCTTTAGTTTACTTTATTTCCTGTATAGGTATTAAAAAAAATATTTTATTATTGTGGTAGTAGTGGTAGTAGTAGTAGTTGTTGCTGTTGTTGTTGTTGTAGTAAGGTTAGTAGTAGTAGTAGTTATAGTAGTAGTAGTAGATATAGTAGTAGTAGTAGTAGTAGTAGTAGTAGTATTTGTTTGTTATAGTATAGTAAGGAATTTAATAGCAGTAGTACAATAATCATTACAATACATCCTCCCACGTACAGTCAAAACCCTTTATGATGCAAACCTTGGAGTGATTAACTCTTACAAATGCCTTGGACACTGGTAAGCAGTGATATTGCGGGGACCACCTTGATTATAAGAACATAAGGACGATACAAGAGACCCGGGAAAACTTACACGTGGTACTTCCTGATACTAAAATTCCTATATTTAGACAGATTAGGCAGATATATACACATGTTTCATACATTGATAACGTAAATTTCATATTGTACAGCTGATGCCAAAATGGCATTGTTTAAAACTTACTGTACAGCCATAAACCCCTCGCCACCTAGGGTGGAGCAATAGTAATGCTGCATGAAGAATTTATACATTGCATACAACAATGTTTTTTAGGTATTTGTATCAGATGACCTGGCTGCTGCAGTACAAGTGAGATATTTGCTTACTGTAATGTTAGAAGCTGTCAGGCTGTGATAAGGAACCTTGTGTACAGGTTTATAGATAGACTAAGAATAACTGAAAAATAGTGTCATTGCAAAAATTGGGTTTAGTGATGAATGTTTTCAATGAAAAATTGTGAAAAATTGGTGTCGTATATATACTTTAATCCTTATGGATAACCTAGCCATTATGATCTCAAGATCTGTTCAATGGTAATTATACTTGTTTTTTATAGCAATTTTGACTGTGCAAATTTAAAGTTTAAGTCTGTTTTAATTTTGTATCTTAGATTCAGCCTGTATTGTAATTTTGGTAATGTATATTTAACTTTGTGTCTGGAATATTAAAGATATATCACTATCATCAGATTTATAGAAGCAATAAACTATAATAGCGAATGAAATATCCTAACGTAGTTTTGGCCAAACTTTACTAAAAAGCGCCATCCTTAATCCTCGTCTATCTTATTATTTTCTATAAATTTCTGGCAAAAGGAGTGAACTTTAACACCTTGTCCCTGAAACATCTTAAGGGTAGTTAGGACAGACGAAGG
>JACEEZ010022212.1:0-47500 GCA_016584305.1 Chionoecetes opilio
GAGAGAGAATGAGGAAGTCGAGCGTCGGCGCGGAGATTTATTTAGTTAACGCTATTGTTTGCATGGTACTACTGCATGTATCAGAAAACGAAATATATCAATGGAAAACTAATAAAATTCTGCTTCTATAGATATCTTCCATCTTATAAGTTGTCCCACAAAGTTTTACATGACGACGTGTTTAAGTGAATTGTAAGTTCATGCATATTTCTTCAGTCCCATAATGACCTTTGTTTAATGTGTTTTACTGTGTTTTATGTGATAATCTTATAGAACAAACATTTCCGAAGATAATAGTATATCCTTTATACATGCATAACATGATATACTGCGGGGTCATGCCTTGAGAACTTCCCCGGGTCTTGGGTGAACTGAGAGGCCCTGGTACTAAAATGGCGCCCATAAATCGAGTTGTCACTAATCTATTATTAAAGGTACTCTAATTTAGGCAAAGCCACACGCGCTAGCTTACAAGAGCTCTGGTAACGCTACCCCACCTCCCCCCTACAGAGAGCCAGGCTGCATGGATACATACAGAGAGCCAGGCAGGCAGGGTGGCATATTCACCAACTCTATGGGAGTATGTGGTTTCCGAGAAGACGCTTGGCTGTAGCTCCGAAACTAACCATAGGATTTTCTCGAAAATAACCTCATTGTAATGGGGAGTTTTCGAAGCTAAACCGCCAGATGTCTCTCGCGCATCTCACATCCTCTGCTCTGTGAGGCTGAATGATCTATCATTTACCGTAAATTCTCTGTACTTCTTTGGGACATATCAGAATTACCCTTCAATACAACAACTGAAACAGTTCTTAATAAAAAATGTAGTTTATCATTTTATTTGTCTGCACTTGGTGAAAATATTGGCAAAACAATTGAATACTTGAAAACTCAATCTTTAAAAATCGTCTTTTCATAAAAAAACACAAGTTCAAGCAGAATGAGGCTTCAGGAAATATCTACTTGTATGTAAGCATTCACTGAGTACCTATTTTGGGTGTATATGTCTCTCTTACGACGAACATTTAACCAAAACAGAGTGTGGCGTTCAGCATCTCCACAGAAACCATCCCGCCGGCAGGATCTGCTATCACCCACTTTCCTGTTGACACGACACGGGGATGGACAGCTCAGCGCCTTATCGCCACAGCGCCGCTCCTTACCTCACAGCTCATATCACTGATACTCCTAACTTCTCAATACCACAGGCTACATGTCATCCTAACTATCATCACCCGCTTATCTCATCACACTCTCTATCCTCTACTGGAATATTCGTGGCATCCGCTCCCACATACCGTTTCCCACATAAAGAAGACTTTCGTCTCCTTATTTCGTGCTTTGACTGTGACTTGTGTTGTGTTGGGGCGGAGCGGAGTGGCGCGTGTAGTTACGTGACAGACGTGCAGTCACTATGTACTGTGGGTAGTAGTAGTTGGGGTAATAAAGCCGTGCACAACAGTAAATGTCTCCTTGCAGTCCTTTCCGTCTCCTCCATAGCCCCGAGCCGTTAGTGTGACGAAGTTTGAGAGGGGTGGGTTGCCCCCACCCTCCTTCGTTACAATAGGATAAACCAGAGGACATAGGGTATTCAGAGGGAAGGGTTGATTGATTGATTCAGAGGGAAAGATTGAGGTGGAGGGGCTTAGAGTTCGCGGCGGGGGAAATAGTAAACAAGACCATGTATTGTCTTCGATAGAGGACTGTTCGTTGAGGTGCCAAGCACTTAAATTACTTCTTGGTTAAATGTTCGTCGTAAGAGAGACATATACACCCAAAATAGGTACTCAGTGAATGCTTACATACAAGTAGATATTTCCTGAAGCCTCATTCTGCTTGAACTTGTGTTTTTTTATGAACAGACGATTTTTAAAGATTGAGTTTTCAAGTATTCAATTGTTTTGCCAATATTTTCATCAAGTGTAGACAAATAAAATGATAAACTACATTTTTTATTAAGAACTGTTTCAGTTGTTGTATTGAAGGGTAATTCTGATATGTCCCAAAGAAGTACAGAGAATTTACGGTAAATGATAGATCATTCAGCCTCACAGAGCAGAGGATGTGACAGCCTGAGACAGGCTTGAGCGTGAGCTTATTAGAAAACTCCCCATTCCCACACAAAGTTACTGTTGTCTTAGTCCAGGAAACGTAACCTAACCTAACCTAGCCGTAACCTAACGTAACTTAGCCTGACGTGTTCAAGAGTAAACGCGACATACTGTTCCAGAAAACGGCAATATGCATCCGGGCGTTGGAAGTCATAACAGTCTTTTTTTCTTTAAACTGTATCGGAAGTTCATCACACAGTTTGTCTTACACAACATCAAAAGTTTCATGTTAGACAACTCCAATCTTTCTTCAGATTGTGTGAGGTAAAAATTTAGCACGTTTTGTGAAGGGTTTCTGATCACATACAATGTTTTGTAAATTTCACGAGAAACACACACACACACACACACAGACACACACACATGTATCTATCTATCTATCGGTCGATCTATCTATCTATCTATCTATCTATCTACGTATATGTATATTATATATATATATATATATATATATATATATATATATATATATATATATATATATATATATAATATATATATATATATATATATATATATATATATATATATATATATATATATATATATATATATATAATATATAATATATATATATATATATATATATATATATATATATATATATATATATATATATATATATATATATATATATATACACACACACGAGACTGATTTGCTTTACTTACTCTTAACTAAAATAAGATAATATTTAACATTACACCAATACTCGTTTTTTTTCCCAAACCAAAAAAATGCATTCACCGTGCATATATAGTTACACACATATTTCTACCAAATCTCCCTTGGTATTGCTGATTTCGGTAATACTAATATAATTTGGAAAACTGAAATAAATGAGTTCGGAATTGTTTGTGGCTGCATGAGCTGTTCAAAATGCGGGACATTACTGTATGATCTCTGTAGAGTACCAGCACACAAAGTTGTTTACCCTAATATCAGGCTACATGAAGTAAAAGTTTTTAGAGGAAAACAAACAAACAGGGGTCAGGCTATAAATGATATAGTTACACACATATTTCTACCAAATCTCCCTTGGTATTGCTGATTTCGGTAATACTAATATAATTTGGAAAACTGAAATAAATGAGTTCGGAATTGTTTGTGGCTGCATGAGCTGTTCAAAATGCGGGACATTACTGTATGATCTCTGTAGAGTACCAGCACACAAAGTTGTTTACCCTAATATCAGGCTACATGAAGTAAAAGTTTTTAGAGGAAAACAAACAAACAGGGGTCAGGCTATAAATGATCAAATATGAGGAAACAGGATGTAAGGGAACTACAGTTGTGATAGCATTTTTTGTGACAATACTATTCCATAAAGATCATGTTGTTCTAAACGATTCACAGAACTGCATTTGCCGGATTTCCCTGTGTCCAATCTTCAAGTCAAGTTTCGCTACTGATCCCTCGAAGCATTGCATGTTGAAATAAGTTATCAAAAAGCATATTCATTATCAGTTTCTTTGGCTACATGTGATGAACAATATGAGGTGTTCACTGAAAAAAAATCATGAAAAAAAGTCAATATAGGGCAGGTGTAGTGTCAATTTTGTGAAAGGTAATGTCCAGGGGCCAGATCCAGCAAACACATACGCCGGCGTATGTCAGCGTAAGTCTGAGATACTCCTCTTTCGAAAACTTTCTTGGATCAGGAGCTACATCTGCGCCAAATCGATGACGTCACAACACCAGACTTTACCCCTCGGCGCAAGTCTGCGCCCACCCTCCCTGTCTGGATCCAGCAAGCGTATTTACTCCATTTCCGTGACGTCACAGGGCCAATATTATGGCGTAGATTTACACCACCTCATCGAGCAGGTGTAGCTCCGGCGTATCTCATATATATAAATAAAACGTCATTTATCTTTCTTAATAGACGTTACCACCGAGGTAAGGATTGAAATATAAGCCTGTTGGTAGTCGGCAGCGGTGTGTGTTTACAAATGTTTAGGAGATACAAGCCTTGGTAGGGAGGCCGCCTCGGCCGTAGGGACTGCCTTCGGTGTTTTTGTTGTATTAGTTCGTTATTGGGCAGCACCAGTTTTTTAGACCACTAGCGGAGTCCTGTGAGCAGAATTGTTGTGGGACGAGGCGAGGCTGGCATCCCGCGACTAGATTAATGTTGTTTCACTATATCGTAATTTGGACGTTTTTGAGAATGAAACTTTTGTTCTGATGCCTGCCTCTCAGTGACCTTGCACTATGGTTAGGTCACTCAGAACGCTCGACCCTCATTGCCCCTGAATGGTAGTTAGGTCACGTTGCTAGCCTTTAATGGTACAGTCCCCGAACGGAAGGAATGCTCGCCACCGTCGGAGAATGTTCCATTTTATTACGTCGGCAAGAGTTCCTATTAAGCGACAGTTACAAGTTTATTTATTAACATAACAGTACCCAATCTATATATTTAAACAGCTTTTCCCCGTGTTTATGAATTCAGGGACCGAATATCGGGGGTTAGTTTAGTCGAGGTTAGTTTAGTGATTGGGGGAGTCTGGGGTTTTGACATGTTACGTAACCAATGTCCATGTATTGTATCAAAGTGTAGTTTTAAATTATTTTGGGACAAGCGAAAAACTTGTCCAATAACGAAATACCTTTTATTCTTTCATTTGCACCTATTACAAGTGGAACTCGTCGAAAACTTTTATGTCGGCAAGACTTCTCGGTTGGTGCTTCAGTTATAATGGATGATAACTGCGCGGTCACTACCGCCGTTACCACATGCGTTTTCTATATTATTTTTTGTTTAGTATACTGTACAGTATTAATGCACTTCCGCGTCACCTTTAAAACTTATGGTATTATTCTAGTGTTTGCCCATACTCCCCCCTCTCCCCCAAAACAAGCTTGGGGACCTGGGGGAATGCAGGATATATGGCTGGGGTACAAAATATGCGTCGCAACCACATACTTTTTGAGTTATGGAAATTATAAAAATTCTCTAGATTTAGGGAAAATTCATTGGATTTCTTCTGAGTCCAGAGACGTGTGAACCTGACGATCCTCACAGAATGATGACTGAAGTGTTGAGAACCCCCCCAACCCCCCGCTAGGAGGTTAGGTTAGGTTAGATTTGGTTAGGTTAGGTTAGGTTAGATTTGGTTAGGTTAGATTTGGTTAGGTTAGGTTTGGTTAGGTTAGTTTATCGGTGGGTCAAGCCCCCCGCTAGGTTAGGTTAATTTTGGTTAGGCAAATTTCTCTAGATATAAGGAAATTACCTTAGATCTAGGGAGTTTGTCTCCTCTACACAATTCTTCAATTACGTGTCTCCGACGCATTATTTGCTCCCCACCCGAAAACCCCGCATTCCCACAGGTGCCCAAACTTGCTTGGGGGTTAGTGGGAGAGTATGGGCAAATACTAGAAATTTACCGGAAAAACTAGTCAGTGTCTCAGAAAATGACCGCGCAGTCCTCGTCCATTTTTACCAAAAGCACTAATTTTAGGCAAGGAAAATCTAGTCAGTGTTTCAGAAAATGACTGCGCCGTCCTCGTCTATTTTTATCAAAAGCACTAATTTTACCCAAGGAAAAACTAGTCAGTGTCTCAGAAAATGACCGCGCAGTCCTCGTCCATTTTTACCAAAAGCACTAATTTTAGGCAAGGAAAATCTAGTGTGTGTTTCAGAAAATGACCGCGCAGTCCTCGTTCATTTTTACCGGTATCTTTCCCTTAATGTCCTACTAACCTAACCATTACCTTCGGCGAGAGTTCCTGGATTGTGTCAGGACGAGAATTTCGGTAGACGAGAGTACCAGGTACCGTTCTCATTATCCCTGAATGATACGATTAGGTCACTCAGAATGTCTGCCTCTTAACGCCCTTGAATGATATGATTATATGGTCAACCATGATGTCTGCCCCTTTTTGTCCCTGAATTATTAGGTTAATAAGGATGGCTGGCCTTATTGCCCTTGAAATATTTATTAAAAGTCAATGAGGATGTCTGCGCCTTAAGTCATTGCCTCGAAATTGTTTATTTCTGGTCAATCTGTACTGTCAATGGTGCTCCTTAGTGTAGGGGAAGCACGCTCGGTTCACAACCGAGAAGTCCCGGGTTCGATCCCCGGGTGGAGCGGAAACAGTTGGGCTGTTTCCTTAAAACCCGAGCCCCTGTCCACCCAGCAGTGAACGGGTATCGGGTGTTAGCCGGGGGTTTTTAACCCGCCTCCCGGGGTGCTGGCTTCGGCCAACACTATAAGCACTATAGTCTATTCACTTAAGCCTGGATTCCTGGGCTGGGAGCTGCTCGCTGCCTAGCCGAGTTTGTAAGGACGTCGCTGATTGGCTGATAGACTCGGGCTGGGTGGCGATGGTGGTGGTACTTGCCTAGCCGCAACCCAAAACCCTTGCGTTGCCTCAGAAAAATATTCATATTTCTTGGCTTTACTCATCTCTTACACAAGATAGGCCTATTTTGTTTGCATCAGTAAATCAGGCAGTGATTGTTCAACAACAACATGCCATTCATAACTCAATAGGGTAAAAAATAAAGTCATGACTGACTATCACAAGAGTAGGCGGACTTTTAGGTTTTCAGTGCATTGAAATGTTGTACTCCTACCCGATATAACCAAGCTACCAGATAATAGTTATGAAAGCTGAGCCTACCATCGTGTTCATAATACATTGCTGCATATCATGAGCATAAAAAAATTACAGTAAGACTACACTAATATTAAGATAATTAAAGGAAAGTAAAAGAGTGTATAAACATTATTTCTTGCTTATTTTGCTTCAACTCGCTCTAACTCCATATGTTTTGGTCACATTCAATTTTCAAGAACTGTTTCAAAATCCTTATACTTTTCCGCTTCCTGTGGTATGTAGCACGTACCAATAAGGAAAATAGTAGGTGGTCAAAATGGCTAAGAAAGTTAAACTGTTTCAAACTGGTGCCGTGACGGGTGGAGCCTCTGATAGCTCTCCCGAAAACAGTCTCTCCTATATAGGGAGCAATGCTCACCCGTCACTGTGCCAGTTTGCAGTAGTAGTTTTAACTTTCTTAGCCATTTTGACCACCTACTCTTTTCCTTATTGGTACGTGCTACATACCACAGGAAGCGGAAAAGTATAAGGCTTTTGAAACAGTTCTTGAAAATTGAATGTGACCAAAACTTATGGAGTTAGAGCGAGTTGAAGCAAAATAAGCAAGAAATAATGTTTATACACTCTTTTACTTTCCTTTAATTATCTTAATATTAGTGTAGTCTTACTGTATTTTTTTTATACTCATGATATGCAGCAATGTATTATGAACACGATGGTAAACTCAGCTTTCATAACTATTATCTGGTAGCTTGGTTATATCGGGTAGGAGTATAACATTTCAATGCACTGAAAACCTAAAAGTCCGCCTATTCTTGTGATAGTCAGTCATGACTTTAGTTTTTACCCTATTGAGTTATGAATTGTTGTTGTTGAACAATCACTGCCTGATTTACTGATGCAAACAAAATAGGCCTATCTTGTGTAAGAGATGAGTAAAGCCAAGAAATATGAATATTTTTCTGAGGCAACGCAAGGGTTTTGGGTTGCGGTGAGGCAAGTACCACCACCATCGCCACCCTGCCCGAGGCTATCAGCCAATCAGCGACGTCGTTACATACTCGCCTAGGCATCGAGCCGCTCCCAGGAATCCAGCTTAAGTGAATAGACTATAGCAGACGGCTCTCTAGGGGTAGTCTGCGAGAGAGCTGTCTGGTTACAGCAGAGATCCATCTCAGCTGCGTCAATAACTGACGAAATTCTTCAAACATCATCATCAAACATCAATCAGGGACCCTTCCTTATCGCTTTAAACAGGATACATCGATTTGTTGTGTCAAGCCAGATGTCAGCTGAATAATCAGCTGATTAATGTTTGTAAACATTATTTATCTCGTGGCAGCCTTGTGATTGGCTGATAGATCTGAATAGATAATATAAACACTGCTGTGATTTGCTACTAGCGAGGATGACGTCATTGTATTCGCCAGCCAATCAGCTGTCTCTGTGGAGATACTCTGAGATACTCCTCTTTGCGCCCGGTGTAAGTCCATCTCGGCGGATTATTCAAACAGCCTCGGCGCAAGAGGGGGGCGAGGGTTGCGCCGGAGTAGCATTTACGCCATACTTACGCCGCTTGACTTACGCTTTTTTGCTGGATCTGGCCCCAGAACTAACCATTACACTAAGCGTTTCACTCCGCTATAAAAGTTTGTGAATCTCCCTCAGATACATGTTTTGCGGGTTTCACAATAGATATTTTTTACACGTTTTCATCGGGTCACAAATTTTTTCAAATTCATTTTACAAACATGCTCAAGGAGAGCACGGCATCTGGGAAATATCAAAAAGAAAATACAAACGTATAACAAGAATTATTTTTTCCAAAGAATCACTTTTACAACTTCCCTATAGCACTTCCCCTCCACCAGCTCTCCTCAATGCCTCACCACCTTCTCTCCTCTTCACGTGCCCAAACCACCTCAATCTCCTTACTCTTACCTGGCACTTCCCCTCCACCAGCTCTCCTCAATGCCTCACCACCTTCTCTCCTCTTCACGTGCCCAAACCACCTCAATCTCCTTACTCTCAGCACTGTACTCAGCTCCTTCAATCCACATCTTACCACCCCTTCACTGGACACCTTATATCGCCATGGGATCCCAACCATATACCTCAGTATTCTCTGATCACAACCAACCTACAAATCCTTCAACTTCTCCGTCAAAGCCCATGTCTCAGAACCATACAGCAATACTGATCATATGATGCTTCAATTATTCTTCCTGTTTTTCAGTGGAATACCCTTGTTTATCAGCAGTCCCGCTATTTCTCTCCACTTCATCCAAGTAGTTGCTACCCGTGTTCTTACTGCTCTCTCCACTCCACCCTAGCTATCTAACATAATATTATCACCAAGATCACAAAACTGTTTCACTTCTTCTATTACACCACCATCCACTTCTGTACCTCTTCCTCTTCTGGCGGTCCCCCACTCTTGATTCTTCTTACACAAGCTGAACAGCAGAAATCTACCACCCTATTAAGGTTTCTTGGTCCCGAATCACTTGTCACATTCCTTGCAAATAAAATTAGCTTCCACTCCACTATCGCACACTCCACAGGTAAACCTTCCCACATATATATTTTGCTCTATTTTCTTGCCTGTTACCATAATCTTCGTCTTGGCCATATTCACTTCCAGACTCTTCTCTAAATTGCTTGCTTCCAATCTATGAATCTCTCAACTTCCTCCTTTGGCTCAGCTGTCAAGACTAGACTTTCTACCTCTTACATAGATGGAAATATTCATAATTCTTTAAATGTATATCTATTAACAGGTGGGGTTTTTCAGTTAAAGTCTTTTGAGACAGACTTGCAGCCATTTCTAGTTACAGTCTACGATATTTCTGAAATAAGTAAGGTCAATTTGATGCCATACTTTTAAAAACACCGCCACCATCTTACAAATGGACAGAGGTGGGCATCGCAATTTTTTTTCCAATTCCGCAATTGCAATTCCGTAATTCCGACCTGCACCAGTCCGCAATCGCAATTCCGCAATTTTTTTAAGATAGGCCTTTTCGCAATCGCAGTTCCGCAATTCCGCAAACTAATTTTGACACCTACAATTAAAACAAAACACCTACAATTAAAACAAAAAATGTCTCTAGACTCTTAAACATCTCTAGACTCTTAAACACCTACAATTAAAACAAAAAATGTCTCCAGACTCTTTATTAGTGTTTAATATTTCTGTATTCCTATTCTGTTTCTGTCTATACTTGTCACTTGTCCTTCACAATTAAGTCTTTGTCTCTTTTAGTGTTTTTCTTTACTTTTACACTTCACAGTTTACTGGCTAGTAATCACTAATCTAAGTAATCTACTAATCTTCCTCTTCCTCCTCCTCCTCCTCCTCCTCCTCCCACTTCTTCTGGTTCAGCATGTGGAGGTTGGCAACTAATCACACACACGGCCAGCGTACACGCTCTCAATCCCAAGTTCCAGCACGCACTGACTGAGTGACTGTGTTACACTTGGCAAGTTGGCAGTTGGCAGTGTCGTCTCCACAATATTTGGTGGTTCACGCGGGCACTTGCCATTTTGAAGGTGGTGACCGTCACAAGTATTGCGATTGCGTTTCAAAATTTTGGCGGTTTGCAACCCGCAATTCTGCATTTTTTTCAGGCATCCGTAATTGCGCAATTCCGCAACCGAATTACCCATTCCGCAAGTTATTGCGATTGCGTTTCAAAATGTTGGCAGTCCGCAATTCGCAATTCCGCAATTTTTTCAGGCATCCGTAATTGCGCAATTCCGCAACCGAATACCATTCCGCAAGTTGCGGAATTGCGGAATTGCGGACTTAAATTGCGGAATGCCCACCTTTGCAAATGGATAACGTATTGCATCGCTAGTCATCTTTCCATTTTTGCCCATGAGTTTTTAAGGAGGTTCAGCTCACGATAATTCTTTGTTTCAAACTAAATATATATAATTTATAAAATATCTTTTAAAATTCCTAAAAATACTTGCACTCGTGTTGTCTTCCTCCTATACATGAGTTGAATGAAATCATATTTCTTAACATTTGTACATTACACTGTCACACACAATGCAGTGTTAGTTTTTGCCTCTGTATATGTCCCTTATAGTATCACTTCAATTATAATGTATCATGCTGCTTTACATCAATGTTCCTATACTCTGTTCAAGAACGCTAGAGCCACATGATCCTCCCACCAAGGTGGGGCACGACAGGCCCTGGTTCCCTAGAACTGAATTGCCGATGATGTTTTCGAACCAAGAAGAAACTGACACCAGGATCATCCTGTATTGTGCCTATGCACAAGAGCAAGGTTATGAAATGGTGCGCATCAGAAGTCCAGACAGTGATGTCTTTTTCATAGCACTTCACCATGCTGGAAACCTTGAGATCACCATGCTGTTTGACACAGGTACCGCGAATAAGAATAGGCTAATCAACATTACTCAGCTTGCCCAGAAATATGGCCAACCATTCTGCACTGCGTTGATGTGCCTCCATGCATTCACACATTGCGACACAACGAGTGCTTTCACAGGAATCGGGAAAATCCGACCAATCAAACTTCTCCAGAGGAGTCCAAGATTCATAGAGGTACTTTGTCAGCTAGGAAACACCTGGAACCCCTCAGAGAACTTGATGAATGACTTGGAGGAATTCACGTGCGCCATGTACGGCAAAGCTCGCTACAAGAGTGTTGATGCATTTCGCTTTGCTGCTCTAAGTGAGAAATGTGGTGGAACAGATGCCACCATCAACCTTGAACGCAACATCGATCTCAGTCAGCTCCCGCCTTGCCAAAAAGCACTGCAGCAGCATGTCAGACGAGTAAACTACCAAATTGGTATCTGGAAGGCCGCCAACGTCCCACAACCATCAGTACCCGAGGCCACCGATGGACATGGATGGAAGTTGGCTGATGGCAAAATCGAGCCAGTATGGTTCGACGGACCGGTTGTTCCAGCGGATATAGCTGAAGAAGTTGATAGCGTAGACAGTGATGATGAAATGAGCTCATCCGATGAAGAGTCAGAACAGGTTGATGCTGCTTCAGATGTTGTGTCCAGTGACAGTGATGAGGATTGATGCCCGCAAGGACATTTGCTAGACGCTGTCTTGTGGTACTTGCGATGGTGTAGCTTTGTTATTTAGTACGATTTGCTTGTGGTATCTTGTCTGGTGTTACTTGCTGTTGATTGTTAATGTGTTTTTTGTTCTGGTCTTTATTAACATTTCTTTTAAATCATGTGATTCATTGTCGTTATGATAATGTGATAAGTGGTATTGTGTTTTGTGCCACTTGCTGTTGAAAGAACAATTCACTTTTTGTTATTCTGGTCAAATTAACATTTCAGTTTAATTGTGTGATTCGTATGTGTTATTTTACTATTTTATGTGAGGTATATTGTCTGGTGCTACTTGCTTTTGATTGATTAATGTAGGCCTATAGTTCGATTAAAGTCATCGTAACATTTCAGTTCAATTATGTGATTCATTGTTATGAGCATTGCAATATTAAATTTAGTTGACTTTTTATCAATCGTTTTCTTAACAACACCACAACATAGCGAAGGCAAATGCATCTGAACTCCATACTTCTCGCATCGCTTCTACGAGTTGTGACTTATTGTCACTGTTCATCAGGAAGTTCCTCCAGTTCACAGGCCTTTTTGTCTTCTGACCTTTGATGATCAATTTGTCACTAGAGCCTCGCAATTCCCGTTCCATATCTTTGATGGACCCAACTCGATACATGTCTGTGCTGAAGACGAAATCTGATTTCTTTGTCATCATGAAAATGTCATCTTTGTCATCTTGAAATCCAACATGGCGGTTGCTCATAGGTGATTTTTGTTGGCACCATTGGATTGCTGGTACCTTAAAACATGGGTTTAGACATCAAAATTGTGTCTCTATGTGTCCTAGAAGTGAAGTTATTGCAAAAATTGTGATTGATCAAAATTGCTGGTGGCCATTTTGAAAATGGCTGCTATCGGGTAGTGAGTCCCTATATTTTTCTGTTGGCATCAATTTTTCTTGTTCAGAAAGGTTCAGAGAACAAAATAAAGTTGGTCTCACACTGTTATGGGGTGGGTGCACGGTGAGTAAATCTGGCCCATGCACTATTTCCCCTCCTCCCTCACTGAAAATTTTACGAACCTTTATATTTCCTTCTCAATATCTCGTCTTCATGAAGAGTATGTGGCTTACTTTTGTGTCCATGTGATAACACATTTACTAACGATGGTGAATCGAGGTCTTTCATGCATTCAAAGCAAATATATGGTGTGTTGTTAAAGAAACAACGAAGGACTGTAGGATGCCCGCTTTCCACTGAATTTTGTTAACCATTAAGCGGCCACAGCGAAGCTGTCCTGACAAGCTCCACCTCGGGGGAGGGGCATGTGGCTCTAGCGTTCTTGAACAGAGTATAGCTGGGAGCAGCCATGATAGTCGGATCACTACAATATCCACTGCCGCTTCTTTTTGTTTGATGAGGAGGGCTGTTATTGGAGAAAACAGTGTGATAGTGACTACTCATCGATGTTATCACTTGTCCATACTGACCTTATTCCTGCAGATGTGTTATAGAGATTGTTGAATAGATGTCTCTTAATGACTATATATATTATGGACTATGTTTATTCCAAATGATGCAGACGGGAGAGGTGCTTACGAAAAATGTATTATAAGGCTTCAAAGCTTAACGTCAGTTACGCCGCAGAGGATAATGTCCCAGCCCGAAAAGCATCACACACACACACGCACACACACGGTAGTGAGAAAAAAAACTGCCTACTGTCAGGGGAGCCACGTACGTACTGTGTACGTACATTATATGTTTAATTGTTTATGGTAATGGTGACAAGACTTCAGTGGAGATAATCATTTATGGCGACTGGTTTATCATAAGAAAAAACAGTGCCATTAATATATATATATATATATATATATATATATATATATATATATATATATATATATTAGTGATGGACCGAATGTCTATTTTCCAAATTTGTGAATGCAAATGAGAATGCGGATATTTGGTTTTAATATTCGCGAATGCGAATGCGAATAATACATAATATTTCATGTAATACACAATTTTTAATATTATACAAGTAACTGAAATTTGTTTTATGTATTTTAAGAGTTCAGCCTCCTCAGCCTGCGAATGCAGGGACGAATCTTGACAAACATGGCGAATATTCACAATTCCGAATGCGAAAGCAAATATTCGGTCCATCACTAATATATATATATATATATAATATATATATATATAGAGAGAGAGGAGAGAGAGAGGAGAGAGAGNGGCCACAGCGAAGCTGTCCTGAAGCCCCCCGGGACATTCTACTTTTGACAAGTATGCTGGGGCAGCCTGATAGTGGGATCACTACATATCCACTGCCGCTTCTTTTGTTTGATGAGAGGGCTTTTATTGGAGAAAACAGTGTGATAGTGACTACTCATCGATTTATCACTTGTCCATATGACCTTATTCCTGCAGATGTGTTATAAGATTGTTGAATAGATGTCTCTTAATGACTATATATATTATGGACTATGTTTATTCCAAATGATGCAGACGGGAGAGGTGCTTACGAAAAATGTATTATAAGGCTTCAAAGCTTAACGTCAGTTACGCCGCAGAGGATAATGTCCCAGCCCGAAAAGATCACACACACACACGCACACACACGGTAGTGAGAAAAAAAACTGCCTACTGTCAGGGGAGCCACGTACGTACTGTGTACGTACATTATATGTTTAATTGTTTATGGTAATGGTGACAAGACTTCAGTGGAGATAATCATTTATGGCGACTGGTTTATCATAAGAAAAACAGTGCCATTAATATATATTATATATATATATATATATATATATATATATATATATATATATATATATATTAGTGATGGACCGAATGTCTATTTTCAAATTTGTGAATGCAAATGAGAATGCGGATATTTGGTTTTAATATTCGCGAATGCGAATGCGAATAATACATAATATTTCAAAGTAATACACAATTTTTAATATTATACAAGTAACTGAAATTTGTTTTATGTATTTTAAGAGTTCAGCCTCCTCAGCCTGCGAATCGGACGAATCTTGACAAACATGGCGAATATTCACAATTCCGAATGCGAAAGCAAATATTCGGTCCATCACTAATATATATATATATATATATATATATATATATATAGAGAGAGAGAGAGAAGAGGAGAGAGGAGAGAGAGAGAGAGAGAGAGAGAGAGAGAGAGAGGAGAGAGAGAGAGAGAGAGAGAGAGCGAGAGATAAGGAGAGAGAGAGAGAGAGAGAGATGAGAAGAGAGAGAAAAGAGAGAGAGAGAGAGAGATGAAGAGAGAGAGAGAGAGGAAGAGAGAGAGAGAGAGAGAGAAGAGAAGAGAGAGAGAGAAGGAGAAGAGAGAGAGAGAAAGAGAGGAGGTAAGAGAGAGAGAGAGAGAGAGAGAGAGAGAGAGAGAGAAGAGAGAGAGAGAAGAAGAGAGGGGAGAGAGAGAAAGAGAGAGAGAGAGAGAGAAGAGAGAGAGAAGAGAGAGAAGAAGGATGAGAGAGGAGGAGAGAGGAGAGAGAAAAGAGAGACCAGAGAGAGAGAGAGAAAAGAGAAGAGAAAAGAGAATAGAGAGAAAGAGTAAGAAAGAAAAGAGAAGTTAGCCAGAGAAGATGAGGAGAAAAAAATCTTTTTAATCAAAGATATAACTAGTACGCATTTCTAATTGCCAGCAAATCTTGTAAAATCCGCACTGTGTTGCAAAGTTTACCTACAAACAGGAGTACAAAAGAGTGCTTGAAAGGTTAATGTGAATATTATAATGAAATGCATGAACAAATTTGATACAAAGAGTTTGAAAGCAATGTTTTATCAAGACAACGTGTATTAATTAGTATAAATATTTTTATAGAAAATGTCAAGTGGAATCACGTTGTTGTGGTATAAATGCAATGTTTTGCTACAGACTTTTTGCAAAAAAAAATCTAAGCTGCTGATAAAGAATTGCATATTAAGTTTTGTTCGTAGAAATACGGCAGAATGCATGCAATGATCTATGGTTTGAGTTTGCCTAGTGGTTTAGGATTTTTAAGAGTAAATCACAGTTCAGCAGCATTTACTTGCAGTGCCATTCATTCACTTAAATGTTTGAAGATCATGGAAATAGTTCGGATAATATAAACCTCCAATCGTAAAATAGCAAAAGGATTCATATAAGAAAACAACGACGAAATTCATCATTTATCTTAACCCAAAACATAACTTCATCGCTTAATAAACGATGCCATAAAAAACATTGAATGGAACTGAAAA
This sequence comes from Chionoecetes opilio, assembly GCA_016584305.1. Taxonomy (NCBI): domain Eukaryota; kingdom Metazoa; phylum Arthropoda; class Malacostraca; order Decapoda; family Majidae; genus Chionoecetes; species Chionoecetes opilio. The sequence continues at coordinate 15,995 of JACEEZ010022212.1, forward strand.
AGCTAAGGGTGAACTAAAAGTCATGAGAAGCAGAAAAATCTAACAAGGTCACTTCCTGGATTCAGCTGATGAATGTCAGTTGTTGAGACTAGGTTAGTTAATGTTGATTTAACTTGTCCATCTCAATGTACGCAATGTCGCCAGGGCTCTAACCCGTCCGAGTATATCAATGGCCATCGGCCCTCCCTGCCATCAGTCAGACCCAGAACAACGCCATGAAGTTACTCCTGGTCATCTCCATCCTCGTGCTTGGTATGTATCCAGCTCACCCCCCCCCCCCTTCACCATCACTCACTGTCTCATGTCACACTGCACAACTCATGTATATAACCTATTTTACACCAGTTTTTTGCGTAATTTTGAATTTTTCATGCAATTTAACAACTTTCAGTGCAATTTTTTTTTGCGAACTCCCTTTCGTTAAGCGGGGTTGTATTAACGAAATATGGGTGTACCTCCGTCCCCTCACCTTAATTTTTTTATCTAAATCGCAAAATGCGAAAAAATACGACGGGGGTTTGTATATAACAATGTCCATTAGTATCCCCAGTAAATCATACAAAAAAAAATTAGCACCAACAGCAAGCCCTCGGGAACCCGGGGGGTTCCCTCGGAAAGGGGCAAAAGGGTCACCCCCTTTGAACTCAACCCCCGGTTATTCCCCAAATTTAATTACCCCCAAATTTTAATTGTCCAAAAAGACACCTAAAATTTAAATTTTCCAATTTGCCCCCAAGGAAAATTTGGAAAGCAAAAGGGAACGGGTTTGTGGTTAACCCTTTCAAAGGGGAAAGGGTTTTTCGGGGGTAAAGGAACAGAGTTTTTTCTTTTTCTTTAAATTTAAAACATTTAAAAAAAAAAAAAAAATTTTCCCTCTCTGTTTCTCCCCTAAGTACTTTTCGTTATCAAAGACATCTAATTTTGTTTTCCCCCTATCTTTAAAAAAAACCCTTTAAGTTCGACCCAATAACCTTTAAAAATCTCATCATCTCCCCCCTTAAATACTCCCTACAAAAAAATTCCCAATATAGGCAATATAATATTTTGGGTGCGACAACATGAAAAATTTTCCTACCTCTCCCTTTAAACTTCAACCCAAGACTTTCCCTTAAAAATAGTGGAAAAGGCCCACCCAGGTTGGCCCTGGTCAAAAATTTTAATTTAATAAGTCTCGTCCTTCCACGCATCGCATATACCCAATCTTTTTCAATTTATGTGAGTGGAAAACCTCCAACCCCCGCTTCCCCTTTAACTTAAAAATTTATGTAACAATTTTTTAAATTGGTTATCCAAATTAAATAAAACCCAAAACCTTTCCTATAAGCCGGGTTCTTACAATTTTTTTCCTACCAGACCAAGATCCAGGTTTTTGGAGGTTTTACTAGATGAAACAAAACAGTTTTTCCAGGGCCCCGGTGGGGCCCCGAAGACTTTGAAAATCTTGGAAATTTTTAACAAACCCCCTTGGGAAAAAGCGAAAGGTCCAAAAAGGGCCCGGGGGTCACGTCAAAAAAGTCTTACGGCGGATTGGGCATGGGCCCACGGGGGGTTAATGGACCTCAAAAATCAGCAAAAAGTATTTGGGCGTTGTCGGGGTACCTGTGCAGAAGGGAAAAGACCAAATTCTTCAAGTCGCTTGTGCCCCTGTCTTACTTTAGGGTTTGGGTGAGACAGGACAAAAAAATAGCGACGGAAGGGGAGGGAATCGAGCCTTTGGAAAAACGTAAAAAACCCTTCGGCTATAGGGGTTTGGGGGAAACCCCCCTACCCTGAAACCGATCCTTCCCATCGGGGTTTGTATCTGTAAGAGACAATCCGGGTGGAGGAGGAAAAAGGGGGGCGCCCCCCAAGGCCGGGGGCTGAGGCAAGTTTGAGGTTTCTTGTCGAGAGGGTTGGGTATGGGAAAGGACCCCTGCAGGGGGGACCCCGCGCGTGGTATCCCCGGGAGGGGGGTCTTTAAGGGTGGGCGAGGCGACGCGCCCCCGGGAAACCCCCCAATGATGGATTATCATTGGTGGGCTTTCAAATAAAAATCACCGACCCCCGAGGTGGATTTTGTAGGCCTTAAATCATAAACTCCAGTCACCCACACACGCTTTGTGAGTCATTGCTGTCAGTTTACAATCTTTTGTCCCTGCGATACTGTGCGCGATAAATGTGTATTTCTGCTAAAAAAACAAAACTTATTAGTCATAGCTAACATTCAGAGTTTGGGCAGATTTAAAATTACTTTTGGGGTTTTAAAAATACATTTTTTAAATACATTTGAGTATTTAAAAATGTATTTAAAAAATACTTTGGGTTTTCATGTTTTTAAAAATACAGTTTTAAAATTTCCTTTTAGGAGTATTTAAAAAATCATAATATAAAAATGTAAAACTTTTTTTTTCAGTTAAGAAACAAGGACATAAGAAAATAAGGAAGCTACAAGGGGCCCGGTGCCTACACAAAGGTATTTCCTGTTATTTAAACTCACCTATATCCACTTTTCCCTTTCCATAAATTTATCCAGACCCCTTTTTTAGGGGCCCCAAAAATAGACCCCAAACTTTAAACCACCTGACGACTTAGTCCATTCCAATCTTTTCACCACCCTTTTTTAAAAACCCAGTTTTTTTCCCAATTTTTTTTTTAAAAATCTACGCTTTTCTAGCTTGAACCCCGTTACTTCCTTTTCTACCCGTTTAAATACCCTTTAAAAATTTTTCCAACACCCCGCCAAAATATTGTACCCCCTTTATCCACTTAAAAACTTCTATTAGATCCCCCAATTCCTAACGTTTTCCCGAGTGAGTGAAAAATTTAATAGTTTAACCCTCCTTCTCAAAAACTAAAGTTACGTTTCCATGAAAAATTTTTTGGTTTCACCTTCCCTCTGCCCTGATTTAAAAAAAGGCAATATCCACCCTGTAATCCCGGAGCCCAAAAACTAAACCCGCTTTAGTCTAGGTGAAGTCGATAAGGGGCCAGATAAAGTTTTTAGAAAAAACCCTCAGTTTTCTACTTTTTAATACCCCGGTAAAAAAATCCAAAACCCCCGGTTGGCTCGATTTTACCCTTTAAAATTTCCCAATTTGGGGTTTTCCTGGACGGGGGTTAAGCAAAACCCGAAAACTCCCAGACCCTTTCCCCCCCTTTCTAATTTTTTTCAGCGTTTACATTGCGTTTTGATGAAATATTACCAGGATTTTTCCCCCAAAAACATTCATAACGCTCCACTTATCAATTTTAAAATTCCATTTCCCATTTCTCCCCAAATCTTTTAAATTTTTTTTAAGTCTCCTTGAAAAAATAATGTACATAGACTGGGACAATAATCCTACCTACCTTAGATTCATCCCAAACTTGCTGAAAAATATACAAAACCCACACCCAAGGGCGTTGATGTAAATAAAAAAAAAGAAATAGACCCAAAAAACCAAAACCCTTGGGGAAACCCCCCATCGTTACCTGGCCCCATTTCAGATTTAAAACCATTAACTGAACCCCTTTTGTTGTCTTTTAAAAAATTTCCCCCAAAAAAACCCGCCCAACTATCTGGAAAATCCGATTTTACAGTAAAACCAGTGTTCCATTTTCCCAAGAAATTTTTCCATTTTAAGGAAAATTTAGGTTAAAAAGGGAAAATTTTCAAAGGGAAAACCCCAAAATCAAAGGGAAATTTCCTAGGGAAAAATCCATTTTTTCGGACTGTTAAATTTTGTTTTTTGTATTTAAAATGTTTTTCAATAAAATTTGTTTTTTAAATTTTTTAAAAATTAAAATATTTTTAAGTATTTAAAGTATTTAAAATTTAAAAATTTCGTAAAAAATTGTTTTTAGTTTTGGTTTTAAATACTTTTTCCCCATGTATTTAGAAATTTAGTATTTAAAAAAAATTCAAGGGATTTAGTGCCCAGCTTGCTAAAAATTTTTTTCTCTTCTCTTTCCCTTTTCTTGTTTAAATTTCCTCATTTCCCTCGTAATCATCGGGTTTTCCCTCTCTTCGAGGGCGCTGAAATGGTGTTGCGGGTTTACCCCCAATAGTTGCTTTCTTTTCCCAAAATATTTTTGGGAGAACCCTCAACTCCCTGAACCCATTTTCCCCCGCCCCCCCAAAAAAAGCAAAAAAGGGCAAATCCCTGCCCCTTATGCGAGCACCCTCAACCAAAAAGGGAAAACCACTTTACCCATTCCCCAAAATCCCCTGAAAATCATATTTTTTCCCATCCCTTTTTCCAAAGCACCCTAAAACTCAACCTTACCCCTAAAAAACCCCACGGGTACACCAAGGTTACACGGGGAATTTTCCGCAGAGGGGCAAGCACCAGCATCACTGGGGAGCGTGAAAAGACTAGAGTACGGCCAAAATCAACGACAAGATAAATATTTATACCCCAAAGTGGGGGGCGTACTTTAATTTAAAAATTAAAAGGGTTTTGTATTTTGGAACACAAAAACATATATTTTTATACACAAAATTACGTTTATAGACGTCCAACTAAAACAGGAAAAAAAAAGTGATTCAGGAGAGAGCCACGAGCGCCAAAATTCGGGAATCTTTTAAAAATTGGGTTGGGGAAAAACCCAAACCTTTTTTTGTTCGGGGCCCTCAAAAACTAAATTTTCTTCAAATATCTACGAAAAAAACCCCCAAAGATAACTATCCCCTCTTCTTCAAGAAAAATCAACTACCCCCCTTCACAATAAAACCATTGGGGGAAATATTCTTTCCCAAAAAAATCAAAACTGGAAATTCACACCACCCCTCTTGTTTAAAAACAGTTTCCCAAATAAGTTAGGTGTCCTAAAGGCGTCTGCGTAAAAAAATTTTGTTTTACATCCCAGTTCCCTTGTTTTCTGTACGGGGGCCTTATCCTTTCCCAAGGTTATGGGGTTTTTTTGTTTTCCACATTTTTTGGGGAGGTTTCCACTCATACACCCTCTCCAAACAGGGTTTGGGGGAAAAAACCCTTTTCGTCTCTTTAAAACCCCCCTCTCCCTTGACTGATGTCTTTAAAAACATTAAAATCACCGCCGCAATTTTGGTTTTTTCCCCTTCCCTATCTTCTACCCATTATTTCATCCCTCTTTGCTCTTCTGAACTTGCTAACTGCATGCCCCCCCCCTTTCCCCCGGGGCCTCCCCTGCGAAAGGGACATTCTAATCATTTTTTCATTCCTTTTGTCCATCTTCCAAAGGGGCAAATTTAATCAGTACCGTTTAATCTTCACCCCTTTAAAAACAAAAGAAAAAAGTATGGAAATCTCATCCCGTTTTTTAATTTTTCCCCAATTTCCCCTTTTACGACTTAAATCTTTTCAAGAGGGGGATAAACAAGCCCACCTCCGAAAAAAATTTCCCCAACCCCTAAAATTTTTTTTATTTTTCTTACTGTTTTTTTAAAAAGGGAAAGGAACAAAAAGCGGGCTTTTTTTAACTTTTTTGGGTTGTGCCTTGGCCCCATTTTTTATAGGAAAAAAAAAAATTATAATAATAATCATTTGATCAACGTATTCATTAAGTTTTATATCATACTAGCCGAAAAAACCGCCCCTCGGGCGGACTTTTTTTGGCTACCCCCCTGGGGGGGGTTTTGGGGGGCCTTCGGCCCACCAGTTTTTGGGGGGCCCGGGAAAGCCACCAAACTCGGGACTCTCCAGTACCCCCTTCCCTAAATTTTCCCTGAAACATGGATGTAGAAAGTATGTTTTAAAACGCCAACCCATTCCCCATCCCCCAAACCCCCCAAATTCGCTCACCCATTACCCATCACCCCCCCCCCCATTCCTCACCTTTAAACCCAAAAAATTACCCCCCCAACCCATTCACTACCCATTACCATCCCCCCCCACCCTTTTCATTCACCCTTTACCCATCACCCCCCCCCTATTCCCTCACCCATCACCCATCACCCCAAACCCAATTCAAATCCCCCACCCACCCCACCCCCAATTATCTTTACCACACCCTTTCACTAAACCAAATTCCCCAATCACCCTACTTTAAAAAGGTTTTCCTCAATTCTCCAACCCACTTTTTTTTCAAATTCTCGCTAATCGGGGGTACAAAAAAAAAAAAAAAAGTGATCGGATCATCTCAAAAGGGGCTTAAAACCTTTTCCTGGTCAACCGGGTTCAAAAAAACGTGCCATATGAGGGGATTGCGCCATTTGGGGAGGGAAACCCTAGAGGGACAAAACACACACACACCACACACACACACACAAAAACCACCACACACACACACACACACCCCAAAACACACACCCCACCACTTTCGCTTATATTATTATAGATTTTTTGTTCGCAGGTGGATTTACTATCAAAAAAAACGACTAAAAAAAAAAAACCCGGGACTTGGGGGGGTCTTGTACGTCATCGGTGATAAACTTTAAAAATTAGACTTGCCGCCAGGGTTACGCGGGCAGGGTGATATTTTCCGAGGGACTGGAAAAAAAGCAAGTGTTGCGTATTTTTTTTTTCCCTTCTCCTCCCCTCGCTTGGTCTTTCCCAAATTATTGATCTTTGATGAAATTTTAAAATTTGGTGAAAAACAGAAAATCAACTCATAAATTTATTTCCCTTTTAAAATTTATTTTTTCTCTATCATTTTTTTCCAAAGGTTTTTTCTATTCGTTTCCCTTGGGGAAAAAGGAAACCCCGTACGAAGACGGGTCCCCGACTTACAGCGGCATTGCTTTCACAGGCCCGGAAAAAAAGTAGTAGAGGGGGGCTTATCTTTCCTCATTTTTTTCAGAAGATATGGAAGCACTTTCACAAATTTGGGCACTGGGTTACCCCCAGGACCGTTCACGTACTTTAAACTTTAAAAGAAACCACCCGACCTTTTATCCTTCCTGATTTAAAACCAGTCAAAATTACCCAAAAATCGGTATTCAAAAATATGTTGTCCCCTTTTTCACCCAGTCCCCCTTTTTTTAAATAACCCGAAAATCAAAATCTGTAAATTCCCCCGAGCTTCCAAAACGCCCCGACGACTTGCACACGACGCACCACGGCCCCGGGGGCGTAAAATGAGGAGGTTTCCCAAACCCCCGCGGTAATAAAAAAAGCACTTTTTAAAATTATAAATAAATAAGAAAAAATTAAAAGGAATTTGGGGTTGTTTTGATATATTTTTTTTGCGATATGGCATATATTTGAAACCCTTTTAAAGGGGGCAAAAAAGAAAGCTGGGGCCTTTCCAGAGAGCTTACCCACCCGTTTCCGACCTATACGGCGAGGGATCTATGTGTGGAGACGTGTGGAGGCCGGGGGCGAGAGGCGGGCGGGGGGGGAAGCAGATTGTCCGCCTCCCCCCGGCGCGAGGGGCCCGGGAAAACCATCACAGGGTCCCTTTTAAAAATCCCCCCTTTCGTACCAGGGGCAAAGGGGCCCGTGGGCCTAAAACCATCACAGCCTTTCCCGAAATAAAAAGGAAAACATCCTGGCCCTCCGGAGAAAGAAGATAAAATTTGGGAAAGGGGAAAGATAATGCCTACAAGCGTATAGGGTTAAACCCCAAAAAAAAACAAAAAAATGGGCAACAAACCCGATCCAAGTATACGAGGGTCGAGGATGAGGGATGGCAACTAATGGTTTCCCAAGGGGGGGGGTTTACATTTTTAAAGTTGAGGGGGGAATATAATTTAAAAAAGAACTGTTTAAACAGTGCACGTCATTATACCCTTTGCCAATCACCCTCTATTAGGGTTTTGGGCCCCAACTTTCTGGTTTAAAAAGCCCTGTTTTCACCCCCTTCACTAGCCCTTACGTTTTGGGAAAGGGGTTTTTTTTGGCCCGTTCTTGGGGGGCCCTTTCTGGCCATATGGGGGGGCCCCAAAGGGAAGTGGTCACACGGGAAAGATGTTTGGGAAAATTGTGAGAAATACCCCGGGTTTAAAGGGCCCAAGGGCCAAGTTTTTTTTTTTCTAGAGAAGCTGAAGGTTCACAAATATCCGAGAAAGTCACACATCCCCTAAGGAATTGGGCAGATAAAGGATAGCTACTTTCACAAAAAAGGAAAAACATTTTACTCCCAAATTTTAATTCCCCTTACTCCCCCTTACCTTCTGAAAATTGAATGATCCCCCCAACAGTATGATGTAGAGGAAAATTTAGTTTTCTTTGGGGGTGTCTCTAGCCATCAAACGGGCCCAAAATGAAGGAAAGGGACAATTTCTTTCCAGTCTAAGCCCTTTTCCCTTTTTAAATACTTCTAAAAAAAAGATGAGGGAAAAAAAGAAAAAAAGGGAAAGTTTAAAAAGGTAGGAGTAAAAGGGCCCTATTGACTTTAAACGAGGAGTGGTGGGGGGGGGGAAAGGTTGATTTTATGGGGGTTTACAAAAAACTTTCAAAGATAAAAATGTTTTTGCGGGGAGCGAACGTTTCAGTGGGGATTTATATGCGGATGCCTTCTCCAAATTCCCCTAGGGACTAAAAAAACCCAGTTTCCCAGTTAAACCCTTTGGGGAATGTACCCAAATGGGGAGTAAAGAAAATCTCTATTCTAAATATCTTCCCTCTAACAAATTTGTTGCTTTGATATATTTTTACATTCGCAAGCGGGTTTTTAATGAGGTATAATTAGGTTGTAGTATCAGGGGCGTTTTGGTTTTTTCGGGCCCAACACAGCACGGTTTTCCTGAAAACCGCCCAAGGCAGAAAGGGAAAGGGGCTGCCCGGCCAAAAACTTTTGCCATGCCGCAACTTTGGGCAAAGAGTGCCGTGTGGGGAACTGTATTGGAAACCGTAGTTAATTATGTTGCCGAAAATGTGTCAGAGAAAGCCCCTCTCTTCAAAAGCAATTTTTGTCATAGCAAAGATGTTTGAAAAGGAGTCGGGAAAAATTATTAATAAATTACTTTTAAAATGATGAAAATTTACAAAAAGGGATAAAAAAAATATCTTCTTTTCCCATGAGTGTAGGGGGTCACCCCATATTACCAGACGATTAGGGTAGGCTCCCTTTTACCAGTGTTTCTTTCTTAATAAAAGATACATTCTTTTTCTTGTTTTGAGAAAATAAATAATAATAAAAAAAACGATGATCAAACAACAAAAATAAAATTTTATAATTATAAAAATTTGATGAAAATTTAACAATAAAAAAAATTTACTTATTAGGGTTTAAAAAATATAAACCCCAGGTCAATTTTTTTCCCTTTTTCCAACCCCTCTATCTTCGCCACAAATCAGCTTATCCCCCTTTCCCAAAACCCCACAGGGGCCCTATGAAGGGGCGGGGCGGGGCCCAACAATGCCCCGGGCAAAGTCCACGCCCCAAGTGACACAAAAAAAAGCTAAAAAAAATGCAGTTGGGTGAAAGAAATTTTTTCCCTTGGGCTCTAGGTACAGTAGCTATGTGTAGCCTGGGTGAAATAACAGTGCCCATATGAAGGGGGGAAAAAAGGCTGATTAACCCCTTTGAAGTGGGGGCCCTAGTTAGAGGTGGGCAACCCAGAATTCGAGAAGAGCCAGTTTCTTAAAAACTTGGCGGGAAAGTAGGGGGATGGAGCCGCAGTGTAAATTTAAAGGAAAATACGAAACAATATAATGTTCTTTTTTTAACACCCCCTGGGGGTTATAAAATTTTCCCACAGACAAGATAATCAAAACACTTTGATGAAAAAAAAATAATAAAAAAATAAAATAATAAAAAAATAAAAATTTAAAAAAATAATAATAAAAAATTAAATTTAAAAATAATAATAATAATAATAATAATAATTAATACGTAGCTACAAAAAATTCATCACAATATTCTCCCCAGGGACCCAGGACCTAGGTCACATAAAACTATTTTATGCGGTTAAACTATGCCAAAATATTGTACTCTTATTTTTTTTTCTTTTTTGATAAATTTGGACATTTTTTAAAGGGTGGCAGGGCCGCCCCAAAAATTCCCTTTCAAGAGCGGCTCCGGGGGGCCCCAGGTTTCCGACCTCTGCCTTAGGGTTTCCCACTTATTATTTTCCCCAAAAACCTCAGGGTACCTATGCTTCAGTGGCAATAGCAAAAAAATCGTCTCTTGGTTTTTCCTTTATTTGTTTTAATGCTGCCAAAATGTCTCTTCTCTTGGGTTTTTCCCAAATGTTTTTTTATTTTTCTTTAATGTTTTACCTGGTGTGCAACGCACCTTTTTCTAACTTTTTTTTTTTCTTTTCTGACTTTTTTTTCTAACCCCCTTTTTAAAAGAAATTATTCTCCCCGCCGTCCCAGTTCTTCCTTACTTCTTTCCCTTTGTTACATCTTGTTTTTATAGGGGTTTTTTTTTTCCCTTCCCCCAAACAATATTTTTTTATCCACGTTAAAAATAGTACAGGTGCTCCCCGTTTACAATGTAGGTAATACGTTTAATTTGGGCCTAGGGTTTTTACTTGACCTGAAAATGAAGTCCAGCATTTCTCTAATCAATACAGAAAACCTTACCCCCAAACATTGTGGGAGATCCCAAAAAAAAAAAAAAAATTTGGGACAGTACACCTGCACCCCAATTTTAATGAAGATAAATAAAATCAGAAGCCGTAAACCCATTAGGTTAAAACCCCTTTTGGCGGAATTGGTTTCGCGCGGGCTCGAGGCAATTCTGGGTGGGGCGGGGGTTCCCAATTTCCCGGGGAAAGGGGAAGGAAAAAACAAAATTTTTTATTTCCGAAAATTTTGAATTTCTAGCCGGGGTTTTAATGTGCTGCGAGAAGGGACTAAGTTATGTTTCTTATCCCCCCCACGTGAAGGTGAAGGGGAAGAGGCCCAAATTCTTATGCACAGGTGAGGCCTTTTAGAAAAAGGCCAGTTTTTCCCCCTTGCACGTGAAAAAGGTGAGAAGAGGAAAATTTTTTGAAGGGAAAGGGGGTAAAAGGAAAACCCTTTTCCCCCCCCCTGAACAATAAACCCCAACGGGGGATTTTATCATGAAAATGAACCCATTGGCAAAAAAAAGACGTTTTGGGTTTTCCCTTTTCGCCTTAAAAAAAATTGAGAAGGGGGGATAAAAAGGGGAAAATAAAAAAACTGAAACCCCTTTTTTTCCCCCCCCCAAAAAACACCCAAAATTAAATTTTTTGCAAAAAAAAACTTTTAAATTTAAAAGATAGGTTAAGTTTTTGTTAAACCCCTTTTCAAAATGTTTTCCCTTTAAGCCCCTCTAAAGTTTGGGTGGTAAAATTGGGGTTAAACACAAAAGGGAAAAAAAAGATCTTTTTTTTCTTTTTTTCTTTTTTACCCTTTTATTTTTTAAAAATTCCCTTTTTACATTTTGAAATATGGGGAATTTTAAAGGGTTAAACCCTCCCTTTCCCCCAAAATTTATCCCTTCCCAACGCTTTTTTTTTTCCTTTCCCAAAAGTTGGGCCCCTTTAGGTTTAAACCCGGGGAAGGGGGAAAAACACAAAAAGGAATAAAGATTATTTCTATTACCCAAAAAAAGGCTTGGTTCCCACCGACCCCCCCAAAAAATACTTTTAAAAACCAAAAAGGATGGGGTTTTCCATGGGTTTCCCCAAAAAAACTTAAAACAAATAAACCCCAATTTAAAAAAAAATTTTTAGCTTTTTTTTTTTTTTATATTCCGCAAAAGTGGGGGAACTATAAAACCACGTTTTAACCCCGGGACCCGGGGAAAATTTTTAAACAAAAGATGATGATATTTTTTTTCTTTTTTTTTTAAAAAAAGGAATTTTCTTAAAAAAAGGGGTTCCCCCAATTTGAAGAAAAATTTAAACCCCAAAAAAAAATGGGAAAGGTGCCTGGGGTTTTCCCACAAATAAAAATCTTAAAAAAAAAATATCTTTTCCATATTAAAAACAAAAAAATTTTTTAAGCCGTTTTTTTTGTTTTTGGGATAGGCCGCCCCCGGAAAACCCCTTTATATAAACCCCAAAATTTAAAACCAAAAGGGTTAAGGGGAAGGGGGTTAAAACCCATTATTTTAATGTCAAAAACCAATTTTTTTTTCTTTTTTAGGGAGTCTATTTCCGATTAAATTTTGAAAAAAAAAGTGGGTGCCAGGGGTTTGGGGAAGGAATGGTTTTTAACCCCCCCAAAATTTTCCAATCCCCCCCGGGGGTTTTCCCCCCACTTTTTTTAATAATTGGTTACGAAAAACCAAAAAAAAGGCCCTTTTTCCCCGTTTTAAAACACCAAAGTATTTAAATTTAAGAACGAATTTTTTTCTTAAAAAAGTTGGGAACCCTGAAAATTCTGAAAAACATGGTAAAAAAATAAAAGGTTTTACTGAGGGGGGAGGGAAACTTTGATTAAATTTATTAAAAAGAACCCTTTTAAAACTAATGGAGTCCCCTATTTTCCTTTTTAGGAAAAAAACAGAAGAAAACTGGAAGGAATTAGTGCGGTTTAATCCCAAAGTTTTTAAAAAAAAATTTTAAAAAAATTTAAACCCCCAAATTTTGTCGCCAGCCAAAACCCAGTTTTAAGGACCCCTTTTGATTTTTAAATTTTCCAGCGAGCCCTTGGCCAATTTCTCGAATTTTCAGAAAACATTAAAAAAATTAAAGCCTTCGGGGGTAAGGGGATTGGGTTTTAATTGGGGAAAAAAAGGGAAAAATTTTTTTTCGGGGGGTTTTTTGGGTAAGGGGGAGTTTTAGTGAAAAAAGGGAAGTTTTGGGTTTGGGAGGGTTTATGGGGGAAAGGGAAGGGGGGGTGTGAATGGGTTGGGGGGGTATGGGGGAATTGGGGGGGAGGGGAAGGGGGGTGAAGGGTTTGGGGGGATGGGTAAAAAGGGTGAGTGAATGGGTTGGGGAAGGGGGGGAATCGGGGGGGTGTGAAGGGGTTTGGGGTTAATACAAACATTTTTTACATCCATGATTTCAGGAAAGTTTTGAAGGGGCTATCTGGGGAGTCTGTGTTTGGTGGGCCGAAAAGGGGGCCCCAAACACAGGTGGTGGGCGAAGGCCCACCAATAGCCCTCCGCAGAGCTAGCCAAAAATCCCCCGGAGGGGGGCCCTTTGCGACTGTATACCATAAAGCTGATAGAAATTTTCAGAGGTATGTCAAAAAATCTTAGATTTTTTTAAAAAAAGAAATTTTCAAATATCAATCATCAAAAACCCCCGCTATGGGTTAAAAGTCCCAGCTATGGGTTTTAAAAAGGGGGGCGCCGGGGGGTTAAACCCTACAGGGGGTTTTTTGCGTCCCCGGCCCCCGGTGAGGGAGTAAGGTCAATCCCTTTACATAGATTGGTTGGGGGGGGGGGGGGGGGGCAACCCCTTCCCCTTTTAAAAAATAAAAATAGCCACAAACATAGTAAGAGGTAGAGGCCGGGGGGGACGGTTTAAACGCGCCCCCCCCCGGTTTTTCCGGGGGGCCCGACCATGCAAACCCCTCCTATGGGCCCCGCAGGGGAGGGGTCTGCCTATGACGAGTGGGGGCAAAGCCCTCGGGAATCCCGCACTCTAAAACAAGTGGTAGGGGCCCCCTAGCCCAACTTTTTCTTAAAGCAGGCAGAGGCGGCGCCTGCCCCTGGGAAACACTCCCCGGGATCAACCTGCGGAGGGGTTTTTGTGTTTGGGGTGTGGAAAGTTTTGGGGCCTCTCCCGAAGATCAAACGATTACCTCTCCTATCGGGCGAGTCAAGTAGCTGGGGGGTGGATATATGGGACTCCCGGGGGAAAAAAAGGGGGGGCCCCGGCAAAAGGGGGGAGACTAGCAGTGGGGGTTACACCCCACTACTGGTCCGGGATGGAGGGAATGGTCACCGTTTTACGGGGAGTTTGCTATAGGCATCTCCCGAAAACTGCAGCCGTCAGTTGTTTGGGGGTTTCTCCCGGTTGAGGGGCGTATAATGCCCGGGGGAGGAAAAGAAAACCCCACTTGGGTTTCATGTCTCTTGTTGCAGTGTTTCGCTCCCCACCGAGTTGCGTAAAAATGAAAAGAAGGAGATGTTCTACGCCAAACTCGACTTGTTTTTAGACCCAAAGTGTCCTCCCCGGGACACAAACATTGTCTTTGGGCGACTTTAATGTACTAAATGGGCCAACCTTTTTTGAAAAGGGCTAGGGGTTTGGGTTGGTCCCCAGGCTCCCCGGGACCAGAAAACACCAACCCGTTTTCCCGATTCTGAAACTTTGCAAAAAAGGGCCAGAATGTTGAGAAATTTCAGGGGTTTTTGGGTTTTCAAAGGGCCAGAGCTGCCCCCCGTGGACCCCTGGGTTATAGTAATTTCCGGGGGGGGAGCTAAGGAGATGACCAATCCTCGTTTGTACTCGTTTTGGGGGATCCTCCAGAAAAAAGGGAGGGCTTCCCCGGGGTGCGAGTTCTTTTGGAAAAAGATCACAGACTTTTTGTTGTACAACCCAAGCTTCATGTCAAAACCAGAAGAATCCCCAAGAGGAACCAACTGGGTTTTATCTTTTAGAAAATGAAGGACTTGACAAAGGGGTCATGAGTATGCCCCGGGGGCCCCCTCTTAAATCGGTTTGAAAGTGCTCCCGGGGCTCTCGGGGATCCTGTAGGGAAATGGGGATTAAACCTTTAAAAAGGGGAAAATCTAAAGGTGCCCAAGGAGTTTTATTGGGGAGGGGCCCCAGGTTTTAAGGGTGGTTTTGTCTCGGGCGGAGACGTGGAGAAAAAACGGGGGGGAGTCGCGCTGCCCGGGTGGCTGGGAACCGGGGGCCGCCACGGGCTCGTCCCCGCCCCGGACTAGAAAAACCCCCCCTGAGGAGAGGGCAAGGAGAGGGATGTTTAGGAGCTGTGAGGAGGGCGAGGGCAAATTTTAAAAAGCTAATGACCCCCGACCCGCCCACCGAGCCCTGAAGGGAAACTCCGTTCCAAAATTTTCCTTTCCGGGGGGGGGGTTGGGTATTCCCAAAAAAAGCAGATGGGCGCCCCGTGTCCCGGAAAAATGGAAAGGCAGAGGGGTCGTTGGGTGAGTTTCTTTGGGCAGTTGTTCACGGGGGACCCCCCCAACTGAGCAGCTTCACACCACGGGTTACAGGGGAGTGGATGCCGATCCTCCCATTGACGAACCCCCAAACCCCCTCTTGACGAAGTCAGAGAGGCTGTAGCAAAAATTGAAAAAGGGGGGAAAGGCAGTGGTGTTTTTAATATCAGTGGGAGCTCCTCAAAGCTGGGGTTTAGGGCCCTGATCCGCGGGTTTCAGCGGGCCCGACTGGGCCCCCTGTGACAATAAAGGGACCCCCCCCCCCTATGGAAAAAGGGGGGGGGGGCGTCCCTATCTGGAAAGGGAAAGGGGACCCCTCAGGACCGGGAACAATTTTAAACGGATTTTCACTGCTAGCGACCGGCAAGGTGCTTTCCCATCTATTGCTGACCCCGAATTCGCAGTCATTGGTTTAAGCATCCCGAGAAACCCCAGCAGTCGGGGGAAGCCGGGGAAGGGCAACAAAAGGACCGTATCCTAGCGTTGTTTTCCTGGGGGAACGAGAGTTTAGTTTCGAAAGGGGGGTTGCCCCGCCCTTTTGGTTTATTCAAGAAGGCGTTTGAATCAGGATCGTGATCAAATCTGGGAAACTTTTGCGACTTCGAGGGGTTTCCGCAAGGATATTGGTTTTATAAATTTTCTGTATTCGGGACTGAGAATGGGTGTGAAATGTGGGGTTTGGTGTATCCGCTTCAATTTCCCGTGGAAAACAAAGGGGTGAGGCAAGGGGGGGTCCTTTCCCCATCACTTTTCAACGCTTTTTATGGGGGAAAGGGTATTGGACAAGGGTTTTTAGATCAAAGTGATTTTGGAGCATCCCTCGGGGAAAAAACAAGATCCCCCGGGTTTTTGTTTTTGCCCGAGGGTGCCCGTAATCTTTGCTGGTCGGGAGGTCCTGGTGATGGCCCCTCCCAGGCGCTGCACGAGGAAGGGGAAAGCCTTTGGGACTTGCGGTCTTGGGTCAAAGGGCCAAGGTCCAAGGGTTTGGAGACTTACTAGATGAAAACAGTACAGTATGTTCAGGGGGTGGCCCAGGACATTGAGATCTTGGGAAAGTTTTTCCCCTACCTTTGGGGCGCAGCCAAATGACGGGGGGTCCAAAGTCAAGAAGCCCTTGGCGGTTGGCATAACCCACGGTGTTAAAGGGACTCGTCGCGGGAGGATTTGGGTGTCGGGAATGGAGGAGGGGCCTTTTCAGGAGGATCCGGATCTTCAAGTCGCCTTTGTCCCCGGTTTTCTCTATGGGTTTTGAAGGGGGGATGGACACTAAAAGTGAAAATTGAAAAGACGAAAAACAATGCCTTTGGTAATAAGTGCTCGCAGAATCATGGGGTATCGCTGGGATGATTTCGTGTCCCAAAACAGCGAAATTTCACGTGAGAATTTAATCGAGGGGCCTATTACCTGCATAGGCCGTCAGCGCCAACTTCGGCTATAGGGCATGTGGCCGTACCCTGAAAACCCACCTTCCCCTGGGGTTTTATCTGTAAAAGAAAAATTTCCCGGGGTGGAGGAGGCCAAAAGGGGGGGCCCACAAGGTCGGGGCTTGGGGGGAAATTTATGTTTCTTGTCGAGAAACTGCTTGGTATGGGAAAGGAAACCGATGGGGGAAATCGCGCTTTGGGGACCCCCGGGAGTGGCGTCGTAGGGTGGGCGAGGCGACGCGCCCCCGGGGGTATGCCCCCCCAAAGATTGATTTAAAATTTAATCCTCATTCAAACATTAGGGGGTACGGGGGGGGGGGCGTCGCTTCGCCCACCCCACGACACCCCTCCCGGGGGTCACCACGCGGGGAGTCCACATTTCAGGTTTCCCCTTTCCCTTTAAAAAACAAAAATCTCGCAGGGGGGCAAACCCAAATTTTCCCCCGCCCCGAGCCTTGTTTATCGGGCCCCCTTTGGGCCCCTCTACGCCGGATTTTTCTCTTTTTAAAAAACAACCCGATGGGAAGGATCGGTAGGGGTTCCATATGCCCTTTTAGCCGAAGTTGGCGCTGAAGGACTATGAGGGATTAAAGCCTCGATTCAGTTCACGGGAAAAACGGCTGATTTGGGCAAAAAAAATCATCCCAGCGTACCCCATGATTTTGCGAAGACCCATATTTAAACCCAAAAACATGATTCGCCTCTTTATATCGCTATTTAGTGGCCCCTGTTCACAAAAATAGAGTAAGGGCAGGGGTCACAAGCGACTTGAGATCAGAATCTGTGTGCCCCCTGAACAATTTTCCCAAAAACGCCAAATACTCGGGGTCTAAGCGAGTCCATAAAAAACGTGGGGCCCATGCCCAAACCGCCGTAAACTTTTTGGGCGTCACCCGCCTTTATTTTGGACGCGATACCCAAAGGGATGTAAAAAATTTCCAAGATTTTCCCAAAGCCCTCGCCCCACGCATGAAACAAATTGTACTGTTTCATCAAGTAAGCCTCCCAAAAACCCGGACCTTTGGGCTTGAGCCCGGAGGGCCCCAAGTCCCAAAGGCTTTTCCCCCTCGTGCAGCGCCTCGAGAGCCACCCAGGACCTCCCAAGAATCAGCAAAAAGATTTGCATATAGCCCAAAAACCCTGATCAGTGATCTTTTTGATACCGAGGGAAAACTCCCCAATCAATTTGATCACAAAAATTTTCCCCAAAAAACCCCGTCCGACAAGTGTTGAAAAATTTAGGGGGAAAGGGCGCACCCCTTTCCTTGCCCAATATTTACAGGGGAAAAAAAGTGGACATATCACTCCCCCCCACTCACCCGCCCCTCTCAGTCACAGGGGTACAAGGGCCGGTTAAAACCAAAAAAAGTCCTTGCCGGGGAAATTTGGCGAAAACGCAGAAGATTCCAGAGTGACTCCCCAATGCACTGAGTTTAAACGGCTTTTGAGATAAAAAAATAGGCTGCAAGCATCCCCCGTCGAACAAACCACGTCGGCGTTCCCAGGGGCTGAAGAGTAAGATACGATCCATTTTTGAAATTTCCCAAACCCTAGAAACCCCGAACGGAAAAGGGCCCTGATGCTTCAGCAGATGGGTGCGGGGTCCGTGTCAGAAATTTTGAGGGCGAACATTTTGCCTGGCAAAGCTGAGCAATGTAATACCGCGGAATTGTTGCAGTCCCCGACGGGCCCCCTTTTCCCCTTTCCCGATAGGGACAACCAGCCCCCTTTCCCGGGCAGGGAGGGAAAGGTACCTGATTGCCCCATAGCAGCAGGACAGCATGGGAACCCCCGGGTTGGGGCCCCACCCCCCGCTTTGAGGAGCTCCAACTGAATTTCAAAAAAACCCGCTTTTTCCTTAAAAAAAACCCCTCAACTTTGGGAAAAGCCTCTCGACTTCGTCAAAGAAAGGGCGGTTTCGTCATTGGGGGGGATCGGCATTTCCCCTGCCCCTAATCCAGTGGTATGGAGCTGCCCCAAATTTGGGGGATCCAAAACCCTGAACAAAAGTCCAAAGTACTTTCCGGGCCCCCCACCATCTGCCCTCCATGTTCGATACGAGGCAACCAAATTTCTGCTAGGATAGCACTCGCCCCAAATGGGACTTGGAACGGAGCTTCTTCAAGGCTCGGGAGGCGGGTCGGAGGTCATTAGCGTTCAAAAAGGCCCCCGGAAAATTCTCCCGTGGGGACCCACCCCAACCAAAACCTCTCCTTTCTCTTCCAGGGGGGTTGTAGTCCTGTGTGACAAAGCCCCCTGTGTGGGAGGTTTCCCTTTCCCCAGCAAGCCCCGGCAAAATTGCCAAACTTTTCAGCTTTTAATATTCAAATAAATAAATACTTTTAAAAACCACCCTTAGGAAACTAGATGCTTTTTTTAGGCTGCCCAAAAAATGTGCCTTTCCGCCCATTTCTTTAAGAGGGGCATAGTTAAGCGCTTTTCAATTAGGTATACTGGCCCCGCGCATTCTTTGACAGCAGTACCGCTTTAGAAAAAAGAGCATCCAGTGAAACACTGACCAATGGGAGGAAAGAAAGGGAGTGGGTTTAATTTTGGAAATCCCTGGGGCAGTTGAAAAGGGTTTAAGTTTTAGTTTGCATACAAATAATGGCAAAAAATTTTCATGGTGTACTTGGGTTTTAAAAAAAGGGAAAGTCTTCTTTTTTTTGGGGCTAAAAAAACAATTAGTTTTTTCCCCATTCCACGACTTTTCCTGAGTAGCCCTCCAGGTGAGGCCACATTTTCCCCTGAAAAATGACTTATATATTTTCCTGTACCAGCACAAAACTGCAAAAATCTGCCCAAGACCACCCTTCGGTTTTCAGCAGAGAGCAATCCTAGGGGTTGGGTTTCCCATTGTTTCCAAAAACCTTTTAAAAAGGTGAAGATCGGAGGTAGATCATCCCGAAATAAATAGGACTGGGGGTTAAAGCTTACGGGGTCGTATTTAAAATTGGGTTTCATGATTTCGATACCAGCAAAAGCGGGGTCATGGGTGTTGGGCATTGGGTTTTTAAAGGGGAAACAATTAAAATTAAGTTTACTCTAAGGGTGAATGTGGGGGAAAAGTGGGGGAGTGGAAAATTCATTGTTGAAAAAAGGGGAGTGAAAAAAATTTAGAATATTCTTTTAAATTTTAACCCAACTGGTTACAAACAACTTCACCACATGAAGATCGGCCCCCAAAAAGGGTTACCCTTCCCCTGTGTTGAAAGTTTATCTAAGAAAAACCCCAGTTGTTTCAGTGCAACCCAAGAAAAAAAAAATACGTGCTTGGGAAGGTTTCGAATTTTCGACATCCCTTTCCCTTAATAAAAGTAAGAACCAAATTTGAAAGAAATGTTTTTTTTAAAGGGAAAAAAGTTGTGTAAATATTATTAATCAAAAAATGTAACGGGGAAACACGTTGTTGCCCCCCCGGTTTAAAAATGCAATGTTTTTTAAAAGATCTAAAAAAAAAAATTATAAACCGCTTATAAAGCATTTCATATTAAATTTTATTGTAAAAAAATATATTAAACCCCCCTTTCCCCCAAAAACTCGAGGCGAGTAATTTGCATTAAATTGCTATTATAGAAGTTCCATCGTAATGCATGTCATCCATATAATTAGTAGAAACAACAGAAGAACTATATTTTTGGTATTCAGATGCGGTGCATCAAGTTTATCCGAATAAAATTTATGAAAAATATTAGTCGCGGAGCCAAAACACAGTAGACCAACCTTTGATTTAAAACTGCCAGCGACCACGGGCATTTCTCGAGTTTTCAGATCATTGGAAATTGAGGAAGCCTTGATGTAGGGTGATGGGTAAATGGGTGAGTGAATGGGTGGGTTGATGGGTAAGGGGTGAGTGAATGGGTGGGGGGTGATGGGTAATGGTGAGTGAATGGGTTGGGGGTGATGGGTAATGGGTGAGTGAAGGGGGTGGGGGGTATGGGTAATGGGTGAGTGAATGGGTTGGGGGGTGATGTGAATGGGTTGGCGTTAATACATACATTTCTACATCCATGATTTCAGGAAAGTTAGAAGGGGCTATCTGGAGGGGTCTGTGTTTGGTGGGCCGAAGGCCCCCCAAAAACACAGGTGGTGGGCGAAGGCCCACCAATAGCCCTCCGCAGGAGCTAGCCAAAAAGTCCGCCCGGAGGGCGGCTTTGCGACTAGTATACCATAAAGCTGATAGAAATTCTCAGAGGTATGTCAAATTATCTTAGATTTTTTTTAAGAAATGAATATTCAATATATCAATCATCATAACCCCAGCTATGGGTTAAATAGTCCCAGCTAGGGGTTTTAAATAGTGGGCAGCCTGGGGTTAATCCCTACAGGGGGTTTTTGCGTCCCTGGCCACGGTGAGCAGTAAGGTCAATCCCTGACATAGTTTGGGTTTGGGGGGGGGGGGGGGGGGGTTTGAAACCCTTCCCTGTAAAAACTAAACTAGCCACAAACATAGTAAGAGGTAGAGGCCGGGGGCACGGTAAATCGCGCCCCCAACCCGGTTTTGCCGGGGGGCCCGACCATGCAAACCCTCCTATGCCGACGCAGGGGAGGGGTCTGCCTATGACGAGTGCGGGGCAAAGCCCTCGGGAATCCCGCACTCTAAATCAAGTGGTAGGCCCCTAGCCCAACTTTTTCTTATGCAGTGCAGAGGCGGCGCCTGCCCGTCGAATCACTCCTGGGATCAACCTGCGGAGGGTTCTTCGTGTGGGCTCGTGGAACTTTTCTGAGCCTCTCAGACGATCTCGATTACCTCTCCTATCGGGCGAGCTCAGTAGGGCTGAGGGTGGATATAGGGGGACTCTCTGAGACGGGAGGCTGGCAGTGGGCGAGACTAGCAGTGGGGGTTACACCTACTACTGGTCCGGCAGGGAGCAATGGTCACCGTGTACGGGGAGTAGCTATAGGCATCTCCAGCAAACTGCAGCCGTCAGTTGTTTGAGGTACTCCGGTTGATGAGCGTATAATGCGGGTGAGGATGAAACACACTCGGGGTTTCATGTCTCTTGTTGCAGTGAAACGCTCCTACCGAGTTGCGTAAAACTGAAGAGAAGGAGATGTTCTACGCCAAACTCGACTCTGTATTAGACCAGTGTCCTCCTCGGGACACACATCATTGTCTTGGCGATTTCAATGCTACTACTGGCACTGTGAGAGATGGCTACGAGTTGTGGTTGGTCCCCATGGCTCCGGAAACCAAAAAACACCAACAGTTTTTTTGCTTCTGAACTTTGCAAGGTCCAAAATGTTGAGAATTGCAGGTTCTTGGTATCAGAGACCAGAGCTGCCCCGCTGGACATGGTATAGTAATGCCGGAGGGGTAGCTAAGGAGATCGACCAATCCTCTTTAGAAACTCTTTTGGAGGATCCTCCAGAACTGCAGGGCTTACCGGAGTGCGGGAGTTCTTTGGAACAGATCACAGACTTGTTGTTGCTACATTTAAGCTTCAGTAAAGTCCAGAAGAATCTCAAGGGGTAACCATACTGTGTTTCATCTTGAGAAACTGAAGGATTTTGACATGTGCTCATGAGTATGCGGTGGCAGTCTTAAATCGGTTTGATGTGCTCGGTGCTCTCGGGGATCCTGTAGAACTGTGGGATACCTTCAAAACGTAAAACTCTACAGGCTGCCAAGGAGTGTATTGGGGAGCGCCGGGTCAAGGCGTGGTTTTGTCTCGACGGAGACGCTGGAGAAAATCGAGGAGAGTCGCGCTGCCAGGCTGGCTGGGAACCGGGACCAGCACAGGGCTCTGTCACGCCGGACAGAACCCTCCTGAGGAGAGACAAGGAGAGGTATGTCAGGAGTCTCGCTGAGGATGTCGAGGGTCATTTGAACGCTAATGACCTCCGACCCGCCTACCGAGCCCTGAAGAAGCTCCTTTTCCAAGTCTCCCTTCTCGGGCGAGTGCTATTCGAACAGCAGTTTGGGCCCGCCTCGTGTCGGACATGGATGGGCAGATGGCTCGTTGGGCTGAGTACTTTGGGCAGTTGTTCACGGTGGACCCTCCAACTGAGCAGCTTCACACCACTGGGTTACAGGCAGGGGGATGCCGATCCTCCCATTGACGAACCGCACCCTCTCTTGACGAAGTCAGAGAGGCTGTAGCAAAGTTGAAGGGTGGAAAGGCAGCTGGTTTTTGTAATATCAGTGGGAGCTCCTCAAAGCGGGGTGAGGCCATGATCCGCGGGTTGCAGCTGTCCTGACTGCCGTGGGGCAACAGGTACCATTCCTCCTGAGGGAAAAAGGGGGTGGTCTTTCCCTATCGGGAAAAGGGGAAAGGGGGCCCCGTCAGGACGGCAAAAATTTTAACCGCGGGATTACACTGCTCAGCGTACCAGGCAAGGTGCTTGCCCATCTATTGCTGACACGAATTCGCCGTCATCTGGTGAAGCATCAGAGACCTCAGCAGTCGGGGTTCACGCCTGGTAAGTCAAAAAAACGGACCGTATCCTAGCGCTTCGTGTCCTGGGGGAACGAGACGTGAGTTTCGACAGGGGAGCTTGCACCCTATGTTGATCTCAAGAAGGCGTTTGACTCAGTGCATCGTGAGTCACTCTGGGATCTTCTGCGACTTCGAGGGATTCCTGAAAGGGGACTTTTTGGTTTGAAAAACTGGTCTGTATTCTGGGACTGAGAATGCTGTGAAGTGTGGGGTAGGGGTATCCAGCTTCATTCCTGGGAATACAGGAGTGAGGCAAGGTGCGTCCTTGCCCCATCACTTTTCAACGCTTGTATGGACTGGGTATTGGACAAGGTTGTAGATCAAAGTGATTGTGGAGCATCCGTCGGCAACACCAAGATCACTGATCTTGTTTTTGCCGATGATGCAGTAATCTTTGCTGAGTCGCTGGAGGTCCTGGTGAGGCTTCCGAGGCGCTGCACGAGGAGGCAAAGCCTTTTGGGACTTGCGGTCTCCTGGCTCAAGACCAAGGTCCAGTGTTTGGAGACTTACTAGATGAAGCGTACAGTCTGTTCATGCGTGTGGCGAGGACATTGAGATCTTGGAAAGTTTTACATACCTTGGTAGCGCAGTCCATAATGACGGGGGTCCCCGTCAAGAAGCCTTACGGCGGATTGGCAATAACCCACGGTGTTTTGGGACTCGCTCGCGGAGTATTTGGCGTTGTCGGTAACCTGTTCAGGAGGACCTTCTTCAGGAGGACCGGATCTTCAAGTCGCTTGTGATCCCTGTCTTATCTATGGTTGTGAGGAAAATGGAAAACTAAAATAGTGACTTGAAGAGACGAATCAATGCCTTTGGTAATAAGTGTCTTCGCAGAATCATGGGGGATCGCTGGGATGATTACGTGTCAAATCAGCGATTGCACCGTGAGACTGAATCGAGGGGCCTATTACCTGCATAGTCCGTCAGCGCCAACTTCGGCTATAGGGCATGTGCACCTACCCTGAAACCGATCCTTCCCATCGGGTTGTATCCCGTAAGAGAAAAATCCGGCGTGGAGGAGGCCAAGGGGCGCCCACAAGGCTCGTGGCTGGGGCAAGTTGATGTTTCTTGTCGAGAAACTGCTTTGGGATGGGAAAGGAGCCTGCATGGGAACTCGCGCGTGGTGACCCCCCGGGGGTGGCGTCGTAGGGTGGGCGAGGCGACGCGCCCCCGGCGTATGCCCCCAATGATTGATTGATTGAATCATCATTCAATCATTAGGGCATACGCCGGGGGGGGGGCGTCGCTTCGCCCACCTTACGACACCACTCCCGGGGGTCACCACGCGCGAGTCCACATGCAGGCTCCCTTCCCATAACAAACAACTCTCGACAGGAAGCATCAAATTTTCCCCCGCCACGAGCCTTGTGATCGCCCCCTTGGCCCCTCTACGCCGGATTGTCTCTTACAGATACAACCCGATGGGAAGGATCGGTAGCGTGCCATATGCCATATAGCCGAAGTTGGCGCTGAAGGACTATGCAGGGATTAAAGCCTCGATTCAGTCTCACGGTGAATCGCTGATTTGACACGAAATCATCCCAGCGATACCCCATGATTCTGCGAAGACACATATTACCAAAAGCATCGATTCGCCTCTTCATATCGCTATTTAGTGCCCATGTCTCACAACCCTAGAGGGAAGACAGGGGTCACAAGCGACTTGAGATCAGAATCTGTGTCCTCCTGCACAGTACCAACAACGCCAAATACCGATCTAAGCGAGTCCATAACACTGTGGGCTATGCCCAAACCGCCGTAAACTTCTTGACGTCACCCGCCTCATTATGGACTGCGATACCAAGGTATGTAAAACTTTTCCAAGATCTCAATGCCCTCGCTGCACGCATGAACAAATTGTATGTTTCATCAAGTAAGCCTCCAAATACCTGGACCTTGGTCTTGAGCCAGGAGACCTCAAGTCCCAAAGGCTTTGCCTCCTCGTGCAGCGCCTCGAGAGCCATCACCAGGACCTCCAACGACTCAGCAAAGATTATTGCATCATCAGCAAAATCATGATCAGTGATCTTGGTGATACCGAGGGATACTCCACATCACTTTGATCTACAACTTTGCCCAATACCCCGTCCGTACAAGTGTTGAAAAGTGATGGGGCAAGGACGCACCCTTGCCTCGCTCCAATATTCACAGGAAAGAAGCTGGACATATCACCCCCCCCACACTTCACAGCACTCTCAGTCCCAGGGGTACAGACCGGTTATCAAACCAATAGTCCTTGCAGGAATTCGCGAAAACGCAGAAGATTCCAGAGTGACTCACGATGCACTGAGTCAAACGTCTTCTTGAGATCAACATAGGCTGCAAGCATCCACTGTCGAAACTCACGTCGGCGTTCCACCAGGACATGAAGAGCTAAGATACGATCCATTGTTGAACATACCAATCGTGAACCAGACTGCGGAGGTCCCTGATGCTTCAGCAGATGGCTGCGGATCCGTGTCAGCATAGAGGGCGAACATCTTGCCTGGCATGCTGAGCAATGTAATACCGCGGTAATTGTTGCAGTCCTGACGGGCCCCTTTCCCTTTCCAGATAGGGACAACCAGCCCCCTTTTCCAGTCAGGAGGAATGGTACCTGATTGCCACATAGCAGTCAGGACAGCATGCAACCCGCGGATCATGGCCTCACCCCGCTTTGAGGAGCTCCACACTGATATTACAAACACCAGCTGCCTTTACCACCCCTCAACTTTGCAACAGCCCCCTCTGACTTCGTCAAGAGAAGGTGGGGGTTTCGTCATTGGGGGATCGCATCCACTGCCCGTAATCCAGTGGTATGGAGCTGCCCGATTGGAGGATCCACCCTGAACAACTGTCCAAAGTACTCCGCCTCCGAGCCATCTGCCCATCCATGTTCGATACGAGGCACCCATCTGCTGCTAGGATAGCACTCGCCCGAATGGAGACTTGGAACGGAGCTTCTTCAAGGCTCGGTAGGCGGGTCGGAGGTCATTAGCGTTCAAACGGCCCTCGACATTCTCAGTGAGACTCCTTACATACCTCTCCTTATCTCTCTCCAGGAGGGTTGTAGTCCTGTGTGACAGAGCCCTGTGCTGGTTCCGGTTCCCAGCAAGCCTGGCAACTTGCCATCTTGCAGCTATATATTCAATATATAACTACTTAAAACACCACCCTTAGGAACACTAGATGCTTTTCAGTGCTGCAAAAGCTGTGCCTTACCGCCTATTTCTCAAGAGGAGCATAGTTAAGCAGCTTTTCAATTAGGTCTACATGGCCCAGCAGCATTCTTCGACAGCAGTACCGCTTTAGACCAAGAGCATCCAGTGCATCACTGACCAATGGGAGGAAGAGAGGGAGTGTTGATATGTACATCCATGGTCAGTTGAAAAGGTTTTTAAGTAGTTTATGTTGCATACAAATAAGTGGCAAAATTTACATGGTGTACTTGGTTTTGAAAAAGGAATTGATCTTCTTTTTTATGACTATAAACAATTAAGTTTGTCCATCATTCCACGACTTTTCCTGACGTAGCCCTCCAGGTGTAGTCCACATTCTTCCTCTGAACATGACTTATCATATATCCTGTACCAGCACAAGACTGCAACTCTGCCCAAGACTCACCCTTCAGTGTACTCAGCAGAGAGCAATCCTAGGTAGCTTTCCCATTTGTTTCCAATCACCTTGCCACAGGTGAAGCATCGGATGGGTATGATCATCTGAAATAAATAGGACTGGGGATTAAAGCTTACAGGGGATCGTATCTTAATATCTTGTTACATGATTTCGATACCAGCAGAGCTGGATCATGATGTTGGCGCATTGTTTTGAGGGCAGCAATAAAATTATTAAGTTTACTCTAATGATGAATGGGGGAAAAAGTGGGGTTAGGGGAAAAATTCATTGTTGCAAAGAGTGAGTGTAAAAAAATTTAGAATATTCTTTTAACTTTTACCTAACTGGGTTATCAAACAACTCTCACCCACATGAAGATCGGCCACCACAAGTGTTACCTTCACTGTGTTGTAAAGTTTATCTTACGAAACCTCAGTTGTTTCATGCTGCACCAATGAATAAACAATACGTGCTTCGAAAGGTTTTTTCGATGTCGACATCATTCCATGAATAAAATGTTAATGAAAAAGCTTTAAAAGAAATTTTTTTTTATTAAAGACAAGGTTTTTGATAATATTATTAATCAAAGATGTAACGTGGAATCACGTTGTTGCGGTAAAAGTGCAATGTTTTGCTACAGACTCTAAAACAAAAAATTATAAGCTGCTGATAAAGCATTGCATATTAAGTTTTGTTCATAGAAATACGGCAGATGCTGCAATGATCTATGGTTTGAGTTTGCCTAGTGGTTTAGGATTCTTGAAAGTAAATCACAGTTCAGCAGCATTTACTTGCAGTGCCATTCATTCACTTAAATGTTTGAAGATCATGGAAATAGTTCGGATAATATAAACCTCCCAATCGTAAAATAGCAAAGGATTCATATAAGAAAACAACGACGAAATTCATCATTTATCTAAGCCCAAAACATAACTTCATCGCTTAATAAACGATGCCATAAAAAACACTGAATGGTGAAACACTGAAAAAAAAACATTGAAAACGCTAGGGGTGAAAAAAAATAAAGAGAAGGAGAAAAATCTACAAGGTCATTTTCTGGAGTCCCTGATGAATGTCAGTTGTTGAGACTAGGTAAATTTTTGATTTAACTTGTCCATCTCAATGTAAGCAGTGTCACCAGGCCCCCTCTAACCCGTCCGAGTTTTATCAATGGCATCGGCCCTCCCTGCCATCAGTCAGACCCAGAACAACGCCATGAAGTTACTCCTGGTCATCTCCATCCTCGTGCTCGGTATGTATCCAGCTCCCCCACTCTCACCATCACGCACTGTCTCATGTCACACTGCACAACTCATGTCTATTTCCTACTTTACACCAATTTTGTGTGTAACTTCGAATTTTGAATGCAATTAAAAACTTTTAGTGAAATTTTTTTGCGAACTCAGTTTTCGTTAAGCGTGGCTGGATTAAACGAAATATAGGTTTTACCTCCTTACCCTCACCTTAACTTGTTTATCTATATCTGCAAAATGCGAAAATAGACGTGGGTGTATATTGACTTATGTCCATATGGCATATATACCCAATAAATAATACAGAAAAATCAGCACAATGGGAAGGGGCGTGTCCACTTCAACCTCAAGTGCACTCATACCTCCTTATAAATGTAACATAATGAGCAAAGTATCAGTAAGCTAATATACAGTATTTTCTGCATGGTTAATGTTAATAAAAAAAAACTTGCTTCCTCAGGAGTGTGGCGACAAATGGAATCATCGCTGCATGTTCCCCGTCGGATACGTATGTTTAAACCTGAATTCACACAAAGACCGTACAAATGAAAGTGAGGCCTTTATATTGCTTCCAGACCAAACACACCCATATCCCAACATCCTGAATTACCCCAATTGCTTTTTCGAGAACCTTAACTCCTTGAAACCATTTTACCCGCACCCATAATGCATGAAAACAATATCCCTGCAATCCTTATGCGAGCACCCTCAATCTCTAATCCTGAAAAATTTTAACCAACACCCAAAATGCCTGAAAATCCTATCTTTGCATCCTTGCCCCCAGGACCCTCAACGTCAACCTCTAGTCCTAAAACCACGGGTACAAACCAAAGGGCTACAGAGGATACTCGCAGACGGAACAAAGCAACACCCTCAATGAGAGCATCCCGAGACTACTAAGTTCCTTCAAAGACAAGATCAAAAGTATAGAACAAAATGGGGCGTACGTTTAAAATAAAAGATTTTGATTTGAAAAACCCACATATACGTTTTATAAGAGTCCAATCAACAGGAAATTAGTGATTCACGGAAAATGCCACCGAGCCCTAAATTCTGATCTTTCTATAATTTTGGATTGGGGGCAAGCAAACCTTTTTTTTCAACTCAAAAACTCAATTTCTTCCCTATCTACTCGACAAAACTACCAATAATTCCCCTTTCAAAGCCCAACTATCTCCTTTTTCACAATGAAAAAATTTTTGGACAACCTTTACTAAAAAATAAAATGGAAATCTCCTCTCATCTTTGCTAAAAAACTTTTAAAAAAGTTAGGGGGCCTGTGGCGTCTGCTTCAATTTTTTTTTTACCTCCCAGTGCTTTCTCTGTACAGGGGCCCTTTTCCATCCTCTTGGAGTATGTCTCCATGTTTTGGGGGGCCCTCATACGCTCTCCTAAACAGGTTTAAGTCGAAAGTTTTTTTTGTCTCATCAACCCCCCCTTTTAACTATGTCTTCAATCTTTAAATCACCGCCGCAAAGTTTTTCTTCTCTTACTATCTTTTTACCGTTATTTTCATGTTCATGCTCTTCTGAACTTGCTAACTGCACTCCTTTCCCCTCCCCGTCTCGCTGCCAAAACTTTCTAACATTCTCATTCCATTTGTCCATCTTCCTAATGCAAGAGTTTCATACTGTACTCATTCATCCCTTTTTACTGGTAAACTCGGGGGTCTCTTCCTCTTTCATTTTTTCCCCCTTCCTACATTAAATCTTTTCAAGGAGGAGTGACAAAACCCTCCCGAAAAAAAATTTTCCCCCCCTCATTTTTTTATTCTCTTACTTCTTTTTTATAGGGTTGGAACTAAGCGGCTTTTTGTTACCCCTTTTTTGTTTTGCCCCTTGGGCCCGTCCCTTTTTGATGTAAAAAAAAATATAAAATAATCATTGATCTACTATTCATTAAATTTTATTCAAAATTTTTGTTCTGAGGTGGGTTTCTATGACCCCGCTACTACAACGAAAAACCGGGTTTTCGAGGCTTTGGTACGTCATCGGTGATAACATTAAATTAGACTTGCCGTAGATCTACTCAGCAGGGTGAAGTATTTCACGATGTGACTGGGAGAAAAGCTAGTGTTGCTGTAGTTACTTTTTCCTCTTCTCCATCCCCTCGCTTGGTCATTCCATCTATTGATCTTTGATGCAGCTTTAAATGGTGATAACAGTAAAATCACTCATGAATTACTTCCTTTAATTATTATTTCTCTATCATTTATTCAAAGGTTTCTTCTATTCGCTACCTTGGGAAGGAACCGTACGAAGACAGTCTCCGACCCCTACAGCGGAAATTGCATTCACAGGCCGGAACAAGTAGTAACCCGGATGTCAGCCTGATTTTTGATCAGCAAGTACGGCGGGCTTGTAACCCGTTAATGTTCAGAAGTACAGAAGTTCTCCTTCACTAATTGTCACTGGGACATCCCCATGGACCTTGTTCACGTAGTAAATCTCAACACAGTTCATGAAACTTACTTCAGACTTACCATTTGCTATGGCAAAGTTTTTTGTTTTTTTGCTACCGTTCAGTGCAGGAATGGAGGACAAAGGGTCGGTCTCTCTGAGGGCTGTAGAATGCCTTTATATTTACCTCCGCCAACAAGTTGGCGGGTTATTTTTTCACCCCGATCTGTCTGTCTGTCTGTCTGTCTGCTGTCTGTTGTTTGTTATGTACAGTATTTCTCGAAAAGTTACGAATATATTTGGACAAACTCGGTATACCAAGTCTATTTTTGGTATAAGGAAGAACTGTTTTAAATTTTTGGATGAATCTATTGACTACTTTTTGCCGTGGCAACCAATTGATGAAATATTCGGCCGGAGGAAAATGCGCTCATACTCAATCAATCAATCATTGGGGGCATACGCCGGGGGGCGCGTCGCCTCCCCCACCCTACGACGCCACTCCCGGGGTCACCACCGCGGGTTCCATGCGGGTCCTTTCCCCATACCAAGCAGCTTTCGACAAGAACATCAACTTGCCCCGCCCCGAGCCTTTTGGGGGGCCCCTTGGGCCCCCTCCCGCCCAATATCTCTTACAGATAAACCCGATGGGAAGGTCGGTTTTTAGGGTAGTGTGCCAATGCCCCTATAGCCAAGTTGGGGCTGCGGGCTATGCAGGAAAAGGCCTCGATTCAGTCTCCGGTGCAAAAACGCGATTTGACACGTAACATCCCCGCGATACCCCATGATTCTGCGAAAAACTTATTACCAAGGCTTGATTCGCTCTTAAATCACTATTTTTGTGTCCAAAAGTCTCCAACCATAGAGTAAGACGGGATCACAAGCGACTTTAAGATCCGGGTCTTTGTCCCCCCCGCACAGGGACCGACAAAAGCCAATACTCCCGCTGACGGTCCATAACCCGTGGGCTATGCCATCCGCCCAAGGCTTTTTGACGTGACCCGCCGCATTATGGATCGTACCAAGGGATGAAAATTTCCCAAAATCTCAATGTCCTCGCCACACGCTGAACAGACTGTACTGCTTCTCTAGAATCCCAAAAACCCGGGCCTTGTCTTGAGCCGGAGACCTCAATCCCAAAAGGGTTTGCCTCCCGTGCAGCGCCTCGAGAGCCATCACCAGGCCCCAGCGGACTCACAAAAAATTACTGCTCATCGGGAAAAAAAAGATCAGTGCTTGGTGTTGCCCCGATGCTCCACAATCACTTTGATCTACAAACCCTTTTCCAATTTCCCCCCCGGGAAAAAAAAAGGGGTGGGGGGGCCCACCCTTTTCACCCCCGAACGGAAAAACTTCCCCCCCCAACACTTCATAGATTCCCGCCAAAAACCAAAACCCCAAAAATCCCCTTCGAATCCCCGAGTAGATCCCAGATACTAGGCAAGGCTCCCCTCTTCTCCCCCCCTCTTTCTCCTCCTTTTTTCCTCTCTTCCCTCCCCCCTCCTTCTCGTTC
>JACEEZ010022212.1:50000-51899 GCA_016584305.1 Chionoecetes opilio
CGGCGTGGAGGAGGCCAAGGGGGCGCCCACAAGGCTCGTGGCTGGGGCAAGTTGATGTTTCTTGTCGAAAGCTGCTTGGTATGGGAAAGGAGCCTGCATGGGAACTCGCGCGTGGTGACCCCCGGGAGTGGCGTCGTAGGGTGGGCGAGGCGACGCGCCCCCCCGGCGTATGCCCCCAATGATTGATTGATTGAGTATGAGCGCATACCTCCGGCCGAATATTTCATCAATTGGTTGCCACGGCAACAGCAGTCATAGATTTCATCCAAAATTAAATCAGTTCTTCCTTATACCAAATAGACTTGGTATACCGAGTTTGGTCCAATATATTCGTAACTTTTCGAGAAATACTGTACCTAACAAACAGACAGACAGACAGACAACAGACAACAGATCGGGGTGAAAAAATAACCCCGCCAACTTTGTTGGCGAGGTAAATATAAAGGCATTCTACAGCCCTCAGAGAGACCGACCCTTTGTCTCTCCACTTCCTGCACTGAACGGTAGCCAAAAAACAAAAAACTTTGCTATAGCAAATGGTAAGTCTGAAGTAAGTGCATGAACTGTGTTGAGATTTACGTACGTGAACAAGGTCCATGGGGATGTCCCAGTGACAATTAGTGAAGAGAACTTCTGTATCTTCTGAACATTACTGGGTTACAAGCCAGCCGTACTTGCTGATCAAAATCAGGCTGATCATCCGGGTCTACTACTTGTTCCGGCCTGTGAATGCAATGCCGCTGTAGAGTCGGAACTGTCTTCGTACGGTTCCTTCCCAAGGTAGCGAATAGAAGAAACCTTTGAATAAATGATAGAGAAATAATAATTAAAGGAAGTAATTCATGAGTTGATTTACTGTTATCACCATTTAAAGCTGCATCAAAGATCAATAGATTGGAATGACCAAGCGAGGGGATGGAGAAGAGGAAAAAGTAACTACAGCAACACCTAGCTTTTCTCCCAGTCACATCGTGAAAATACTCACCCTGCTGAGTAGATCTAACGGCAAGTCTAATTTAATGTTATCACCGATGACGTACCAAAGCCTCGAAAACCCTGGTTGTTCGTTGTAGTAGACGTGGTCATAGTAAATCCACCTGCAGAAGCAAAAATATATGACATAAAACTTAATGAATACGTATGATCAAGTGATTATTATTATATATTTTTTTTACATCATAAAGGACTGGCCAAGGGCACAACAACAAGAGGTAACAAAAAGCCCGCTTAGTTGCCAATCCCTATAAAGAAGACAGTAAGAGAATAAAGAAATGAGGGGTGGGCAAATTTTGTTCGGGAGGTGTCTTGTCACTCCTCTCTTGAAAAGATTTAGTCGTAGGAAGGTGGAAAAATAGAAAGAGGAAGAGAGTTCCAGAGTTTACCAGTGAAAGGGATGAATGAGTACAGATACTGATTAACTCTTGCATTAGGAAGATGGACAAAATAGGAATGAGAATGATTAGAAAGTCTTGTGCAGCGAGACCGCGGGAGGGAGAGGCATGCAGTTAGCAAGTTCAGAAGAGCAGTGAACATGAAAATAACGGTAGAAGATAGTAAGAGAAGCAACATTGCGGCGGGTGATTTAAAGATTGAAGACAGTCAGTTAAAGGAAGAGGGTTGATGAGACGAAAAACTTTCGACTTAAACCTGTTTAGGAGAGCTGTATGAGTGGATCCCCCAAAACCTGTGAGACATACTCCATAGATGGATGGATAAGGCCCCTGTACAAGCAAGCAACTGGGAGGTAGAAAAAAATTGACGCAGACGCCACAGGACACCTAACTTCTTAAACTGTTTTAGCAGAGATGAATTGAGTTTCCATTTAGTTTTTTAGTCCAAGATAGAGAGAGATAGTGAGATTTCAGTGTGTTTAGTAAAGATTTTGATGCAAAAATTTTT
>JACEEZ010022213.1:0-15000 GCA_016584305.1 Chionoecetes opilio
ACCAAAAAAAGAAGGATTAAATATGAAAAAAAAAAAACCCCCCTTTTTTCAAAAAAAAATTTTAAATAAACCCCCAACTTTTGAGAAAAGAAGAAAAAGGGGAAAAATTTTTATAGCAGTGATAGAGCATCAAGGGGTCTGGAAAAAAATTGATAAAAAGATCTTTTTTGGTGGGACCCAGAAGTACAAGAGGTCATGAGAAGAAATAAAAAGGGAAAGGACAACACCCAAGAGGGATATAAAAAAAATACAGTTCCCGATAAAAGCATAAAACCTGGAAAAACCCTTGATGCAAAAGTGTTAATGCAGAAGTATTCAGGACTTAAAAGGAAAACTGGATTTGTAGTTTGGGGGACGGGACAGTACGAGCATAGCTCTCTTCTGTATTTTACAACTAGGTAAAACAAAAACACACACACACACCACACACACATAAAAAAAAAAAAAAAAAAAAAAAAAATAACTGTACGAACAGTGCAAAACTGGGGGAATAATGCCAAAAGTCGGGAGGGTAAGAATTTTAGGACTCACGCGAAACTCGGCATCGCGAAACTCGGATAGGTGAAACGCGGGGGGGTTATGTATTATATATATATATATATATAAAATAATGATTGCACATGACTATTTTTGTTTATTTTTTTTTTCATATTGATTAGACTAACTGCCCAGAAACTGTTTGTAGATGTCTCCTAGTCATCTAGTTATAGACAGGAAACTGTATTTATTCCTGACTCAACACCATTTTGGGTTTTTATAACAATAATACAAGAAAATACAAGTTTTTACCGAACAACTCTTTGACCATCAGTCCAAACCCACTTGGTTTTGACTTGTTGGGGGTTTCCCCAGCCCAAGGCGTCCATACCCCCCAAACCCCCAGCAGTAAAACTCCCACTAGAGGTAATGGCTCAGAGTGAGAGTTAAAAAAAAAAAAAGCAACATCTCTGATTCTTTTGGTTTTGAGAGATTCATGATTTTGGGGCTTGTATAACCATGCGGTTCCCATACCAGTTTTCCCATCTTCACCTTCCCCCCAGGGAGAAAATCTGCAAACAGAGGCGCTCTTAAACAAAAATGTCCTCAAAATCACCTTTATCATCATAGCCCTATTTGTCACACCAAGCACAGATTCCAGATATATTTAAAATTACCTAAGTTTGACTGACACATCAAAAATTTATACATCTTAAGGGATACATATCTACTTTACCGAAATTAAAAAGTAGGTAACTAAAAAAAAGTTATGTCCATTAAATCTTAGGTATAATGTGTGACTATAAAATAAAAACAGCATCCATTTTTATGGCAAACGGGGCTAAAAAATAAAAATTTTGTGAAAATTTCCCCCAAGACAAGTTATCGGATCGTTTAGACCCATTGTTTTCCAATTTGCAATAACTGTACAATTTTTGGAAATACTAAAATTCAGACGGGAACTTGCTGATTGTTTTAAATAATATGTATTTTGTTACCGTAAAAACAAGAGAAGTGGAAGGGGTTTTGATTTTTAAAAAAATTTCTTTAGATTACTGTATTTTTTTTGCCTTTGGAAAAAATTCCAAAGACATAGAACAGTAAATTCATGCTGGAATCATAATTTTAAAAAAAAAACATGAAAAAAATGCAGATTGTTAAATGCATACATGTTTTGAAATTTTCTTTTGCACAAGCTTTAATTAAAAAAAAAAATCAACCCCAGAAATGACACTAAAAAAAGTGTCAGCCACCCTAGTCTTGTTGTACTACACAGTACTGCTTTTGATTCCCCTCACCTTGCCATAAACAGTGGGCCATAGCATGGCGCCCCCTCCTAAATGGACCGCAACCTTCTTCCCCAGGGTACTGACTGAGACCCGTGCCCTGTCTGGGAAAACGGGTATTGCTGCAGGCCCATCCAGCTGCCCCACCCTTCGCCCATGCATACCCCTAAATAATTACAAAATAAAAATTAACACAAAATTTCTTTAATTTAAATCCCTGATAAAAGGGAATCATAATATATCTTGCCCCCTTAAAGTAATCGCCAGACCCATTTTTTTTTTTGCATATTTGTTAATGTTATTCAAATACCTAATCCACAAAAAAACATTCATTTCCACACCCTTATTTCCAAAAACATGACTTTTGTAAGAAGCGCGGGAAAAACAAAAGCCCCATTCCCGCCATGGCGGGAAACATGTGGTGACTCCTTCAGGGAAGCCTCCCGGGCCCCGGGGCCGGGTACAATACACGTAGACTCAGAAAAAAAATTGTCCCCTTTAAAAATTTTTTGGGGTTCCTGATATATTTTTTTTGCAATAGGCACATACTTGTCCTGTATGGGGGCAGCAAAAAAGCTGGCCTTTCCAGAGAGCTTACACCCATTTTCCCACAATTTGGCCATGATATGTGGTGCAGCGACGGTGGAGGGGGGTGAGAAGCGCGGGCAAACAAAGTTTTTTCACACCGCGGGGCTCTCACCCGCCTCTCACCCCGCTGCCAACATAACCCGGCCAAAAAGGTCGGAAATGGGTGTTAACTTTGGAAGACCGCTTTCTTGCTGCACCCCTACGGATGGGGGTATTGCATATCCAAAAAAAAAAAATCAGAAAACCCAAAATTCTTCATGTAGTAATTTTTTTCTGAGTCTACTTATTTGTTAGCGCCGCCTGGGAGGCTTCCCGAAGTGACGTCCCCGAGCAGTGGTCTGTTGTCGCTGGTCGCAGTTGTGTTTTTAGAGCTCGGGGGAATTTTTTGTTTGAAAGCGGGTCATTTAAAAAAAGGGGGGACTGGTGCAAAAAATGACAAAATATTGTTGTATCTCGATCATGGCAATATTTTGACTGCATTAATCAGGAATGATGAAAGGTCTGGGCGTTATTCAACCTTAAAATAATATTTTTTTTTCCGTTAAACTGACAAATATCAAATATTACCATTAAATACTTTTTTCAAACACAAAAATTATCATACAATGGGATACAAACATTTTTTTTAACAATTTTTGGTTAGCTAAAACCTCTTTTCATGTTTGAGCCTCTGGCAAGGCTAAATTGACTGTCCTTATTGTTTTTGGGTTTCCCTTTCCTTGCCCCCCTGGGACACAATAAAAAGGGACTTTTGGGGCCCCCCGCCCCATGAAAAGGGCGAATACTGCCAGTGTTTTCAGAGAGCACTGGCATCTTCACCTTGGGCCCCTTAGGGCCCCCCAACTGGTCTTTTTCATTGGGGGCCCCATACCAGCACCTTAGGTTCCCCCTTCAAACTCAGGGTGGAGGTTAAAAATCTTTTGGCATGTTGTTTTTTCACCTGTCAAATCAAAAAACTTTATTATCATGGTAGGGATGCATAATTTTTATTTGATATAAAAAATCGTTAAATTTTACTGTAAAAGACAAAAACCTTTAATTTTTAAAGCTAAGTTCAAAAATGAAGAGTGGGTTTTTTCCCCGGCAAATTGAACAATTTGGAGTGCCTCATTTCAATTGCTGCCCATTTTTTACCTCAAAAAAAGGGTATGTGAAAAAAAGTTGGATTGTAAAACTCAAATATGGCAGATGTAAAGGCTAACTTTCCCTACACCCCTGCTTGTGTATGGAAGTGACAAAACCCCTGTCCACCTGTGTGTATATTCACAGAGTTGGGAAATAAAAAAAGTGAATGATAAAACACAAAATAAACTAAATCTGCTGCCAGATTTATTACTTGAAAAACCTTGTGTTCCTGCTATTCACCCGGGTCTACTCAGTGTGAGAAAAAATTATAACCTGGTAACCCCAAAAAAATCGTCGGGGGTTTTTCCCCATTTTGTTTTTTAGACTAATTTAGGTGTTCAGTCCAAATATCACATTGTTTTTTGCTCATCGGGTAAAACTTTTTGAGATACGCCATGGCCTCCCTGACGAGCTATACATATGTAATATCGGGGGTTTTGGGTTTTCAATCTTTTTTTTCTTGAAGAATTATCAAATTTACAATGCCAGACACGAAAAAAAGGGAAATTTCCCAAATTCCCAATCAAATCAATCCTGTCCACCATTACTCCATTCTAAATTTCAAAATTCAAAAATTCCCTAAATTTTTTTCTGCCTCAGCTGCTTTTTTCTTTTTTCTTTCAGTTTATTGGGGGGTTTTCGGCGCACGGTCATGCGGGAAAAATCCTGCGTTTTCTGCTACATCTGCGGACAATACACGCGTCAGGGGACGGAAGAACACCCAAGGATTTTGAAGCGCGCCTGGGGGTTTATTTAAAGTCAACTGGGCCAAGATAAGCCCGGGGCCCCGCACAGGGTGTGAAAGGCGTGCGGGAATCCCCTCCGGCGGTGGACAAAGGGGCGCGAAAATTTCACTGAAGTTTGGGATTCCGATTTTTTTGGAGGGGCGTTTGACCATGCATCGGATTTTTACTTTGCGCCATCAATACAAATGGCATAAACCGAAGAATGGCACAGCCCCCATCCCCGCCCTTTTCCCCCGCCTCCATGCTCCTGCGAAAAAATTTTCCTGTACCAGCTTTCACAGAGTTCCCCGACAGGACGACGAGGCCCCCATACAGACGAGGGATATACAAAGAAAGTATGAAGCCAAGATGTCCGCAGCCTTTTCACAAGTGAGCTTATGATTGGTTGGGATTCAGCTTGTAAAAGACTTCTCCGAGCTGTTGGCCCCAGCCCAAAAAGAAAAAATCTATTTGGCAGGACGCGCTATCACTTTTTTTCGTAGAAGGCATGGGGCCCCTACATGGCTACTTCTCCAGAGGAAAAACCCTCGTGTTGCCGAGATGTGCCGGTCTTCTTGTTAACTCGGGCTCCTAAAAACATCCGAGAGTTTGGGCGACTCTTCATTGACAGCTGTAAGCCCCTTTTGAAGTTGTGCCCCTCCACAACGGGAACATTCGCCTCAACCCCCTTTTGCCACTCCCCAACTCTCAAAGAAAAAATATAAAGCATAAAGTACGGCCGACAAACCCAATAGACAGCCCAATGGATCACCCCTGCGCGACTTGAAAATGGTGAATTTCTACTTGGTAGCAGCCCCGGGTTTTCCGAAGTACCATGCTTTTTATGCATTGGGACAGTCGAGACAGCCCCCAGCACTTTAAAGAAAGAGTGGCCCGGCGCGAAGCATTTAGTACCTGGGGGGGAAAAAAAAATCATAAAAAACCCTCTTGTTGCCCGGGGAGAAATATTGATCCCACCGTACATTTAAAGGGGGGTTAAATGAAACAGTTCACGCGCCTCGGACAAGGGGGAGGTGCTTAAAACTACCTGTGCCCCCTTTCCGGGACTGACCATTGAAAAGCTAAAGGGCCGGAATTTTCGAGGCCCACAATAACGGCGCTCTAAAAGGCACGAGTTCCAAAACCCCATGAACACGTAGAGGCGCCGCGGGGAAAAATCTTTTGTGCAGTGGTGAACAACCTTCCTTTGGGAACCCGAAGGCAGCAAACCACGCCGACCTCGTCAGCAGCATGATAGAGGCCTTCCAAAACTCGGGTGTTAAATGAGTATTAAGATGCATTTCCTGTTCCACAGGGAAATTTTCCTGAAAACCTTGGGGCGATGAGCGCGACCCGGGGAAAAGGGTTTTCCATCAGACATGCGCCAAATGAGGAGAGGTTACCAGGGGAGGTGGGACGCAGTCATGATGCGGACTCTGCTGGTCGCTGAAGAGAGACAACCAGCAGCTGCTCACACACGGGAATCGAAGAAACGCCGTTTTCCCGTGAACTCTGAACTTTTGTGTCACGTAAAGCTCATTCTATATAATATTATGATAATTTTTCTTATCAATTTGATGGACTAAATAAAACTGAATAATTTGATACGCTGACTGTTATTCTTAGGAAAACGGAAAAAATCATCAGGGTTTCTCAGCTGATGATCCGCAGAAATTTTTTTTTACGAAAATCGATTTTTTTTAAATTTTTTACCCCCAAAAAAACCTGACTGATTGAGCAAAACCAAGGTCATTTTCGGACTCAGAGCATCAAAATTAGTCTAATTCAGCTGGAAAACCCTGGACGTTTTCAAACATATGTTTTGTTACCCAGTGTTATGAATAAATGAAAGGCAAAGTTAATGATTGCAACAATAAAATTCAACTTTTTTATCCTTTAGTAATTGACAAAGATTATGAACTATGAAGCTGGAATGTGATGCAACAAGTATAACTAGTACTATACACATAAAGATTATGTTAGTATTTCAAAATCATCTCTGAATTTTGCATAATTTCTGATTTGTTTTTACTCTCATTATCTTTCAGGGCATGTTCTAGGTCACAATGCTCAGCATTTCTTACTAACAGAAGGGCAGGTTATACATATATCTAAATGAGATAGCATTTGTCACCTGATACAATCCCAACAAGCTGCACAAATGGCGATAACTTCTTTGTTATGTGGTTTGCTTGCTAAGTAGTTCTCTAGGAATTTATCAAGACTTTATGTACATGTATATGTATCTATGTATATGTATATCTATGTATATGTATATGTATAAACTATGTATATGTACATGTTTTTGTACATGTATATGTATTTTATGTATGTACTATAAGCTGTAATCTAAAAAGATATGGCATTATATATATTATAATATGAAGCTAATCCCATCACAAAATAAGGCAATTAGTTACCTCAACGTCCTTCATTGTCTGAGGCTAGAAAAGACACAGAAGAGGCTGGATCACCAAAGTCATCCACAATCTTCCCCATGATAGCCAAGCCATGCACCCGACAGTCCTATGCCCCCACTCTTGCACTGTTTGATGCTGATCTCAATGTATTTGAGACACTGAAATATAAAAGTACGCTACGGTACCAATGAAAATTGTGCGTACAGCCGTACACGTTAAACAAAACACAAAAAACATACTCAAATATATGTTAACTTTGGTTGTAAAACATGATGATTATTCAATCCATAAGATAAATTTCCAACTGCAAACCTATAACAATTTAAAGTAATCAAAGGATATACACACACATATATGTATATATATATATATATATATATATATATATATATAATATATATATATATATTATATATATATATATTATATATATATATATATAATATACAGTCAAACCTCGATATTACTGACTAAAGGGGGGGAGGAGTGGTCCATTAAAGCCGATTGTCCGTTATAGCGAGGGTATTTTCCCATGGGTGGAAAATATATGAAAAAAAAAAAAACTGAAATAATGAGAAAAAATCACAACACAACCAGACTGTGTAGCTATGTTGGGAGGGAAACAGTGACTGGGACTACATGCTGAATTTGGTCCGCTCCTACACGTGAAATAAATGAGAAATATCACAAACACAACCAGACCGTGGTAGCTATTTGGGAGGTAAACAGTGACTAGCGCTACATCAGGGATTTGGCACACTCGCCCACGACTGGTTGGGACTGGTATTAGGAGAGGCAGTAAGTATCCAGGCTCGCTCATTACTGCTTGGTATGCTATGAAATTTAATTATTCTAGTTGAATGTAGACATATAATCACATTGAATTGCTATTATTCATATATATGAGTAAAGATATGAAAATACTTTCAAGGCGCTCATCCACGCCTGGCAGTGCAGCCGTGGCAGCAGCAGCAGCAGCATCATGAGACATTATAATCACCCCAAAATAGATAAAAAGGAAGAAAAAGTCTCCCGTAAAGTGATGGGTTATCCCTAAAATGTTGATACTTTCTCTCCCCGTCTGGCTAGTCAAGCTCAAGCTCTAGTGAAAGGTAAACAACTACGAGCCAGATTCAGCCGTGGCTTCCAAAAGGGATTGCTTATTATCATGACTAATGCTCATTATTATATATATTATATAGTTGTGAAGTGCAGTTCTATACACGTGTCACTATTTAGG
Organism: Chionoecetes opilio; assembly: GCA_016584305.1. Taxonomy (NCBI): domain Eukaryota; kingdom Metazoa; phylum Arthropoda; class Malacostraca; order Decapoda; family Majidae; genus Chionoecetes; species Chionoecetes opilio. Next base: position 7,862 of record JACEEZ010022213.1, read on the forward strand.
TCAGTGTAGCATTGCGTGTCACCTTAGATAAGGGTGATTTTTGGGGGTTGAGGGGACAGGGAGACGTAGCAGCGGCCACGCCATAACACTAATAGTCACTAATTTTAAACAATAACACACCTTCTAACCCCTAAATCACTAGCAACACAGGCTCCTTCCTTATATATCTTAATATGTGATACATCAAAACTCCTTAAAACCCAAGCATTCCAAAGTAAATGAGAAAATAATACAATTATGTTGAGTTGACAATTCGAGCAGCATAAGCGCTCTGATATGGAGGGGGAAAAAAAAAAAAAAAAAAAAAAAAAGCACGCAAATGGAGTCCGTTACATCCGAAGTCCTTTACATCGAGGTCCGTTATATCGAGGTTTGATGTATTTTTATATATATATATATATATATATATGGCTACAAAAAGTTCTAATATTTGATAAATAGCAAGGTTTGCTCACCTCTTTAATGCTGCGCAGAAGAGTGACCCAAGTGTCTGATGGAGTGATTCTGAACCATGTTTAGCTCCTTCATCTTGGCCAGAGAGTCGCCTCCACTAACCACTAGATGAGTGGGCATGGTAAGAGCTATCAGCAGGGTCGACAAGCAAACCCCAGCCACTCTACTGCTATGTTGGGCTGCATCTCTAGTCGGGAATCCAGTGCTGCATGGGAGTGAATCATTAGCTTTTAATTATACATAGAAGATTAAAAGCAAAAAAATTCTAATAACTTTAAGATGCTTTGCTTTCCCCATTTATGATAAAAAACCAATTTTGTTACACATTAATGGATGCATTTACTCACTCTCAAACTCACTTGCACACCTTTACTCACTGACAACCACTTACTGACAATTTTTTTAACCATTTTATTTAATTAGGCCTATAGTGCTTGTAGGCGTAGTAGTAGTTAGGCCCTTGAGGTACACCTGAGGGCTGTGACGGTTGGCCCTCGCCCATAATGTCGCAGGCAGGATTTTTATAGTAGCACCTGTGATTAGAAGCTCATGCTGCCCCCTGTGTCCTCCGATGGACTTGCAATTGAAGGAATAGTTAATGGGCAGCATGTTGGTGATCTTAGGCCTCTCAACAATTGCAGAAAAATTTTGAGTGGATTTTGGCCCCCATTGGGAATCTAACTCGGCTAACCGAGCACGCCACTTCCAGGCGCCACTCCACCTACTGCCCAACCGCCCGCCCATGTGATCATGTTGGAGGTGTATGTACGTGTGTCTGCCTCTTTCAGCAACACTTCTTTGATATTGTGTTGCTCGAACAGACACTACCTCCTTGATAATGTTTACATGGACATAATGGTGTTGTTCCTTCGCTCCTTGCATTCTTGAGAATGCACAGTCAGTCGTTGTGTGTGCCTGAGGCTAATTGCCATTTATCTTAGTCGATAAGCATTGCACACCTGGACATACACAGCTAACTTTGCGTGTGTTTGAGTCATTACCATATGAACAGCGAGCGGACCTTCGCATTCCACGCACTCAGCAGTTCCTGTGTAAACAACTGTTCAACAATGAAATCTTTCCTATAAAACACGCCAAGAGACCGGAAGGGAGACAGAAGCCACCGGAGACGCGACCCAGGCGCTCCAAGAGCAGACTCCAAGTGAGTCTGTGTTGTCACAAAATAATTGTTCTGGCCTGTCAATAAGACTTAAGCTTCCTTGGCCATTTGTAAGAATCCGTGACTTTGTATTGTTCAACTTTATAAGTTTACAGTGTACATATATATTACATATAATATATATTTATAATAGTATATTGTCTTACTTGATTCCTTGGCACTTACAATACTTATACATTACTTCAATCAGCAAGCCTTACTCAAAACCGCTTGACCACATTTTTTCGCTACCACCTTAGATGACCTCCGGCAGGGAAACAAGATACACCTGCCTCTGAGAGTGTCATTCATTGGCAATCAAACCCAACAGTGTCATTGACTGTAAGTTATTTGGGTTGAACCCTGTTACCTTTAATAACAAGACAGAAAAGGGTAACATTATGACTGAGTCCATTCCAGTCATTTACCACACTCTTTGTGAAGCAATTTTTCCCTATTTCTCTTTTAAAACTACGCTTTTCCACTTTAAATCCGTTACTTCTTGTTCTACCCTGATTATTAGCCATAAGAACTTTTCCTATATCCCCTTTATTGTATAATATATATATATATATATATATATATATATATATATATATATATTATATATATATATATATATATATATATATATATATATATATATATATATATATATATATATATATATATAATATATATATTGGACAAATATGGGTTGGTGAAGGGAGATAAAATCATTTAAGTTGGTGTAATAGATCTAGTCAGATAATGGTTTCCATCATCAATGGTCTAAGTAAGGGTACATTATTGTTTTTTAACACCTCAACTTTTCTATGTTATATAAAGTGTGAGATCCCAACGAAATGATGGATAATGTTGATAATTCTTCATACCTTTCCCTCCTGTCCACAGCTCTGCCAGTAGCTCCCTGTTCCATCAATGAGCCGGTGGGCCCAGTTTTCCCTTGATGACACACTCAGGTTTCGCACACATCTATGCCAATCCTCTACTGTGCCATCTGAACCTCCCAAAATGCCTTCCTTCTTCTGGAACCTTCCACGCCCTGGGGGACCTGCATACACAGCAGCACTCCCTGCAGCATGAAAGGAGAGGATAATTTACATCTTCAGAGACCCTTAGCATCATCATCGGAATGGGGCAAGCTTGCTTCTTTCACGTGAGTTTGAATATAATAATTTTCTTTTTGGGATTATGAGAAGTGCAGGTGCAGGATGGAGAAAATTGAGAGAACTATTGGCTTTATTGAAAATGATGGAACCCTCTCTTTTGACGCATGGAGCACCTATATGTGATCTGCATTAGTAATATAATGGTGTATGCTTGTGGAACCCTGAGAAGTCAAGGATGAGGATGTATGAAGGGTAAGGCATAAAGGCATAAGGATGATTAGATGGATGTATAGTACATCACTGAACAGAAGACCTACAGAAGGGAGAATCATTAAGGGGAAAGGATGGGAGTTCAGTTTGCCATCAGTCTCGATTACGTGCTGGACTCGTGATAGCCAGCTAATATTCTTCTAGAAAGAATATAGGCCCAAAGGGACCAATCTGTGGGTAAATCTGGGACCACACACCCTATTCACTTGTTCAAGGGGGACAGTAACTGCCTGCTTTGTTAGTAAAAAGCCCAAAAGGCTTGAGTGAGCCCTTAATTGATGTAAGACCTCCTGAGTGGTAGGCCAGAACATTCTCCACTGAGCTAGCAAACAGCTATATCAGTGTGTCAGTGTGGTGGTGAGAAGAAGCAGACTGAGTGATTTCAGCAAGCTGCAAGAATGGCATAAAGTGACTGAAGGAAGAGGGAAAGATGTTAAAGGGAGACCTTGATAAAAAAAAATAAAAAAAAATAGTGCAGAAGGGCTTCAGAGACGTAGGCCTATGTATTGAGACTGATAACAGTGCAGCCTGGTGAGCCATTAACCCTTACGCGGTGGGCGACTTTTTACTTCCCCGTGCACACCAGCCGGGCTAATTTGTTCTAAATCATCTATTTTCAGCGACAATTTGTAAAATAACTACTGAAGCTATACGGAAGCAAAAAGAATCGTCGTTTAGCTTCATCTTTCTACTACGTTATGCAAGTATAAATAACTTTCTAGGTACTCTGGATACCTCACAGTGAGGTGATGAAGTAAAGTATTTTTCGCATCTCACGAGGCTTTCTGAGCTGACCGCCGTTCGAACGTTTGTGTACGGTCAAGGCTTTGGCTTCTCTTTCTAGCCATACACATTGTATTGATTCTAGTAACTGTTCATTGTATTATCATTATCACTATTATCATCATTATTATTACTAGTAGTAGAAGTAGTAGTAGATTATGTAGTAGTAGTAGTAGTAGTAGTAGTAGTAGTAGTAGTGGTGGTGATGGCTGTAGTAATAGTAGTAGCCTAGTAATTGTTGCTGTATATAATACACTATGATGATTTAGTAACTGATCATTTCATTCATACTCTTAGCATTCTTATTATCATTATGATAACAACTATTATTATTTTATTTATTGTTATTATGATTATTCTTTATTTTCTTATCACTATTACTATCATTACCATATGTTAATTACGTAATTATTATAAGTAGTGGTAGTAATAGCAGTAGTAGTTGTAGTGGTAGTTGTAGTAGTAGCTATAGTAGTAGTTTATAGCTGGAGACTTGGATATTTTATTGACCCCTTTTTCCTTATCGTCTTGTCTCGCCATTTATCACTCTTCCCCTTTCACGGCTATCACTCATCACCAATCTTTCCTTCGTTTCCTTCCACTCTGTTTATCAGTTTTCTTTTCCCTCTCGTTTCCCCTATTCAATGCTTTAGAGGCGTAGAAATTAGACGTTGCTTAGACGGTGGAGACTGCTCAGTATATGGGCTGACGGAAGACGGCATTCTGCGTCTATATATATTGGCTCCTCATGACAAACTGAGGCATATCGTGTGGAGTATATGGTATCCTTACAAAGCTGGAGGGTACTGTTTATGTAGAGGTCAAATCAGGCGAAAATTAATAAGGCGTAGCACTTCCATGTCGCGAAAAGATAATACCCTCTCATCACGACAGTTTTTCGGGTCGACCGAGGACTGCGCAATGAGGCACGTGTCGGGACGAGTAATACCACATATTTCAACATAGACACCATATGTGTGGTGGAATTTACTCCCATTTAGTGTAATACATATCTACACAACAAGAGGTTGCTGTAGGGACCAAAATTGGGCCAAAATCTTAATGACGTACTGGTACGTCACCCGCCTTCATCGCCCACCCTACTATGGACGTATGAGTACGTCACCCGCCGTGTAAGGGTTAAGTGAACAAGACTGACACAAATATGCCTGTATAAGCCTTTTAAAATGAAGAAGAAAAAAATATTAGTTGGGTTAAAGAACTCTCATCATAGCTAGGATTCATATACATACTTACTACAAGACTTATGAACTGGGGAAAAAAAGACCACCAAAAATCTACTGTGCATTATCCACTAATATCCAGCAACTCTGGTTTTATTAATTTATAACATTTATGGTCTTACACTCTGAATACAGTAAAGAAAAACTGTATCATGAAACTATGACTCAAAAGTGCTATGAGTATTCAGTTGACATGTGCAAAACTTATATTACAATGATCTAAACATTAGAGATGAAAGCCTATAGTAGGTCACTAACCTGGCTCAGCAATTCTGTTGAATAAGTGTCGATGGCTTCTCTTGGTCTGATAACACTCCTCACAATAGTCAAAGTTATCACATACTTTACATTTCATTCTTGCACCTGCAACAATTTAATTTACACTATTAATAATTCTTACCATATCCACATTTTCTGTTACAAGGAGAATAAACATTTAAGGAAGAAGACTGATACACTGGCGATTAGATGATAAATCACATCATCCAATGAAGAAGGATTTAAAACTCAGAGAAGGCGTCAATAATTCAATACTTTAATATGAGAATGGTAATCATGAATATGCTGACAAAAGACAAGATGTTGTATTCATGGATTAACAGAAGACATATGACGGAGTAGTGTAGGAGGCAATGTGGGATGTATTGAAGGTTTATGGAGTAAGTGGAATATAGCTGAATGGAGTGAAGGCATCTACAGAGATTCCAGTGTGTGTGATAAACTTAAAGGAGAGATGGGTTAGTAATTCAGGATAAATGAGGGTGTGAGGATGTCACTGTTATTTTTCTTTTCAACTTGTTTATTGATAGAGTGGTCAGAGAAATTAAAGCAAAGGTCAGAAATTTTATGTAGAAATTAAAACAGTATATGTAAGACAAAATACAAGTGCAATACTATACTATATGCAGATGACATAGTACAGTGCACCAGCAGTGATACACATTCAGGATATTTTACAATACTAATTGTACAGTATAAGGAGAAACCTGAGAGTTGAATTTGGCAAAAGTAATGTTATGATTAATTGAAATGATTAATTGAGGTAATTCCGCTGGCAGATTAATATAAAGAGCTAAAGAGCCGATCAATCAATCAATCATTGGGGGCATACGCCGGGGGGCGCGCCGCCTAGCCCACCCTACGACACCACTACCGGGGTCACCAAGCGCGAGTCCCCATGCAGGCTCCCTTCCCGTACCAAGCAATTCTCGACAGGAAACATCAACTTGCCCCAGCCACGAGCCTTGTGGGCGCCCACTTGGCCTCCTCCACGCCGGATTGTCTCTTACAGATACAACCCGGTGGGAAGGATCGGTTTAAGGTAGCGTGCCATATGCCCATACAGCAATTATAGCATCAAAGGCATCGATTCGCCTCTTCAAGTCGCTATTTAGTGTCCATGTCTCACAACCATAGAGTAAGACAGGGATCACAAGCGACTTGAAGATGTGGATCTTTGTCCACCTGCACAAGTACCGAAAAAACCAAATACTCATGCCGAGCGAGTCCATAACACCGTGGCTATGCGAATCTGCCGTACGACTTCTTGACGTGACCCGCCATCATTATGGACTGCGCTACCAAGATATGTAAATCTTTCCAAGATCTCAATGTCCTCGCCGCACGCATGAACAGACTGTATATTTTCATCTAGTAAGCCTCCAAACACCTGGACCTTGGTCTTGAGCCAGGAAACCTCAAGTCCCAAAAGCTTTGCCTCCTCGTGCAGCGTCTCAAAAGCCATTATCAGGACCTCCAGCGACTCAAGAAAGATTACTGCATCATCGGCAAACACAAGATCAGTGATCTTGGTGTTGCCGAGGTATGCTCCACAATCACTTTGATCTACAACTTTGCCTAATACCCAGTCCATACAAGTGTAGAAAAGTGATGGGGCAAGGACGCACCCTTGCCTCACTCCTGTATTAACAGGAACGAAGCTGGATACACCTCCCCCACACTTCACAGCACTCTCAGTACCAGAGTACAGACCAGTCATCAAACCAATAGTCCTTGCAGGAATCCCGCGAAGTCGCAGAAGATCCCAGAATAACTCACGATGCACTGAGTCAAACACCTTCTTGAGATCAACATAGGCTGCAAACATTCCGTCAAAAC
>JACEEZ010022213.1:20000-31625 GCA_016584305.1 Chionoecetes opilio
GTGGGCATGTAAGAGCTATCAGCAGGGTCGACAAGCAACCGCAGCCACTCTACTGCTATGTGGGCTGCATCTCTAGTCGGATCCAGTGCTGCATGGGAGTGAATCATTAGCTTTTAATTATACATAGAAGATTAAAAGCAAAAAATTCTAATAACTTTAAGATGCTTTGCTTTCCACATTTATGATATACAAACCAATTCTGTTACACATTAATGATGCATTTACTCACTCTCAAACTCACTTGCACACCTTTACTCACTGACAACCACTTACTGACATTTTTTTAACCATTTTATTTAATTAGGCCTATGTGCTTGTAGGCAGTATGTAGTAGTGGTAGGCCCTTGAGGTACACCTGAGGGCTGTGACGGTTGGCCCTCGCCCATAATGTCGCAGGCAGGATTTTTATAGTAGCACCTGTGATTAGAACTCATGCTGCCCCCCTGTGTCCTCCGATGGACTTGCAATTGAAGGAATAGTTAATGGGCAGCATGTTGGTGATCTTAGGCCTCTCAACAATTGCAGAAAAATTTTGAGTGGATTTTGGCCCCCATTGGGAATCTAACTCGGCTAACCGAGCACGCCACTTCCAGGCGCCACTCCACCTACTGCCCAACCGCCCGCCCATGTGATCATGTTGGAGGTGTATGTACGTGTGTCTGCCTCTTTCAGCAACACTTCTTTGATATTGTGTTTGCTCGAACAGACACTACCTCCTTGATAATGTTTACATGGACATAATGGTGTTTGTTTCCTTCGCTCCTTGCATTCTTGAGAATGCACAGTCAGTCGTTGTGTGTGCCTGAGGCTAATTGCCATTTATCTTAGTCGATAAGCATTGCACACCTGGACATACACAGCTAACTTTGCGTGTGTTTGAGTCATTACCATATGAACAGCGAGCGGACCTTCGCATTCCACGCACTCAGCAGTTCCTGTGTAAACAACTGTTCAACAATGAAATCTTTCCTATAAAACACGCCAAGAGACCGGAAGGGAGACAGAAGCCACCGGAGACGCGACCCAGGCGCTCCAAGAGCAGACTCCAAGTGAGTCTGTGTTGTCACAAAATATTGTTCTGGCCTGTCAATAAGACTTAAGCTTCCTTGGCCGTTTGTAAGAATCCGTGACTTTGTATTGTTCAACTTTATAAGTTTACAGTGTACATATATATTACATATAATATATATTTATAATAGTATATTGTCTACTTGATTCCTTGGCACTTACATACTTATACATTACTTCAATCAGCAAGCCTTACTCAAAACCGCTTGACCACATTTATTCGCTACCACCTTAGATGACCTCCGGGCAGGGAAACAAGATACACCTGCCTCTGAGAGTGTCATTCATTGGCAATCAAACCCACAGTGTCATTGACTGTAAGTTATTTGGGTTGAACCCTGTTACCTTTAATAACAAGACAGAAAAGGGTAACATTATGACTGAGTCCATTCCAGTCATTTACCACACTCTTTGTGAAGCAAATTTTTCCCTATTTCTCTTTTAAAACTACGCTTTTCCACTTTAAATCCGTTACTTCTTGTTCTACCCTGATTATTAGCCATAAGAACTTTTCCTATATCCCCTTTATTGTATAATATATATATATATATATATTATATATATATATATATATATATAATTTATATATATATAATATATATATATATATATATTATTATATATATATATATATATATATATAATATATATATTGGACAAATATGGGTTGGTAAAGGGAGATAAAATCATTTAAGTTGGTGTAATAGATCTAATCAGATAATGGTTTCCATCATAAATGGTCTAAGTAAGGGTACATTATTGTTTTTTAACACCTCAACTTTTCTATGTTATATAAAGTGTGAGATCCCAACGAAATGATGGATAATGTTGATAATTCTTCATACCTTTCCCTCCTGTCCCCCAGCTCTGCCAGTAGCTCCCTGTTCCATCAATGAGCCGGTGGGCCCATTTTTCCCTTGATGACACACTCAGGTTTCGCACACATCTATGCCAATCCTCTACTGTGCCATCTGAACCTCCCAAAATGCCTTCCTTCTTCTGGAACCTTCCCACGCCTGGGGACCTGCATACACAGCAGCACTCCCTGCAGCATGAAAGGAGAGGATAATTTACATCTTCAGAGACCCTTAGCATCATCATCGGAATGGGGCAAGCTTGCTTCTTTCACGTGAGTTTGAATATAATAATTTTCTTTTTGGGATTATGAGAAGTGCAGGTGCAGGATGGAGAAAATTGAGAGAACTATTGGCTTTATTGAAAATGATGGAACCCTCTCTTTTGACGCATGGAGCACCTATATGTGATCTGCATTAGTAATATAATGGTGTATGCTTTTTGGAACCCTGAGAAGTCAAGGATGAGGATGTATGAAGGGTAAGGCATAAAGGCATAAGGATGATTAGATGGATGTATAGTACATCACTGAACAGAAGACCTACAGAAGGGAGAATCATTAAGGGGAAAGGATGGGAGTTCAGTTTGCCATCAGTCTCGATTACGTGCTGGACTCGTGATAGCCAGCTAATATTCTTCTAGAAAGAATATAGGCCCAAAGGGACCAATCTGTGGGTAAATCTGGGACCAACACACCCTATTCACTTGTTCAAGGGGGACAGTAACTGCCTGCTTTGTTAGTAAAAAGCCCAAAAGGCTTGAGTGAGCCCTTAATTGATGTAAGACCTCCTGAGTGGTAGGCCAGAACATTCTCCACTGAGCTAGCAAACAGCTAAAATCAGTGTGTCAGTGTGGTGGTGAGAAGAAGCAGACTGAGTGATTTCAGCAAGCTGCAAGAATGGCATAAAGTGACTGAAGGAAGAGGGAAAGATGTTAAAGGGAGACCTTGATAAAAAAAAAAAAAAAACAATAGTGCAGAAGGGCTTCAGAGACGTAGGCCTATGTATTGAGACTGATAACAGTGCAGCCTGGTGAGCCATTAACCCTTACGCGGTGGGCGACTTTTTACTTCCCCGTGCACACCAGCCGGGCTAATTTGTTCTAAATCATCTATTTTCAGCGACAATTTGTAAAATAACTACTGAAGCTATACGGAAGCAAAAAGAATCGTCGTTTAGCTTCATCTTTCTACTACGTTATGCAAGTATAAATAACTTTCTAGGTACTCTGGATACCTCACAGTGAGGTGATGAAGTAAAGTATTTTTCGCATCTCACGAGGCTTTCTGAGCTGACCGCCGTTCGAACGTTTGTGTACGGTCAAGGCTTTGGCTTCTCTTTCTAGCCATACACATTGTATTGATTCTAGTAACTGTTCATTGTATTATCATTATCACTATTATCATCATTATTATTACTAGTAGTAGAAGAGTAGTAGATTATGTAGTAGTAGTAGTAGTAGTAGTAGTAGTAGTATAGTGGTGGTGATGGCTGTAGTAATAGTAGTAGCCTAGTAATTGTTGCTGTATATAATACACTATGATGATTTAGTAACTGATCATTTCATTCAAAACTCTTAGCATTCTTATTATCATTATGATAACAACTATTATTATTTTATTTATTGTTATTTGATTATTTCTTTATTTTCTTATCACTATTACTATCATTACCATATGTTAATTACGTAATTATTATAAGTAGTGGTAGTTAATAGCAGTAGTAGTTGTAGTGGTAGTTGTAGTAGTAGCTATAGTAGTAGTTATAGCTGGAGACTTGGATATTTTATTGACCCCTTTTTCCTTATCGTCTTGTCTCGCCATTTATCACTCTTCCCCTTTCACGGCTATCACTCATCACCAATCTTTCCTTCGTTTCCTTCCACTCTGTTTATCATTTTCTTTCCCTCTCGTTTCCCCTATTCAATGCTTTTAGAGGCGTAGAAATTAGACGTTGCTTAGACGGTGGAGACTGCTCAGTATATGGGCTGACGGAAGACGGCATTCTGCGTCTATATATATTGGCTCCTCATGACAAACTGAGGCATATCGTGTGGAGTATATGGTATCCTTACAAGCTGGAGGGTACTGTTTATGTAGAGGTCAAAATCAGGCGAAAATTAATAAGGCGTAGCACTTCCATGTCGCGAAAAGATAATACCCTCTCATCACGACAGTTTTGGGGCGACCGAGGACTGCGCAATGAGGCACGTGTCGGGACGAGTAATACCACATATTTCAACATAGACACCATATGTGTGGTGGAATTTACTCCCATTTAGTGTAATACATATCTACACAACAAGAGGTTGCTGTAGGGACCAAAATTGGGCCAAAATCTTAATGACGTACTGGTACGTCACCCGCCTTCATCGCCCACCCTACTATGGACGTATGAGTACGTCACCCGCCGTGTAAGGGTTAAGTGAACAAGACTGACACAAATATGCCTGTATAAGCCTTTTAAAATGAAGAAGAAAAAAATATTAGTTGGGTTAAAGAACTCTCATCATAGCTAGGATTCATATACATACTTACTACAAGACTTATGAACTGGGGAAAAAAAAGACCACCAAAAATCTACTGTGCATTATCCACTAATATCCAGCAACTCTGGTTTTATTAATTTATAACATTTATGGTCTTACACTCTGAATACAGTAAAGAAAAACTGTATCATGAAACTATGACTCAAAAGTGCTATGAGTATTCAGTTGACATGTGCAAAACTTATATTACAATGATCTAAACATTAGAGATGAAAGCCTATAGTAGGTCACTAACCTGGCTCAGCAATTCTGTTGAATAAGTGTCGATGGCTTCTCTTGGTCTGATAACCTCCTCACAATAGTCAAAGTTATCACATACTTTACATTTCATTCTTGCACCTGCAACAATTTAATTTACACTATTAATAATTCTTACCATATCCACATTTTCTGTTTCAAGGAGAATAAACATTTAAGGAAGAAGACTGATACACTGGCGATTAGATGATAAATCACATCATCCAATGAAGAAGGATTTAAAACTCAGAGAAGGCGTCAATAATTCAATACTTTAATATGAAAATGGTAATCATGAATATGCTGACAAAAGACAAGATGTTGTATTCATGGATTAACAGAAGACATATGACGGAGTAGTGTAGGAGGCAATGTGGGATGTATTGAAGGTTTATGGAGTAAGTGGAATATAGCTGAATGGAGTGAAGGCATCTACAGAGATTCCAGTGTGTGTGATAAACTTAAAGGAGAGATGGGTTAGTAATTCAGGATAAATGAGGGTGTGGGGGATGTCACTGTTTTTTTTCAACTTGTTTATTGATAGAGTGGTCAGAGAAATTAAAGCAAAGGTCAGAATTTTATGTAGAAATTAAAACAGTATATGTAAGACAAAATACAAGTGCAATACTATACTATATGCAGATGACATAGTACAGTGCACCAGCAGTGATACACATTCAGGATATTTTACAATACTAATTGACAGTATAAGGAGAAACCTGAGAGTTGAATTTGGCAAAAGTAATGTTATGATTAATTGAAATGATTAATTGAGGTAATTCCGCTGGCAGATTAATATAAAGAGCTAAAGAGCCGATCAATCAATCAATCATTGGGGGCATACGCCGGGGGGCGCGCCGCCTAGCCCACCCTACGACACCACTACCGGGGTCACCAAGCGCGAGTCCCCATGCAGGCTCCCTTCCCGTACCAAGCAATTCTCGACAGGAAACATCAACTTGCCCCAGCCACGAGCCTTGTGGGCGCCCACTTGGCCTCCTCCACGCCGGATTGTCTCTTACAGATACAACCCGGTGGGAAGGATCGGTTTAAGGTAGCGTGCCATATGCCCATACAGCAATTATAGCATCAAAGGCATCGATTCGCCTCTTCAAGTCGCTATTTAGTGTCCATGTCTCACAACCATAGAGTAAGACAGGGATCACAAGCGACTTGAAGATGTGGATCTTTGTCCACCTGCACAAGTACCGAAAAAACCAAATACTCATGCCGAGCGAGTCCATAACACCGTGGGCTATGCGAATCTGCCGTACGACTTCTTGACGTGACCCGCCATCATTATGGACTGCGCTACCAAGATATGTAAATCTTTCCAAGATCTCAATGTCCCTCGCCGCACGCATGAACAGACTGTATATTTTCATCTAGTAAGCCTCCAAACACCTGGACCTTGGTCTTGAGCCAGGAAACCTCACGTCCCAAAAGCTTTGCCTCCTCGTGCAGCGTCTCAAAAGCCATTATCAGGACCTCCAGCGACTCAAGAAAGATTACTGCATCATCGGCAAACACAAGATCAGTGATCTTGGTGTTGCCGAGGTATGCTCCACAATCACTTTTATCTACAACTTTGCCTAATACCCAGTCCATACAAGTGTAGAAAAGTGATGGGGCAAGGACGCACCCTTGCCTCACTCCTGTATTAACAGGAACGAAGCTGGATACACCTCCCCCACACTTCACAGCACTCTCAGTACCAGAGTACAGACCAGTCATCAAACCAATAGTCCTTGCAGGAATCCCGCGAAATCGCAGAAGATCCCAGAATAACTCACGATGCACTGAGTCAAACACCTTCTTGAGATCAACATAGGCTGCAAACATTCCGTCAAAACTCAACGTCGGCGTTCCACCAGGACATGAAGCGCTAGGATACGGTCCGTTTTTTGACTTACCAGGCGTGAACCCAGACTGCTGAGGTCTCTGATGCTTCAGCAGATGGTTGCGGATTCATGTCAGCAACAGATTGCCAAGCACCTTGCCTGGCACGCTGAGCAATGTTAATACCGCGGTAATTGTTGCAATCCTGACTGTCCCATTTCCCTCTCCAGGTAGGGACGACCAGCCCCCTTTTCCAGGCTGGAGGAATGGTACCTGATTGCCACATGGCAGTCAGGACAACATGCAACCTGCGGATCATGGCCTCACCCCAACTTTGAGGAGCTCCGCACTGATATTACAAACACCAGCTGCTTTCCACCCCTCAACTTTGTTACAGCCTCTCTGACTTTGTCAAGAGAGGGTGCGGTTTCGTCAATGAGAGGATCGGCATCCACTGCCGTAATCCAGTGCTGTGAAGCTGCTCAATTGGAGGGTCTACCGTGAACAACTGCCCAAAGTACTCAGCCCGAACGCGCCATCTGCCCATCCATGTCCGACCACGAAGCGCCCATCTGCTGCTCGAATAGCACTCGCCAGAGATAGAGACTTGGAACGGAGCTTCTTTAGGCTCTTCGTAGGAGGGTCTGAGGTCATTAGCGTTCAAATGGCCTCGACATCCTCAGCGAGACCCCTGGACATACCTTTCCTTGTCTCTCCCCAGGAGGGTTCTAGTCCTGCCATGACAGAGCCTTGTGCTGGTCCTGGTTCCCAGCAAGCTGGCAGCGGCGACTCTCCTCGATATTCTCTAGCATCTCTGTCGAGACAAAACCACGCCTTGACCTCGGGCGCTCCCCAATACACTCCTTGGCAGCCTGGAGAGTTTCACGGTTTGAAGGTATCCCACAGTTTCTAAAGGATCCCGAGGGCACCGAGCACATCAAACCGATTGAGACTGCACTGCATACTCATGGGCACATGTCAAGTCCTTCAGCTTCTCAAGATGAAACAGTATGTTTACCTCTTGAGATTCTTCTGGACTTGACATGAAGCTTAAGTGTAGCAACAAGTGGGGACCACTTGGGTATCAAAACATGATTACATTATATCATGAAGAATGGCCACAGACGTCAAGGTCAGGGATAGTTTGGGTTCATTGCAGAACTAGTAAATATAAGATTTTGGGTGATGCAGAACGCATGAGACCATGTATAGTAAATCTACGTTCAACTTGCCCAGAGGCCATGGCCTCAGCCTTTCCCCCGTTTTTACGTAGCAGCTGATTGGTGCATTCCTCGTATCATCACTACCATCACAATATCCTCACTACATAACAGCGCGTGACCATGGCCAGAGCAATCTTCACTACAAAGGGTGACAAATATCACTCAGTTTACACGAGTGAAAAATGGTTACAAAATGGATTATAAAATATTATCTGAAGGCAAAAAAAGAAGCTTACCTGTGATAGGGAAACCCCACAACCATCACAGGTAACACTCAGGTGACACGAGGGAACAACCTCCATCTCACTCACTAACCCTTGCCAGTTAGGTTTGCTGTGGAAAGTCAACGATGAGGTCCTGGCCATTGGTGCTTACACCTATTGGGAAAAAAAGGGAACATCCAGAGGGTTAGCTTTAACATTTAACTTACCTCATCAATTAATGACACTCCGTGTGCAACACATTCTTCTTCTGTGGTTACACAAAAAAAAATTACAGAGTAATACTTAACATAAATTCTCATTAACTATAAAATACAGCAATGGTATAAAGGATTCATATTTGCATATATAACTATTCAAAGCATAGTTTATGAACAGTATTTTTTTTAATCTGTCATCACCATCATTTTGAAATGCATGTTTACATCGGTCAGCCTTTGTGAAGTGATGGAAGCGATGGAAGCTTGCTAAGCTGCACAGTAAATTTGTTACCAGCACTGTTACTCCAGACTTACTTGTGACTACACCAATGTTGCGGTGGTTGACAGAGCCCCACTTGTACTTGGGAATAACCACTGAGCTCTTTACCTCACCTTGTCCCCAACCCTGATGGGGCCATTTGAGGCCAGGGGAGGTGGGGACTGATCCAAAAGCTCAATGTGAATATAGCGCACCCAATAAGTTCCTCCTTTGCGGTGCCAGTCAACCTGAGGGCATATTTATAATTTAAGCGTGGAGAGATTAAGTATACCGACAAGTGTAACTGGCGAGTTTACTGATATAGCTATAGATGACCAGCTGATATAGCTATATAATGATACAATATGATTTTGAAATCAGGATATATACAGCATACATACATAAGTTAGACAGATGGAGATTGGATATTTCTATATCTGCATAGTATATATATATATATATATATATATATATATATATATATATATATATATATATATATATATATATATATATATATATAAACAGGGAGGTCCCGAAAATACAAGCAGTTAGGTTCCACCTGGCATACTCGTAAAGCAAAATCTCGTATAGCGAAATATATAACTAATGGTAAAATATAGGTTTGGTTCCAGCACCCCATCAAAGACATATTTTTCAAGCTAAAATAAACTAGCAAACACAACAAACACACAGCATCTATATTACCCACACTGTACTACCTATTCTGTAGAAAAATCATTCTGAAAGAGAAAATAGCACACAAAATAACATAGCTGCAGATTAATTAAACATAAAACATGCATAACAAGCAAAAAAGACGTTGTTCTGTAGGGGACCCTGGGTGATACAAGAGAGGGTAGTGTAACGGTCCCAAGGTTGGGGCAGCACACCTGGCTAATTACCCCTAAGGGTCAGGCCGCGCCATATGCTTAATTACCCTTCAGGTCACGCCTTGCTAGGGGTGACCTGACTGCGGTCCCAAGGTTGGAGCAGCACACCTGGCTAATTACCCCTAAATGTCAGGCCGCGCCATATGCTTAATTACCCTTCAGGTCAAGGCTTGCTAGGGGTGACCTGACTGGGGTCAACCAAATCCCCCTTTGTCCAGCCTGGGAGTGGTAGGGCGTGTATTTTGAACTTGATAATTTTACTCACCCCAGTTTGAATGTCCTATCATTGGATTTTCGATCTCGTATTTTAGAAAATAGACCCTAATTTACTCAGCTCGTATCATTGATTTCTCGTATACCGAATGCTCGTATAACAGGACCTCCCTGTGTTATATTATATATATATAATATAATATATATATATATATATATAAAAAATATATATATATATAAAATCACACACAAACCTGGATTTCCCGAACCTCCATTTCCCGGATATCGGATTTGCCGGACAAAATCCGAGGTCCGGGATATGTCAGAGTCCCAGACCTTTTTTTTTTTTTTTTTTTTTTTTTTTATTTATTGAATTATTTTATTATTATTTTTTTTTTTTAAAATGCCTGGTCCTGTTCGTAAATTGACAAAGTTGTCTGGCGGTCCGAGCGTCTCCTGTCACCCCTGGTCAGTGTCCGCGCCTCCCGCTAGGTGGCAGCATGCTCAGCGGTCGTATTGTTTACATTTGGGCACACGACACTCACGGTTCACCTGCACAGCCTACGTCAGTCCCCTGACTCCCACTGCCCCTGGTGCAGGAACATCTCTGAGACTATTGAACACTTTCTGCTGCCTCCCGCCAGGTGGCAGCATCCTCAGCGGTCGTATTATTTACATTTGGACACACAACACTCACGGTTCACCTGCACGGCCTCCGTTAGTCCCCTGACCCCTACTGACCCTGGTGCAGGAACGTCTCTTGAGACTATTGAACACTTTCTGCTACCTCCCGCCAGGTGGCAGCATGCTCAGCGGTCGTATTGTTTACATTTGGGCACACAACACTCACGCTTCACCTACACAGCCTCCGTTAGTCCCCTGACCCTCACTGCCCCTGGTGCAGGAATGTCTCTTGAGACTATTGAATACTTTCTGCTGCCTCCCGCCAGGTGGCAGCATGCTCAGCGGTCGTATTGTTTACATTTGGGCACACGACACTCACGGTTCACCTGCACCGCCTCCGTTAGTCCCCTGACCCGCACTGCCCCTGGTGCAGGAACGTCTCTTGAGACTATTGAACACTTTCTGTCCTCCCGCCAGGTGGCAGCATGCTCAGGCGGACGTAAAAGTCCGAGGCGGGAAGTTGATATTGGCGGTTGCCGGACAGTAAATACTAGAGTAGGATAAACGTCCGGGGGTGGGTAATGGCATCGGACCTTTTTTTTTTTTTTTTTAGAGGATAATTCCTGGACTGTTGCGATTCCCGGACTTTTGCGGTTCCCGGACCAGTGCTCCCCCCTATAGGCCCCCATCCACGGTGCGATCTGGTCGTACGACCATCAGACAGATCTGGTTGGATCCAACCAGATTGGATCGTGAGTGGGTGATTTTGGTCTGTCCGACCGACTGACAGCTGGTCGGATGCGACCAAGCAGTGTTTGGTTTTTTTGATCCGACAGATCATCCGTTTCAGACCGGATCGCACCGTGGGAGTGTGCTGATCGTGAGGCCAACCGTCAGTTTCGCCACTGACAGCGTCGCAAGAGGATTACCAAGATGAATTGTTTCTTTGAAGACAAGCACTTTTGGACAAAATTCATCCAATTATATAGAAAAATTAATGTTTGTGGGAAATAAAAAGTAAAAAAGTAAATGGATAAATATAAGAAAAATGCAGCTTGTGAAGTATTGGTACCGTAGATAACAGTAAAGTCGCCACCTGCAATCATGTCGCCAGGCGCCATATATTACGAATTATAGCATTAGTACTGATTTGTATGTGCCACTGAAGATGATACACAGTAGTTTATATCATGACTGTATAATCTACCCTGTTTCAGCGTTGTTTTATGCTTGTATCTGCGATATTATACGGTTTCAAATTTCACTACTCGGTTTTTTTTCGGGAGACGACGACAGCGGTAGGACACTCAGTAAATAAACACTAGATGGCGACTTTATTGTTGGTAGCCACTTTGTAGATATTTTGTAATTTGTTCATTTATAGCCATACTATGACACAGATGAAGACCAAATGACACAGAGTCTCCAGATAGCCCATACTAATTC
>JACEEZ010022213.1:32168-50591 GCA_016584305.1 Chionoecetes opilio
CGCTGAAGTCGATTTACAGCTATGTTACTGCTACATCTTTGAACTATTAGTGACACCAAGAGGGTAACAAGGGGATTACCACTTTCACCGACCGGAGATTGTACTCTCAAATGCTTGTTTGCCGGTGCCACGTCAACACTCGCACCCCCGTGTCCAGGGGTAAGGTGGTAGTCTAGCCAAGGTGACGCCGGTGCCGGTGCCAGTGCCAGTGCCGCTGTGACGAGCAGACAGCAATAGCTCTCCAGCTTGACAACACTTCCCACCCTCAGCTGCTGTTCTCATCCCTTGAAGGCACTTCTGGAGACGTAGGCACTCTTCTAGACGGCACTTCACTGTACTGACACAATTCAATACTTCTCGTTGCCTGAAGTAGTAACTAAGGTTCTGGAGATTGCTGCTGCAATTCTCTTCGTCCAGGCCGCGCTACAGGGAGTTCTTAGGGTGACAATACTCCTGGTCTGATATCACTATTGATCGTTGTAGTTAGTTGATTGGTTCCTGTTACTTGGCTGCTTGCCTGTTATTGTTAATTATTTTGGAAATATATTCGGGTAATTATACTCCTTGACTATTCTTCCCCACTTTTCTGAATATTGATAATATTAATTGATAATTACCTCGGCCCTGACACTCTACTTCCTTGACTGGGTTCAAGCTAGAGCTCAGCGGCTGGCCCGGCTGAAAACCCCTGAGGGTGCTGCACGGATCATCCAACCTCTCCAGCAGCGGCGTGACGTGACGGGTATGTGCGTTATGTACAAGGTCTACACTCTACAGCAGAGGTCGGCAACCTCCGGCCCGCGGGCCAGATCCGGCCCGCAGAGTCCGAACTCATGGCCCGTCACCCTGCTTGATATTTATATAACAATCCGGCCCGCAACAGCCTAGCCAACTAAATGAGTAAGTCGACACCTCTCGACGTGATCGCGGCGGGTAGCGCGGGGCAAATTTGCATGACTGAGATCTTTACCACAGAAGCTCCACGGAAAATCGCTAGGGAGAAAATGACTACATGGCAACACGCGATCATGTCGAGAGGCGCCGACGTGGGACTGGCCACTATCGTGGCATCTGGCAACTCTGCATTACACGTGACGTGCCATGAGCAGTCTTCCCTCACCACCAACGGTCACGCCAGCGGCCAGTCTCCGTAGGAGTTCGTACTGACAAGAGGTATGCATCAAACTTTCTTAGTCTGAAATGTACTTTTATCATTAGGGAATGTGGATAATATAAAGTGCATTTCTTGCTGCTACTTCTCTCTCTCTCTCTCTCTCTCTCTCTCTCTCTCTCTCTCTCTCTCTCTCTCTCTCTCTCTCTCCTCTCTCTCTCTCTCTCTCTCTCTCTCTCTCTCTCTCTCTCTCTCTCTCTCTCTCTCTCTCTCTCTCTCTCTCTCTCTCTCTCTCTCTTCTCTTCATTCCCATTCACCCTGCCCCTCCAAGCTCACAACCACATTCACGCTCACTAGTTACGCGTATTGGTAGGTCCTGTCCCGCCCGCCCGCCCAAATCAGATAAATGCTTACTGAGCCTTACTCAAACACATGCGCGCACACTCAAACACGCCCATTCAAACACACGCACGCCCATGCCCAACGCAGGGGCGTAACACTATGTTTGTCACAAAATAGTGTGTGGACGTCTGTACCGTAAATTTTATTATTGTATGCATTTTTTTTAGTATGTAAAATTCTTGCATGTTTTCGTGTCTAACATATGGATCATTATTTCGCACTTTGTGCTTATTCTTTATTTTCCTTTCTTTTTAGCCAATCATCATGTCTGCAATTGTTAAGTAGAGGAAAGTGGACCTCGAGTGTCGGGACTTCAAGCCTGAGTGGGAGAAGTATTTTTCACTGAACGCTTTGGACAGGCCCAGTGCCTCATTTGCTTGAAGACTGTGGTTGTCCTCAAAGAGTAAGTATAATGTGCGCCGCCACTGGGAGACACAGCACCAAGCATCGAGCTTTGCATCGATGTTTGCTGCCGAGAGGAAGGAGGCCATTGTCAAAAAGTCAGGCAACCTGCAGAAAAGCACTTCACTCTTCCGTAAGCAGACTACTGAGGCTGACAAAGTGACGCGCGCCAGCTATGAAGTTTCCCGCCTCCTTGCTCGCCGGATGAAGCCATTCACAAACGGGGACTTTATCAAGGAGTGCATCATGGTTGTGATAGATTCCCTCTGTCCTGAAAAGCGTTCTGCCTTTGAAAGTGTGAGCCTTTCACCCCGCACTGTTTGTCGTCGCATTGAGGAGATGTCAGACAGCGTGAACGACTCACTTAAGACCTGTTGCTCAAATTTTGATGCCTTCTCTCTCGCTCTTGATGAGAGCACAAACATGAAGGACACAACCCAGCTGGCGATTTTCATTCGTGGAGTCAGTGCTGCCCTTCAGGTTTATGAGGAGTTTCTCCAGCTTGTTCCATTGCACGGCACCACCATCATCGGCATCAAGACATCTTCGACGCCGTGCTTCAGTGTGTGAAGCAACACTCCCTCGACCTGTCCCGTCTTGTGTGCGTGACGACCGACGGTGCCCCAGCAATGACTGGAAAGAAGAAGGGTGCCGCCTCACTGCTAGTGCGTCACTGTGAGGCCGCCGGACACACCCAGCCCATCCACAAGGTGCACTGCATCATCCACCAAGAGTCCCTGTGCTCCAAGTCTGCCAACCTTACTGATGTCATGTCTGTAGTCGTGAAGGTTGTCAACTCCATCCTCTTCCGCAGCCTTAACCACCGCCAGTTCCAGGCACTAACGGACGAAGTCAACGCACACTATGGTGACCTGCTTTACTTCTGTGAAGTCCGCTGGTTGAGTCATGGAGCCATGCTTTCCCGCGTGTGCGACCTGCAGCAGGAGATCGCCACCTTCCTCCGTCAAAAGAACCTCCCCGGTGCTGATATTTTTTTCTAACCCGCAACGGCTTGCTCGTCTGGCCCTGCTCACAGTTATCACTACGCACCTAAATGACCTCAATGTGAAGCTGCAAGGCAAAAACATTCTAGTCACAGACATGTATTCGCACGTCACCGCCTTCGAGGTAAAGCTGCGCTTGTGGGAGGCTCAACTGGCTGCTAGTCAGTTTATGCATTTTTCTTTTATTGCGGCTTGTGCAGCTGATGACGTGGACCTGAATACTTGTGTTGGTGTTGTCACCTCTTTGCGGGAGGAATTTGCCTCCCGTTTTCACAGTGTCAGGCACTGCTCCGGGCTTCAAGCTTTTTCACCTCCCCTTTGACATCCCTGGGACGAAACCTCTGCCCCCCTGCAGATGGAGTTGGTGTGATTTTTCAGTGTAATGACGAACTGAAGGCAAGTCCCGTACCGTTCTCCCTGGTCCTTCTTCCGTGACCTCGTCCTCCCTTCTAACAAATTTCCAAATTACATTGACATGTAAAACGCATCGTTGCCATGTTTGGCAGCATTACTGTTTTGACAACTCTTTTCAAAAATGAAATATACAAAGTCTCCCCTTCGCTCCCACTAAATGTTCTGGTGTAATTAGCCCCATATTGTGTAATTAGCATTAAGGACTTTAAAAGGAATATGTTAAAACCAAATTGGGTAACTAAAGTGAAAATGGCGCCCTCTCGCGGGCTCTGTGTTACCCGTTTAGTGTACGAGTGCTCACCGAGGTCAGTCGGGGGGTTTCTCACTAGGTTATTAAACGCATCAAGTTAGGGGCGTGTCCTCCTTTCACCTCATTGCAACTGCATATAGGGGCCTAGTGGGGACCGATATACTGTGATAGCGAACAGAGAGCCTACGACCTCCAAAGTGGGCTTCCTGAGGAGAAAAATGAAAGACTGAAAAAGCCAGCTGCCCAGCCCGCGCGGGAAACCCCCCCACCTTGTCCTTCGCTGCTTAAAAGGTTGTTATGCCTACATTTGTTGGTTGTTTAGAGACAGTGTGCAGTGACCAGCTTTGTCTTCTGCCTCTATAAGCTGTTTTTTGTGACGGTAAAGGACTTTGTCACGCCAGCATGGACGTGAAAAAGGGCGGGAAGGAATGTGAACCGTTGAGTGTCCTCGCTTTGACCTCTACACTATACAAGTGGATTTATTCATCTACGCCATCTCCTATCTTCAAGTGATATCTACAAGTGGATTGCTTTCTCTACACGTCTACAAGTGGATTATTTCTCTACGCGTATCTACAAGTGGATTATTCATCACCGCCATCCTGGACGCAAGTGGATGTTTCGTGGAAATTCGACAGAGCCCTTTTCTTCATAAGGCCTCTCACTCCAGGACTACATCGCCACAAAGAGTATTTCACTGCCAGCTAAGTACCTGCGATAATGTGAGTACTGTTCCCAGTTTTATATAACAGTAGGAAGTGGTAGAAGTGACAAGTGAATTTTTTTTTCTTTCCTTTGTGATCCTTGTGATCTAGGAGAGACAGGGTCTGTGCGCGCCATAAGGGATGACGTCAGAGCAATCTTGCTCTGTGATTCGTTGCTTCAAGTGACGTCACCGCGTATTGAGACGGTGAGTGGCTAGAAAATACGTCACAGGTTTCCTTGAGTTTTACTGGCTCCGGCATCTATGTTCTTCGCGGGCTTTTGAAAGCGCCGCGCTCTGAGTGGCTGAGAGGGGCGAGGAAAAGTGGAAAGAGTTGCCACATCTCGCCAAGGTGTAGACACTGTAGAATGGTGTGAAATGTTGCCAGACTCGTAAGGGTACGGAAAAGTGTTACAAATAGTGTTGTCATATAGTTATTAATACACATTGTAACACAATAATTTTGTGCAGTGTTACGCAAACAACAAAAACAAGGGTTATTCGATAACAGTGGTATAGTTACGAGAGTGTTCTTGTCTGTAAGAGTACAAGTTGAAAAGTGTAAAAAGTGGTAATAATTTTTCGCTACTTATAAAGTTTTTTGGCTCAGTGAGCCCTGAAAAAAAAAAAGTTTCGTTTTCAGTGTGAGGGGTACATTTTTGTTCAATTTCTAAGTTTTGGTTCAGTTACCCTGACACTCATAACGTAGTGTTTTCTTCACACAGGTTTTCTGTGATGTGAGGAGGGTAACTCTTCTAGTTATCGGTGGTTGTTATTGTTTCATGAAAAGTTGTAATGTTGTAAAAGTTGTAGTCAAGTAAAGTTGTTGTCAAGTAAGTTGTAACTGGTGTTGTCTGTTGGTGTGGGTGGACTTCAGGGTAGTTCTTGAGGTCATTTATGCTCATTTTAGTAGCAAATGTCTTTGCGTAGTGGGACCTTTTACTCTTTATATATGTCTCCACCGCAACATATAGAAGCTAGTATAGTGTCAACACAGCCTCATACCACCATTTCTACTACTACTGCTCCTGACATTACACCTACCACACCTACTTTAGCCAATATGTCTTCTCCAACTGTTCCAACCATTAAACTTTTACACCAAGAGTCTTCCATCAGTAGATTTTCAGGGGAGGAAGAGACACGTTCAGCTTTGTCATTTATTCAGCAATGTGAGGATATCATGCAGAACAGTAATGTTGCTTCAGGAAATGAAAAGATTTCTTTTATTAGGTCTCAATTGAAGCCTCGACCCTCTAGCTAGTGACATTATGTGTGCTTCAGGCCTTGATGGAAAGACGCTGAACTACGAGTATGATGTATTTCGGAGGAACTTTTTGAGGATATTTGGGGTGGCACAACATAATGACTCCTTGCAGTGGTCTTTTACGTATGCTGAAACATTGACCACACAGTTGGGTAGTGCTGGCAGGTTGAGAGGTCAGGCACGTGCTGCTAATATTGCTTCAGAAGCAATGGAAGCTTTTAATCTAGCTTCATGGTTTGAAAATGACCAGCTGTCTGTAGAGAGATTTAAACTGATTCTAGAATTTCAGTATTATATCACCTTTTTGACTCCACAAGAGCGTCGTATCGCTTCATCTCTTGATTTTAAGCCAGGTGATAACCTTCTAGAATTTTCTACTAAAATCACTAAGCGGCTACGAGAGATGCCTAAAAATTCATTTTCACAACCTGAGTCCGTAGCGCCTGTGTCAAGGGAGGCTCAAATTCATTCATCCTTACCTCCTCCTCCACCACCCCTTCCACCTCCAGTGTTTCCTACTCGCGCACCCAAACAGTGTTACTATTGTGGAAAGCAAGGTCATACTGATAATTACTCCTATCAGAAAAAGAAGGAGACGAAATCTGCTCAGAAAAGTAGCAATATGCAGGTTGCTCAGTAAAGACAATACTTGCCTCCTAGGCCTCCGCCAGCTCGTTTTGCATCTCCTGCACGACCACAACAGCCTCGTATGCAATTTCGCCCTCCGCCGAAATATTGTGTAATTCACGAACGTGGAAACCATTCAACAGAGGAATGTTGGTTGGTTCTGAGGTTGAAGGCGACGTAGACGGTAGCAGTTGGTAATGGTAATGATTATGGATATCAGCAGTCGGGGGAAGATTCGCGCCGTGTTCAAAGAAACCCAGATTAGTTTCAGACACAAAGTCACAGACACAGCTTTTCATAGTCCCTTATATTATTGCTGCTTGTCTTTCTATGATGACAATTCAGTGTTTCACTCGAAACAGTTATATTGCTCTTGGAGTGGATACAGGTGCTTCATGTAATATTCTCAGTGAGTGTGCTTATGTAAATATAAACAAGTTATATAATTTTCCCTTGTTACTCTCTACAGCCACTCTACAAAGTGTTCAAGGTCTCACGCTAGAGGTGATGAGCACTGTGACCCTTCCTCTATGCCTTGCTCCTAATTCTAAAGTCTTAAACATACAGGTTATAGTAACACCAAGTTTTGCTTTAAAATGTGATGGTCTTTTGGGTTTAGAATCACTTGCTACTCATCACCTTGATGTAATTCCACAGCACCAAGCAATTTAATTAAATGACGTTCTCTTCCCCGCAATGACAAGTCCAGCCCCATTGCTTGATAAACTAATAATTTTTCTTAACAGTGACCAGTAAGCCGCTTCTGCTAGTATAGGCCCTGACTGCTTTACTAGTGGGGAAACGAAACGTTCAGTTCCCCCTGCAGGTTTGGTGGTCTCCGCTGTTGTCATGGGAGATCAATATATTGGCTCCTCATGCTCTGTTCGACTTGCGGTGAGAGTCCAAGTGGCTCCTGTCGGCAGTTATTTGGTGTCTATACCTGACACTATCCGTGTAAGTCGCTTAGCGCTTGAGGGAACGCTTTCAGCGGTACGCGATGATCACATAAGCGACGCAGTTGTCACAAATGTTACAGGGTCCCCTATAACTCTGAAAAGTGGTTTTTGTTATGCAGCTTTGAGAGACGAAATAGTTTGACCTTGATGGATCCTTCACACGTTCTTGCAGCAGTCTCTACGAAGACGAATGTTAGTGAGGACCGGGCAGACATAGTCCAGCAGCTAACACCTTACGTACAGGTATTGGATTTTCCTGAGGCTAAGCCTGAGCTTCTCGCTTTGCTCGCGACACACAGGCCTGCTCTTGCCTTATCTGGGGAACCCTTAGGAGTAACAGACAAAATCACGCATAACATTGTGCTCACACCTAATGCACAGCTTTCGTATGTACCTTCTTATCGTATGCCTCATAGCCAAAGAGCTGTGGTACAGGGCATGATAACGGACATGTTGGATGAAGGAATAATACAGGAGTCTTATTCTCCTTGGAACTCACCTTCGTTATTGGTGAAGAAAAGTTATGGTACTTACCGGCTTGTGTTAGATTTCAGGAAAGTTAACAATTTAACTGTACCAGATCACTGTCCACTCCCTGTTTTGAGAGACCTTTTGCAGTCTATAGGGAAGGATAATACAGTTTTTACCAGTTTGGACCTCAAGTCTGGTTTCTGGCAGATTCCGTTAGAAGAGAAATCTCGGGAAATAACTGCCTTCTCAACAAATAATGCTCATTATGAATGGCTGAGATGTCCTATGGGTTTGAGGAACTCACCTCTTACATGCCAACGTCAAGTAAACAACTTGTTTCACGGCATCATAGGTGATGGTTTGTTCGTCTACATGGACGACCTCATACTTGTCTCCAAAGACTTATCCAGTCACTTTGAGAAACTTGCCCTTGTGTTTCAGAAACTTACTGAGGCTGGCCTTAAACTTAACGTGCGCAAATGCAGTTTTCTCAAGTCACGCATTGACTTTTTAGGCCATGCTGTCGACAAGAATGGAATCCACACGTTGGATTATAAAATCAAAGCCGTCAAGAATTTCCCAACCCCTACCACCACTGAAAAGGTACGGTCTTTTTCGGGTTGTCGGGTTTCTATCGTACCTTTTTTGAAGAACTATGCTTCGATTGCTAAATCCTCTGACACGACTCTTGAAAAAAGGGCGTTCCTTTCGCTTGGAATGGTCCCCAACAACAAAGTTTTGATACTTTGAAACAGGCACTTACACATGCGCCAATTCTTACATTTCCTGACTACCATATGCCTTTCACTCTTGTGACAGATGCTTCGGCACTAGGCGTTGGAGCGGTTTTGATGCAAACAGTTGAAGGGAAACGCCCTCTTGTTGTTGCATATGCCAGTAGAGTGCTTAATGATGTAGAGTCACAGTACTCAGTAACTCACCTTGAAGCTCTTGCTGTGGTGTGGGCTCTTAAGCACTTAAGGAAATTATCTATGGTTATCCCATTACAGTTCACACTGATTCACACTGCAGTGCTGAATTCTTTAAAGGGAAAAACCTCTGTGGCCGTGTGGCCCGGTGGTTCATCACCATTCAGGAATTTGATCCTACTATGAAATATTTACCTGGTAATAAAAATCATGTTGCAGACGCACTTTCACGCAACATTCCAGTAGCAGTGGCTCAGCCGCTTCAAGTTTCTCAAAAAATAGCGAAAAATACATCACATTCCCCTCTTCAAACGTGGGAATTGGTGAAATCCATTATCGACATGAAGTTGCTCTCCAGACACTTCAAAATTTTTCTCTACAAGATTATCGAATGCTAAAAGCCAAGATCCTGTGTGGTCAAAAATAATTTTTGCACTAGAGTCTGGGGATGAATCTTTATTGCCTAAATTGTCAGTTCCACTTTTTTCAGTTTTCAAAAGTTGAGGAAGTTCTTTGTCGTAAAGGGCACTATGGACGAGAACACTGTTACTCAACTAGTTATTCTAAACCAGTCTTGTGGAAACTGCTTTAAAGCTCATTCACGACATGCCTCAAGCAGGACTCCAGGTCGAGACAGAACCTTGTCCGCTGCACGTCGTAAGTTTTATTGGCCTACCATGCGTATCGATGCAGAGAAACCTGTAACCAATTGTCCCTTCATGTGCACAAACCAAGGGTAATACGAGAACTGCTCCTATCCTTGAATATCCTTTTCCTGGGGTGTCCTTTGACACCGTAGGCATCGACTTATTGCAGCTTCCTCGAAGTCATCAAGGGTCACCATATGTATTAGTATGTTTAGATCACTTCACACGTTTTGTGATTCTAGTCCCCTTGCCTAACAAGTCGGAGACCGGTATAAGTGACCGCCACCTCAATGACATTCTGCTCTTTTCTACCTCATCAATCGATCCAGACATTGAATCACTTCTCCATGGCAAACAGCACCAACCATCCCACTAATGTGCATGTTTCTTGATAAAACGATTTTCTGCAGTCACTGATTTGCATGTTTTTCAACAAATTTCTAGTAATCTAGTCACTGGTTTGCCTGCTTTTCTACAAAGTTTTTGTATATTGTCACAAACTGTTTTCTGCAGTCACTGATTTGCATGTATTTCAATAAATTTATTGTAATCTAATCACTGATTTGCCTGCTTTTCTATTTTTTTCTTTATATTGTTACAAACTGTTTTCTGCAGTCAATGATTTGCATGTTTTTCAATAAATTTCTTGTAATCTAGTCACTGGTTTGCCTGCTTTTTCTATAAAAATTTTGTACTCTGTCACTTTTGGGTTCTCTTTGGCACTCCGGCCCGCAGGCTACTCCTAGAAGCTTTCTCTGGCCCTTGCACTAAAAAGGTTGCCGACCCCTGCTCTACAGGATGCTCCTGCAGTTGGCAGCGCTGTTTCTCATCTTACGGTCACCGCCCCCCTAATGCCACCCGCGCGGCCTACAGCATAGACCTTCAGATGACTGTGCCCTTCTAGAGGACAGAATATTAACTCCGCTCCTTCTTCCTACCGCGGTCTGGTCGACTGTGGAAAACCTTAGTGTGCCTGACTGACCTGCACCTCATCACGTTCCTGCACGTCATTAAATGAAGCGTAAATGTCTGTCTGCAAATGAAACCACCTCAATAATAGACTATCAACATTTGTACTAAAAGGCTAACATGATATTGTATTCGAATACGTTATATATATCATGTATATACTGTATTATCGTATTTTCATACTTTCTATACGATATTTGTATTTTAGTGTATTAGTTTAGTGTATTAGTTTTAGTGTATTAGTTTAGTGTATTAGTTTTAGTGTATTATTCTTAGTGTTTATTAGTATTTTTTTATATATATTATTCGTGTATTAGTTTATATTATTCGTGTATTAGTTTATATAAGTGTATTTCACTGATATAAGCATGTGTATTACTATACTTTCTATATATTATTTGTATAACTATTGATAAGGTTTAATACTGCTACAGATAGTCCTTGCGTCGCAATCGAGACTTAAGCACATTATTTCTTGTATTGTACCATTATTTTTTGGGCTTGTATGTAACATATTAAGATCGTGCTTCCTTATTGGGTGACCTGAGGAACATACCAATATAAAGATCCACGATGTTCAAGTTCAATTTTGAAGGGGGGTTTTGGGCTAAAAACACATTTAGCCGTATTAGATTACAGGAAACTGCGGTAACGTCTTGCTGCATTCCACAAACTCAGTAGACTCATGGACGTTTGTGTGCGTTTGTGAGTGTGTGTGTTAGAATCACACGGAACACAAAGGGTTGGAATCACACGGAACGTGGTCTACCCCGAGGCACTTTGACCAGTGACCAACGACAGCAACAACACGATTGGAGTTTGCAATCACATGTTGTCTAATATATACTACTACTACAAACATCAATACTGGGTCCAAAGAGGCCCCAAGCACTTGTCTGTGCCTATAGGCCTTTGGCAGTCGTGACACCAGGGCTCGATGGAAGCCTGGACGTGTCTACCTTGAGGGCTGTGATGGTTGCTTTCGCACCGTTGGTGTGGCTAGCAGGTTTTTTATAGTGACGCTGTGATTAGAGCTCATGTCCGACCCCACTGTGTCCTCCGATGCACTCACAATCGACCAGTAGATTAATGGGAGGTTCATTGTGGGTGTTCTTAGGCCTACGCAACGGGTGCAGAAAGGTTTTGGTGCTTTCGTCGGGATCGACACTCGGGTCCCGATGAACCACAGTCGGAGACGCAAAACCACTGCTGGGTTCTATACAACTTCATATACATAGATAGTATATATGTTATATCTGGGATATATAGGTCCCGATGATATATCATTCGGATAATATATACTAATATAATATACCTCTATATATATATATATATATATATATATATATAGGGGTCCGGACTAAGTGTCCGGTTGGTCCTGTGTATTGCATCATGCACCAATATGAGTTCCAAATGACTAGCGTGGTAAGCTCTTTCTGATCAGTTGGTTCATCAGGCACTACATCACAGTGTCACAGCCTCTACGTTGGCCTAGAACGTGTCCATCATGTCCTTCTTAGACCTGAAGCAGGGCATGGTCTCCCGGTGGTGGGCCCGAGCCCGGATGAACCCGTCTCTGGCCTGCTGCCCCACCACTGCTGCCGCAGCCTCTGTCACCTGCTTCACGACTCTTTCGGTGCTCTGAGTGTGGATAGAGAACTCCGGAACCTCGTACGGCTTGACCAGGATCTCCTGGATCTGATCCCTGGACAGTGAACAGGTGAATGCCGGCTCGTGCACCTGGCCAGGCTGCCAGCTGATCAGTGTCTGCAAGCTGGTGGCTGACAAGTTCAGCTTGGGTGTGATGCGAAGTCTTACACTGGTGTCCCCATACTCCTCGCCAGCCCTCAGCTTCAAAATCTGGGTCACGGCGAACCTGCGGTCGTCCTCACTCTGACTCTCCATCAGCGAGAGGAGGACACATTCTGAGTGTGTGAATCATGCTCCTGTCCGCACGTAGAAGGTCACAGCTGTTTGGACCTTCTTGGGCTGCGACCTCATCACTCTGAGCTACGTGAGGATGTGCTTGGGGCCGTCCTCTAGTCTGTGGTGAACCTTGATGTCGTAGTAGAGTTTGAAGTACACCTGCAGGCAGTACTTGACTAGGATTTCCAGGGTGTTCAGTTCTTTGCCAGTCAGTCCATGCTTTCTGGTCCACATATACACGAGCGACTGGGCTGTGGTGAGCCATCTGGAGTGGACACCTTGCCACACTTGATCTCCTGCAGCTCGGACGGGAGAACGCCCCGCTTCACAGCCTGGACCAGCTGGTAGGAGACCTGCTGGTCAGTTGACATGTTGACCAGGATATACTCTGGTATCTCCGTGAGATCTTCACCGCCTGGCACTCCTCTGAACTCTGCGTTGTACTGCATCTCATTCACGCTGGACAGCAGACTGCACACTGGACCCGTGAAGTCAGTGTCAGATGAGGTAGGCCCGTCGATGCTGGTGATAAGGTGGCGCAGGGCAACTCGTTTGTGTGCAACACGCATATACTCCAGAAGAGCTTGCGTCCCAAGCATCTTCTCCAAATGGACGTGAGTACCACCCTTCCACCCCGTGTTGGCCCTAGTTGAGTCACCTTGCAGTACGATCAGTGAGTCGGTGGAGTCGTATGTCACCAGCAGATCACAGAGAGCCTGAGCCACCATGAACGCAGCTTCTCAGGTGGCACCGGGTCCTCTGGTACAAAGTGCCAAAGGTACCTTCCAGATGGCTCCTCTGTCACTGACACATGCTCCTCCCTGATCAACCTTGGGTGCAGTTTCCCATAGCTGTCGGGCACCATCGCCCTGTCTTGTCCTTCCTCCCATCGTAACCCAATCCAACTATTTTGGTACCCTGGTTAGGGTACGCCGTATAACAGAAATTATTTTTCTCAACTTTGGCATGCCAATTTCCTATGTAAAATGGAATTCTAAGACGATTCTAACTTATTCAATTTTTGCATTTGAGCAATTCTTATATGCAAAATCGCATTTTAACATGATTTGAATTATAAAATAAAAGTCCATTTTGGGGGAAAATGCAAAAATCTAAAAAAAAAAAAATTGAAGCGGCCCAAAAACCCCCCAAAAATTCAATTTTCAAAAGAAAAACACCCTGCCAAATTTCGAAAAAATCTATTTTTCATTTTCCCTTTGTACCTACGGCGTACCCTAAATATTATATATTATATATATAAAATATATATTATATATATAATTATTATATATAATATTTATATATATATATATATAATATATATATATAAATATATAATATATATATATATATTATATATATATATATATTTTATAATATATATTTATATTATATTATATGTATAATATATATATATATAATGTATATTTTTATATATATATATGTATATATATATATTATATATATTTATAAATTTTAGTTTTCATGGCTGAAAAGTAATTGGGGGTTAACAATCGCTAAATTTGGTAAAAACATTAAAGCATTATCTTTTTGATTACCAGTGAAGTGGAAAAACAAATTTTATTGACGTTTTCCAAAAAACTTTTTGTACTCGCACCCAAAAGATCCGTTTTTCAGTTTTAGATTAACATAAAAGTAAATTAGATCCTCTTGTCCCCAATATAAGCTCTTTGTTACGAGTTTGTGTAAATGGTTAGTTTTCATTTCCCGAACACTTAATACTTTTGGTGCTTTTTTGATGATTAAATTAAGTGTTTGTTTCTAAATACTACTCGGGGTTTTCCCTGCCCAAAAAAGGTGCACTCATATAATCATACCTGTGGTTATCCCTTTATTTTTTTTCAACACACTCCTCGAGTTTTTGGACTCATGGTTTCCCCAACCTTTTTTTCTTTTTTTCCCCCCTTCAACCATTAAACCAAAAACCCGGGTTTTCCCCCCTGCATGTAGACAAGGAAAAAGAAACCCAAAATAAAAAACTATTTGCTTAATAAAACAATATTGACCTAATTTCGGGTTTCACCGTGTCAGCCGGGGGAAATTTGCGTGCCATAAGCGTTTTTTTTGTTTAAATCCTCTATGGGGTTATAAAAGAAAAACTTGGTTGGCATATTTATTTGGGGGGAATTTGGGTTTTTTTGTGGGGTTTAAAACGGGGGTACTGTCTTTCACTTTTTTATCGCCCAAAATGAAAGCGCTTATTTGTTATAACAATTTTTATTTTTTAAAATATTTCAAAATTATAAAAAAAACAATGTTTTCCTCAATCATTATTCATTATTCCCAAATTTTTAGTTGATATCGGGAATAATATTATGTATTAAAAATTGTTATTTGTACTGCAGAGTCTGTAAACCACGATACCCGCCGTCTTAAACTGGGTTTAAATATTTTGTCCATTTCAGCACCTTTGATTGGGTCTCCTACTTAAAAAAATTCTAACTAAATATATGACAATAAATAATGCTAGGCCTAACGATGATATAAGAGCACATTTTAAAAGTATTTTTCTTCCCAGATAAGTATCCAAATGCAGAAAAAAGTCATCCGCGCCCAAGAAGTTTTAAAAACCCTCAGCCCCAGTTAGTTCAAAATAGTTTTTTTTTTTGCTACATTATTTAGGCATATATTATGATGTTTACACTTGATTGTGTATGTTTTTATATATATATATAGAAAAAAAACGACAAATGTATGATAAAACATTAAATTCATGCATGATTCCATGCATGATAAAAAATAAAGGAAAAAAAAATTACTTTTCTGTAATCATCACACATTCATACACCTTTTACCACCAGTAAATTACTCCATCAACTCTAGATGAATACTAAAAATAGACTAAAGAATGTAAAAATTTAAAATGAATGTATGGGGTCATTTGCTGATTTTAAAAAAATTTGGGAAAAACTGTTTGGCAAATTCATCTTCGTCACAAATACGTGTCTATCACGTTTTCCCAGTCGGTGCATTTTTATGCTGTGCATGGCAGGCGTTTTTTGGCATGAACAGTTCCTTTCTCTTTGCCCCCCTTTTTGCATCCACACCTAATAGTTAAAGTCCCCGCCGTGGTGCTGCTTTTCGAGACATTGTACTGGTATAAGGTTTTTGTCGTCTTTTAGTTTCCCCCATTGCCCTCTGGGAGCGGGTTCTTTGGCCTTGGTTCTTGGTAGGTTTTGTCTCTTTTGGACATCATTTGGGACTTGTAGGGTAGGTTTTTCAAGTGCTTCGCGCGGGGGAAGCTTTTCACCCCCCCCAATTTTTGCCCTTTAAAAACAGCTCCCATCGAAATTTGGGCAATGTGGACGCCAAACTTTTGGGGGAGTATACACTGCAGACGAACGTCTCGACATTGCCCAAAACATCACGTCAGGAAACTGTCTGAACATCCAAAGATCTAAAAATTTTATAACTTGCTGCTCGAAGTAGTTGTAGGAATTTGGTTATCCACCCCTTCTTTTCCGTATATTAAAAGAATTTCCCCCCCAAATCCGCGCCATGAAGTTTTGCGGGCTATCAAAGCCTTTTGAATTTCTCCGTTCCAATCGAAAATTCCCTCTCTTTGATGTCAATTGCCCGGAAGAACTCGCTCTGCCAGTTAACATCTTCAAATTTTCTGGGATGGTGTGGTTGGCAACAAGAAACTATCAAAAACAAGAACACATTGGTCTGGGGACCCCACTACATGTTCTCGGGACGTTTTCCCTTTTCTTGCTGCATGGGTGACATGAAACGGGATCTGTGTGTCAGCTTCTGGATTTTAGTGGACATATTCTGTGATGATGTTTTTTTGCATTGGGTATCTGTTGACCCATACCAAAAACAACCCTTTGGTTTCTCCCAGAGAAAAACTTCAGCAAACGTTTCCCAAAAAATTATGTGACTGGGACTTTGGGGTTACATGGGATGCGAAGCTTCATGGAACATTGCAATGTTTATCAGTCTTTTTATGAACTTCACTGGTGTTGGCTGTGCTCGCTTTGGGAAGTGTTTTTTTTTTTTTCATGTCCCGTTATATAGCCCCTCGAAGATGATTCGTCCTCAGTACCAATTTATATGTTTTCGATTCTCTTAAAAAAGCATCGCCGGTACCAAATTTTGGGCATCCCGGAAGCTTTTTCATACCCGTACGACCGCTTTTCCTCAATGATGATACCGTTTCTCTGGCGAACCCGGATTTCCTCAAACCCCCAAATCGTCTCGTCAAAAGAGTTTTCTTTTTGGGTGCAGACCGCATAACCTCGATGGTTTGGATTATTGCTTGGTCAGTTTTTTTTTCGACCACTTATTTGAATCAGTATTTATAGGGGCGACAAAATCGTCCCTAGTTCGAGAGGGGATTCTTTGGTTCACCGATCGCAGTACAAAAAACATATTTGTTAATCCTCAATATTATTCCAGATATCAACTAAAAATTTTGGGACAAAAAAAATGATGAATGAGGAAAAACACCAGATTTTGTTTATAATTTTTCCCATTAAATTTTTGGAGATAAAAAAAAGTTTTATCAATATTTTCGCTTTCATTTCGGGCGATAAACTGCGAAATGCGGCACCCCCCCTTTTACCCCCAAAAAACCCCAAATTCCAAAAAGTTAAAAAGCCCCCCAAATTTTTCTTTTACTAAGACCCTATAGTGCCATTTAAACAATAAAAACCTTTTGGCACGCAAGCAAATTTCCCGGGGTCACATTTCAGGTACACGGCGAACCTGACGATATCTTTTTAAACTGTATATACATGAAAAAAAAGTCAATTGCCCATTCTAACATTTTTTTTTGTCGACAAAAGTAGTATTGAGAAGTCCCTATGGTAAATTTCCCCCCTAGAATCCGAATTTTCCCCCAAGGGGGGGAAAATTTCCATAGGTTGGGGAAAAGGCCGGTTTGTGCATCATTTTTTAAATAGGTTACTTGCGATTTGTTAGAAAAAAAGTCTTTAATGAGTAATTACATGAACATTTGCCCCCTCGGTAATTAATCATTATAGTCACATCATTTGTATAAATTAATTTTTATGTTTTTTTAAATTTGTATTAATATTACTTTTCCCTATATTATTATTATTGTCACATGGCAGATAAGGCCGAGACACTTTAGCAGATAAAAGGGCCCTATATGAACAAAAACTGGAAGGGGGAAAAAAGGGCATGACAGCACAGGACACCTAACTTATATAGTGTCTGCTGCAAAGCTGCCTTCTGGGGGACTTTTTGGCTAGCTCCTGCGGAGGGCTATTGGTGGGGCCCTTTGGCCCACCAAAACACGACTCTCCAGAAACCCCCTTTTAACTTTTTAAACATGGGTGTATAAATGTCTGCATTAAAGCCAACCATTCACCCCCCCCCCCATTCACTCACCCTTACCCACACCCTACATCAAAGGTTTCCTCATTTTTCGCAACCCACATTTTTTTTCCACATTCTCGCTAAAGGGTATTAAAAAAAAAAATAATTAAATGATCGGATCATCAATAAATGGGCTTAAAAGTTCCCTGGTCGACCGGTTCCAATACTGTCCATATGATGGGGTTGCGTCCTGGGGGGGGCACCTATCGGGACACACACCACACACACACACACACAAAACAAACAAGACAGACAGACACTACACACACTTTCGTTATATTTTTATAGATATTATAAAATATGGTTTGCAAAAAGATATGTGAAATTTCAAGTTTAGATATTTAGTAAAAGATAGTCCAGAATTTCATTTGGAAGAGGGTGTTGTTAAGAAGATAGGTTGTTGTTTGAATAGTTTTTTTCGAGTAATATTGGGGGAAACCGGGTTTTTGAGGATTGTACAAAATTTAAATTTACTTTTCCCCCCCAAAAAATTTTGGAAATCAGGAAAGGAAGATTAGAAGAAGTTAGGCACTATATGGCTCTCTCCCCTGATTTAAACGTCCCTTTTTAAAGGGGGACGTTTTAAAGAATGACGTTGAAAAAAGCAGGGTGAACATCACGCAAGATGGTTAGGGAATTGGGTTTTAGTCGGTCAGCCCCGGTCCGAAATTTTTTCTCACCGGGATCAAATTAGGGCGAGAATGTAAAAGTGTTTTTTTTAGAAGGTTAAATGCCTAAGTTAGAAAACATTGATGTTTGGGGGTGGCAGCTTTTTATGAGTTTCCCTTTTTCCAAAATGGAAATTTTTAAATTTTTAAATTCAACTCAAATTTTTATTTTTTTTTTTTCAACAGCTTTTGCATAAGGTGCTTGATCCATGATACGACAATTGTGTCCGAGATAGTTTTTTTTTGATTTGATCCGACTGTTTTTATATTCATAAAAATGTATCAAGCTTAGCTGGTGCATTGATTGGGG
>JACEEZ010022214.1:0-32500 GCA_016584305.1 Chionoecetes opilio
TCCTCTTTCTCTCTCTCTCTCTCCCCCCGGGTGGCGCAAACCTCTTGAAAAGTAGTCTATCGCGATGACCCCCCAAAACATGTTTGCAGGTTCGCCTCCCTGAGGCAAGCACGTGACAACCCATCCACGGGTGGTAGCGCGGGGACACCGGTGTTGCTACAAAAGACCACTTTGTTCCCGTGGCGCCCTTTGACTGACCCTGCACGTGTAAGAACATATTTGAGCCGTGAAGTGTTTCCCGACTGCCCGGTGCCTTGAACCGGGATTTCAAACCCTCCCGCAGCACCTTCGTTAAAAATCAAGGTAAAAGGAGGAAAAAAACAAAACCTGCGAAAAAAAAGATACCAACAGGGGGAAAGTTGATTCAGTGTTTACACAACAAACCTCGCTCATGACACTTCATCTGTCACGGGACTATCAATTTTTTACTCTATAAATTTTCTCTGAAAGTACAATGCTGCCGACCGGCACTGTCGATGGATTGCCAGCAGAGGGGCCGAAACCCACCGGGAAAGAAATTTTTTTGAGTAAAGGGTATTTGTTTTTTTGGGTACTTTGGCGTTTACAACGGGGGGAAAACGTTCTCCCCAAACGCTTGTCGCTTCAAAACAGGAGTTTTGGCACATGGAAAGATCCACGAGTGCTCGGGAAAAGTTTTAACGTAAAGTGGGGGGCCCGGGCACGAGGGCGTAAGACCAAAAGGGAAGCTCCCCGTTGGTCGGAACGGGGGGAAAAAATGCAGTTAGACGCACGTAAAATGCAGCAGGGGGGAAAGCAAATGCGACGTCGCGGGTTACCCTTCAGGCGGGCCTAAAAATTGGGGTGAAAAAAAAAAACAAAGAAATAAAGGGGACCAAGGCTCGAAACACCCGCGAACTCCCGGCCTTTCCGACTGGGCCCTAAACTCCCATGAAACCTCGTGTAGGGGGAAGGGGTTTTTTCCTCCTGACGGGGGCGCCGAGTTGCGACGGCACATCATCGGCCCCAAAGAGTGCCACCAAACAAAGGATCAGAAAAGACCCCGGGTGAGGGTTTCCTTGCCGCTCCAAAGGGGCCCCCCGGGGAACAAAGATCACCGTCAGGGGCCCCCCCCCAAGGGAAGGTTGCAGTGGGTCCTGCATAAGCCTGCGGAGAGGAAAGCCCACGGTAAAATTTTTTTACGGGGGGATCCTTC
The DNA here is from genome assembly GCA_016584305.1 of Chionoecetes opilio. NCBI lineage: Eukaryota > Metazoa > Arthropoda > Malacostraca > Decapoda > Majidae > Chionoecetes > Chionoecetes opilio. The sequence goes on from JACEEZ010022214.1 coordinate 1,175, forward strand.
CCAGAGGTAACGCATCACGGCCCAAACGCCGCCACCCAAAAAAAGGGGTGCGAAAAAAGTGCCGCAGGTGCGGCTGACGATCCGCCATCCTAAGCCTCACGCCGACACTCGGCGTGATGGGCCGCCACCGGGTTCCTGACGCCGTGCTTTCCTAAAGTTTCTTTTGGAGGCGAAGGAAGGGCACACGGAGACAAAGTACCCACCGTTACCCGGGGCCCACGCCACCTCCTCTCCTGACACGGGCAGAAAAGTACCCGCCGCTAATCGGGCCGCGCCACGCTCCTCTCCTTGACACGGAGCACAAAGTACCCGCCGCTAACCCGGGGCCCGCGCCCGCTCCTCCCCCTGACACGGACACAAAGTACCCGCGCTAACCGGCCCACGCCAAGTACTCCCCCCGAGGCGACCAGCACTTCCCCCGCCCCTTTCACCTTAAAGCTGTGACGACTTAAGAAAATATTGTGAGAAATCGAATCATCGACCGTAAAAACAAAAGGGAAAGGCGCGGCTTTGAGACGGGGGACTGTGCGACAAACTTTAGATTGATATTTTTAAAACCATTTATTCTTTTTTAAAGTTCTTTCAACTATTTCTCTGTAGATGTATATCGTGTCATATTTTTTTTAAAAAAAAAAAAAATTCACAACTGGCCATTTCCAAAAAATTTGGTGGCAAAACACAAGATGAGAAATTCCTCTATTTTATGCTTTATAACTAAATAAAAGTAGAAAAATAAAATAGTTTACTTCCCAAGTACCAAACTATTTCCTAATTTTGCATTTTAACAACGGGACGAGTATTTTAAAATTTTTTTTTGAATAGACCCCTGAAAGTACCTTTGGTGGCCCAACAAAAGCTAGGCTAGCGTGCCTGGCACGAAACTGCGGGCCCCGATTCAAAACCGGGCCAGGGCAAAATCAACGGCCACCCTCCAGCTGTTCCCTTTTTTTTCAGGGTTATAAATGGGAAACCCGGGGTTAAATTTTTTTTTGCGGAAGGGACTGAGTAACCCCGATGTCACACTACCCTGGTCCCCGGGATGGTGTTGTCACCCCCCCACAGGCTCAAAAAGGGTAATGCACGAGAGACACCGAGGTCACGCAAACATAGCGTGTGATCCCCATCTTTACCTTTACCTTTTTACAGTACTAGAAATGTACTGGTGAAATACAAAATGACTTTAAAGTTTTTTGGGTGTCAGGGATCCCCCGGGTCCTGCGGTGTGAGTGCCCGCTGGGGGGGGCGGCCAGGGCGTGCCTCACCCCCCACGCCCACCACTTCCCCCACAACAGCTACGTCAAGCTGGCCCTGTCCTTCTCCCCGCTGGCCCCCCCACCCCTCCCTCACCCTCAGGGAGAAAAAACCCTCGTCGGTTGTTTGCCACAGCTGCCACAGCTACCACACATGTAACGCCTTTTTCCGACAGATTTGCCACTGAGAAGGGGAGGCAGCTGGGGGTGCTGTCCTCAAAAACAGGGGGGACGTTGGGGCTGTGCAGCGGTGGGCGGCCCCCGGTGTTGCGGGGGCTGCCCCTTCCCCCAACACCCCGCTTCACTCTCCCTCCCGTCTGCCCTCCCGACGGCCGTGGCACTCCCTCACCGCCGCCAGGTGAGTGTCTGCCCGGGTGCCTTTTGGCAGGGGGTATGCCTTTTGCCATCATGAAATACGACATCTTAAGTATATACATTTAAAAAATCAAAAATTAAACATTAAATATAAATTATAACTCATATAATTTAAAATAAAGTTATACAAATTTAACTCATATTATTATAACTAATATATACATTAAAATTAAATTTAATTTTAAAAATTAAATACATTATAACATTGTATCAGGGGGAGTGTCTTCCCGGTACCTTTTGGGCAGGAGGGATTTTCCCCTTTGGCATAAAGAAAAAAATGATATTATTTCCTTTAAGTACAGTTTTTGTTTTAAAAGGGACAATTTTAAAAAACAAGGAAGTTTTTTTAGTTCATAAATTCAGATTAACATTTCATAAAGTTTTCTTTCGGAAATTTAAATCTATAGAAATGTGGGGAAAATTTATATAAGGCTTATCTATACACACACACAGCTGCCACTTGTGTACAACACCTTGGAAGGGTTCCTATACAAATGGCTATGGTGACTGGCTGCTGTGACCAAACAAAGGGGAAAAGGACCCAAAAGACCTTAGTTTTTATTTTACAGGTAGAGCTGTGAGTTAAAAACTATCTCTCTCCAAAAGATTAGCCCAAAAAATGAAAAAATTGGAGGGAAACAAAAGGGAGATCCCGCCACGACCCCTTTGGGCTTTGATACCAAAGAAAAAGACAATTAGGGGTGGAAAAATGAACAAGAGAAAGTCATAATGCTAGAACAATGTAGTACACAAAAGAGGATAAACTAGAGAAGATGGAAAATAAAGTGTTTCGTATGGAAAAAGATAATATATGTTGAAAAATAGAATGGATGAACAAATTGTAAAGACGACGCAAAAGGTTAGTGGAAAACTGCATGAGAAATTAATGCAGTACATAAGAAATGTAAAATGACACAGAGGAAATGAAAGATGAAAGAAAGACAGGAATATTACACAGAAAAAGACCAAGAAAGCTTATGTCAAATAATATATAATAGAAGATCAAGAAAATTAAAAGAAAAATCTGACAAAAGAAGTAGTCAAAGTAAATCAAACAAAAAGAAAAATTTAGTAGGGAGATACGGGGGACAAAAAAAAATTGTGTCATCATTTTGTTTTAAGAAAAATGCTGCCACAAAAACATAAGAGAAGAGAAGGAAAAGAAAGTGACAAAAGAAATATTTAATTTAAAGTAGTAGAGAAAATATGGAGGATAGAGAAGAAATAGAAGAGATCATAGGTTAGGCAAATATGAGGAAGGAGGGGCCCGCCCCTAAAAGGTTAAGTTTAGTCACCAGACTTACAGCACAAGATATATGGTCTAGGCATGGAAGCTGCAAAGACAGAAGAATTTAAGAAAATATGGATAAGAAAAGATATGAATGAGGAAGAAAGCGCCACATTTGATGTACTGTTTAAAAGAAGCGAAAGAAAAAAACGAATCTGAGATGGAAGAGGAACAACCAGAAATTCTATTGGAGAGTTTTAGACCAAAACTGAAGAAGTGGTACAAAAAGAGAAAGAGTAAGAGAAGCTAGTCAAAGGAAAAATGAAAAAGGATGGCGGGTATTCGTACACAACTATAAATAGGTAGTGTCAAACTTAACAGAAGTAAACGATTACCGGAGAGCCAAGAAACCAGACATATTGGTGTTTAGTAAGAAACGAAGCCGAAGTGATTCTGAGGATGTGCCAGTTGGGGAGTGTCAATAATAATGTATGGAGGCGAAACAGAAATCAGAAAAAGGGAGGTGGTGTAATGGTGTTAACAAGGAAGGATGTGGTTAGTTAGTAGGGAATGTGGACAAAGGAGAAGGTATGGAAGAGGTGTTGAAGGTAAGAGTTGGTGATGAAAAATAGGGAGAATAAAAGACTTTTAGTACTCGTATTACGTTCCACCTAGACAAATTCCTTCGGGAGAGAAGAGTATGGAGACATGGATAGAGACACAAGCCAAATGTTTAAAGAATACGATGGAAAATTGTGATAACATTAATTTGATGGGAGATTTTAACTGCAAAGGAGTTTGCTGGGAAAAGAATGGTTATACTGAAGGAGGAGAAGACTCATTGGGGGTGGTACATGTTTGGATTTGGTAATAAAAAACATTATGACTCAGTGGAGTAAAAGAGAATACAAGATTCAGAGGTAGCGAAGAACCATCAAGACTAGATCTTAACTATTGACGTAAGAACGGAAGTAATTAGTAAAGTAAATTATCAGTGCCCATTGGAAAGAGTGACCATGTTGAATTGAAGTAACTGATAGCAAAAAATGAGGGGAGAAGAGAAGAACACAAGAAAGGAAGATACAATTATGGAAAAGCAGACTTTGGACAGATTAAGAAATTTTTCGGAGAGGACAGACTGGAGAAATTTCCATGCAACAAGGAGTACCCAAAAAAAAGGGGATGAGTTCATCCGATTTACACATAAGGAATAAATCGTTATGTTCCAAGGATAGCTATCAGAGAAAGAAAAGGAATGAATGGTTTACAGAAAATGTGAATAGCAAGACTGAAGAGACAAAAACTTGAATAGTTGGAGAAAAAAAAGGAGGATCAACTTGGGAGAAGTACAAAACAACTAGAAATGAATATGTAAGAATCCGAAGAGAAGAAGAAAAGAAAGTAAAAACTATGAGAGAATATAATAGAAAAAAGTAAGAACGAACCGAAAACTTTCTTAGATATATAAATGGAAAAATGAAAAACAAGGAAGGAGTAGATAAGCTGAAGGTAGAAGGATAGTGTACGAAGATGCATTACAAACCGGCGAGGTGAGGAAAAGGCTTACAGGACTGTATTTACAAGAGAAAGTGAATTTAAAACGAAAAAATATAATAGCACAAAAGAAAAGCTAATGGAAGAGACATAAAAGTAGACGTAAATAAGTAAAAAGGTAATGGAAATATCAAGGATGTGAGAAAAAAGCCTGGTCCGATGGGAGTGTCGAATGGATAATGAAAGAATGGAGTAACCAGCTAGCAGGAAAAGTTACATTAGTGTAAAGCCGGTTCCCACCATCCCGCTGTACGGCTGCCACAACAACAATGACGTCACCATCATCACCGCTTGAAGTGGATTTGTGGTAAACTGGGGCACAGTTGGCAACTCCGCTCGAGCGGACACTGCCGAGCGGGAGAGATGACTGAATTTAACTTTGTACGGCGGCACGTTTACAGCGGTACGGGCGGCTGCGGTTATAGACTTTGGTTTGTGACTTCATTGTGACGTTATTGTTGTTGTACGGCGCCGTACAAGCGGGATAGGGGGACGGGCTTAATGAGAGTTCACCAGAGAGCAGAGGTCCCGCTTGATGAAAAAAAAAAGAGCAAATATTGTTGCCAAATCACAAAGGAGGAGACAAAGAAGATCCATTAAATTACAGGCCAGTATCATTAACAAGTGTAGTGGACAAAAATGTGTGAAAAAATGTGAAGGACAGAGGTTGAAAATTGAAAGAGACCAAAAACATCGCGTGGGCCAGTTTGGATTTAGAGGAGGAATGTCATGTACAACGAATGTATTAAGCTTTTACTCGAGAGTGATCGATGTGACACAGAAAAGAGAGGATGTGGGTCGATCGCACATACTTGGACCTTAAAAGAAGCATTGACAAGGTACCTCAAAAGAGACTGCCTCTGGGAAGCTTGAATGTAGGACATTTGTAGGAGGATTGAAGGGTGTTGTGACGTGGATGGAAGGACTTTTTTGAGCAGCAGAGAGGATGAGAACCGTAATAAAAGATCAGAAGGTCAGAATGGTTTGCAGTGTGATAGCGGAGTTCCTCAAGGATAGGAACTATGGCCCAGTGATGTCTGGTCTATGTAAATGATATGACAGAGGTGCTGTGAACAGTTATATGAGTTTATTCGCTGATGAAATTACTAAGAAAAGTAGAAAGTAAAGAGGGGACTGTGAAGATTTACAAAAGAATCTAGATAAGATTTTCAGATGGAGTAACTATAGGAAATGGAGTTTATGTATAAAAAGTGTAAAGTGATGGAAGATGGGCAAGTAGCAAAAAGAGACAAGAGAGGAAAGATATTCGATGGGAAATGAATGGGATAATCAAAAACAAAGGTCGAAAAGATGTGGGAGTATGGATTACGCATCATTTGTCCCTGAGAAGCATATAAACAAGATCACAAGAGATACATATCAGTGCTGAGGAATTAAAGAATCAATCAATCAATCAATATTGGGGGCATACGTCCGAGGGGCCGCGTCGCCGGCCACCCTACGGACGCCCACTCCAGGGTGTCACCACGCGCCGAGTTCCCCATGCAGGGCTCCCCTTTCCCATACAAGCAGCTCTCGACAAAAAACATTCACTTGCCCAGCCACGAGCCTTGTGGGCGCCCCCTTGGCCTCCTCCACGCCCGGATTGTCTTTCTACGAATACCGCCCGATGGGAAGGATCCGTTTCAGGGTCAGCGTGCCACATGCCCATATAGCCGAAGTTGCGCTGAACGGACTATGAAGGTTAATAGGCTCGATCAGTCTCACGGTTCAATCGCTGATTTGACCGTAATCATCCCAGCGATCCCCATGATTCTGCAAAGATACTTATTACCAAAGGCATTGATTCGTTCTTCAAGTACTATTGTGTCCATGTCTCACAACCATAGAGTAAGACAGGATCACAAGCGATTGAAAGATCCGGATCTGTGTCCTCCTGCCACAGGTACGACAACGCCAAAAATAACTCCCGCTGGAGCGAGTCCATAACACCGTGGGCTATGGCCAATCCGCCGTTAAGACTTCTTGAGGACCCGCCGTCATTATGGACGTCCCCGCTAACAAAGTATGTAAAACTTTCCAAGATCTCAATGTCCCCCGCCACACGCATGAACAGACTGTACTGCTTATCTAGTAAGTCTCCCAACACTGGACCTTGTCTTGAGCCAGGAGAACCTCAAGTCCAAAGGCTTTGGCCTCTCGTGCAGCGCTCGAGAGCCATCACAGGACTCCAGCGACTAAGAAAGAGTACTGCATCATCGGCAAAAAACAAGATCAGTGATCTTGGTTGCCGACGGAATGCTCCACAATACTTTGATCTACAACTGTACAATACCCAGTCCATACAAGCGTTGCAAAGTGATGGGGCAAGGACGCGCCCCACCCTTGCCTCACCTCCTGTGCGTGATTCACAGGGAAAGAAGCTGGATACACCTGCGCCCACACTTCACAGCATCTCAGTCCCAAAATACAGACAGTATCAAACATAGTCCTTGCAGAATTCCCTCGAAGTCGCAGAAGATCCAGAGGAATCACGTGCTCTGAGTCAAACGCCTCCTTGAGATCACATAGGCTGAAGCATCCCTGTCGAACTCACGTCGGCGTTCACCAGGACACCGAAGCGCTAGGATACGAGTCCGTTGTTGACTTACAGGCTTAAACCAGACTGCTGAGGTCTCTGATGCTTCACCAGATGACTGCGAATCCGTGTCAGCATAGATGCGGCAAGCACCTTAACTGGTACGCTGAAGCAAGTGTAATACCGCGGTAGTTGTTGCAGTCCTGACGGTGCCCTTTTCCCTCTCCAGATAGGGACGACCAGCCCTTTTCCGATCAGGAGGAAAGAAATGTACTGATTGCCACACGGCAGTCAGGACAGCAGGCAACCCGCGGATCATGGCCTCACCCCCAGCTTTGAGGAGCTCCGCACTGATATTACAAAACACCAGCTAGCCTTTCACCCTCAACTTGACTACAGCCTCTCTGACTTCGTCAAGAGAGGGTGCGGTTTCGTCCAATGGGGAGATCGGCATTCCACTGCCTGTAACCCAGTGGGTGAAGTGCTCAGTTGGAGGGTCTCCACCGTGAACCAACGGCCCAAGTACTCAAGCCCACGAGCCATCTTGCCATCCATGTCCGACACGAGGCGCCCATCTCTGTTCGAATAGCCACTCGCCCGAGAAGGAGACTTGGAACGGAGCTTCTTTCAGGGCTCGGTAGGCGGGGTGGACGGTCATTAAGCGTTCAAATGACCTCGACATCCTAAGCGAGACTCCTGACATACTCTCCTTGTCTCTCCCCCGGAGGGTTCTAGTCCGGCGTGGACAGCGCCCTGGATGGTCCGGTCCCAGCCAGCCTGGCAGCGCGACTCCTCTCGATTTTTCTCCAGCGTCTCCATTCGAGACAAACCACGCCGTGACCTCAGCATCTTCCAATACACTCCTTGGCAGCCTGTAGAGTTTCAACGTTTGAGGTATCCCACAGTTTTCTACAGGGTCCCGAGAGCACCGAGCACAGCAAACCGATTTGAGACTGCCACCGCATATCATGAGCACATGTCAAGTCCTTAGTTTCTCAAGATGAAACACAGTATGGTTACTATTGAGATTCTTCTGGACTTGACATGAAGCTTAAGTGTAGCAACAAAAAGTCTGTGATCTGTTCAAAGAACTCAGCACTCCGGTAAACCATGCAGTTTGGAGGATCCTCTCAACGAGTACTAAGAGGAGGTGAGTCGATCTCCTTAGCTACCCTCGGCATTACTATACCATTGTCCAGGTGCAGCTCTGGTCTCTGATACCAAGAACTTGCAATTCTCAATCTTGGACCTTGCAACGTTCAGAAGCAGGAGAACTGTGGTGTCTGTTTCTGCTTACCGGAAGCCCATGGTGACCAACACATAACTCGTAGCCATCTCTCACAGTGTCAGTAGTAGCATTGGAAGTCGCCCAAGACAATGAGTGTGTCCGAGGAGGACACTGGTCTAATACAGAGTCGAGTTTGGCGTTAAGGAACATCTCCTTTCTCTTTCAGTTTTACCTTATCTCGGTAGAGCGTACACTGCAACAAGAAGACATGAAACCCAAGTGTGTTTCATCTCACCCCCCCCCCCCCCGGGGCCCCCCATGTTTTTATACGCTCATTCAACCGGAGTAACCTCAACAACTGACGGACTGCAGTTGCTGGAGATGCCTATAGTACTCCCCGTACACGAGGACCATTGCTCAGCCGGACCAGTAGTAGGTGTAACCCCCACTGCTAGTCTCGCCATGCCAGGCCTCCTCTTTCAGCGAGTCCCACTATATCCACCTCGGCTACTGAGCTCGCCCGATAGGGAGAGGTAGTCAACGATCGTCGAGAGGCTCAGGACGTTCCACGAGCCCCACACCGAAGAACCTCCCGTAGGCTTGATCCAGGAGTGATTCGACGGGCATTAAGAATGCATTCAAATATCTGGATGAAGAGAGATTAAGAAATTGATGACATCTTGATTCGACCAAGGTTGAATATTCGGCAGTGATTTGGTCAACACATTAAAAGAAGGAATAAAGAAGATGGAGAGAATACAAAGAGCAGCCACAAAAATGGCTCCAAGCCATGAGAGATTTACCATACGAGGAAAGGGACTTTCAAGACTAAAAAAACTGCCCAACTCTTGAGAAAGAAGAGAAAGGGGAGATTTATAGCAGCGTATAGAGCATATCAATGGATCTGGAAAAAATTGATAGAGAAAATCGTTTGTGTGGCCGATAGAAGTGCAAGAGGTCATGAAACGAAATGAAAAGGACGACATGCAAGAGGGGACATAAAATAATACAGATTCCCGTTATAGAAGCATAGAAGCCTGGAACAAACCTTGATGCAAAAGTGATTAAGCAAGAAGTATCAGGACTCAAAGGCAAGTGGATAAGAGTAGATTTGGGAGACGGGGACAGTACGAGATAGCTCTTTTCTGTATGTTACAATACGTAAATACAAACTAGGTAAATACAACACCACACACATAATTTAGGTTACAAGGATAGTGTGCCCCTTCTTCTGCCTGAACCTCTTCTAATCTGTCATCCTTGTCTCCTTCTGTTTCTTGCACGGCTTTAGTCGTCATCCGTCCATGGTGTTATCTTGCTCTGACACAAGGTACGGATCAGCCGCTTCCTCTCGGTGGACGTACGGGGCCGGCGACCTGTACAACGCCTCGCTGGTTGCTGGAGGGGACGGCAGCTGCTGGAGGTATGGACGGTCAGGAAGGCGTTGATTGGGGGTTCCCCAGAGTATGGCGCCACCATGTTAAGAACACATGACTTTCGAGGAAGGTAGGCAAAGAGCTTTTGAATCTAGAGTTGCTTTGATTCTCACGACAACACATGACTCTTGCCACTGAATAGAATGTAAAACGGATATTGGATATTACCTGTTATAATGTATATCCTTCTGTAATATAATAATAATCCTTCTGTTGAGCTGTGTCATCACATCTTTTCAATGTGGTCGTCCAGGCTTGCATCGATGATCTGCGTATCTCGGGTCACAGCCGCGCCGCTGCGCCGGCAGCAACAACACTCCTTGGGGCAGGCACAGCGGTTCAAGGGGTGGAGCCCGAGGCTGCGTTGCTCCGTACGGCTGCACCAACGGTCATGCAGACCTCCGCACTCCTGCGTTGGACCACATGGATGGTCCCACACTGTGGGTCGGTTGCCAATACTCTTGCTGTCACGTCCCATTGCTCATATATCTCGCCCCCCGGCAAGAGGATGTTTGTTTGCAAAATTAGCATTAAGAAATTTTCAATAACCCAGGAACCCAACTCCGCAGATGTGGCGAGTGGGCCCGCGTGAGAGCGGGAGTCGCGGATGGTGAGGACGAGACGAGTGTGCGTGGCAGCCGTGCCTCAGGGCGGCTCCTGCTTCAACACCAGCCAGGTGACGGCTTAGGACTGTTCATTGAGGCGCCACATTAAATGGCATGAAAGCCTGGCTTCCTAATTAATGATTCTTGTTGCAAGCAATTTCAAATCCCTTATGTGGTCTAAAGAACATAAAAATAGTCATATGCAGTACAGACAGTGTTGTATGGGAGGCACACCACGAACACATAGTCATCAAGTGACCAAAGCAAGGCTACGTATGCTCCGGCCCGGCGGGTTATGGGCGGAACTGATACCTGCCTGACGTGGGCCACACCCCCCCCCAAAAACCGGGGCCCCCCCGGCCCCCCCCGAGCGCCTACTCTGATCTTTCTATAATTCTATTAGGGCAAAGCAAACCTTGTTTTGTTCAATGCCTCAAAAACCCATTTCTTCACCTATCTACGCGAAAAAACCTACCAAAATAACTATCCCCTCTTCTTCAATGACACTCAACTGTCTCCCTTCTTCTAAAAATGAACATTCTAGGACTATCCTTTACTAAAAATCTGAACTGGAAATCTCACATCTCATCTCTTGCTAAAACAGCTTCTAAGAAGTTAGGTGTCCTGTGGCGTCTGCGTGCTTTTTTTTCTCCCTCCCAATAGACTACCTTAGTGAGCTCGATCTGTCAGCTGGTGGCCGTCTGGGAACTACACGCGGAGCTAGAATGTCGGCTCTCGGGGTGTCGGGCTTGACTTATTTTCTATTATTCCCTACCAAACCAGCTACAATTAAGTGTTGTCATGGTCAACATAGGCTTATGCAAAATGGAAATATACGAGTTTTACATTATTTATTCATGGCGTTTTAATGAGGATTGTTGGCAAAATAGAAGCATTCGATCACAGGTGTCCTACAACATTCTACTAAATACTGCAAAGGAATGCTTCAAGGCGGGTGCATGGGTTAATATTACCTTCTCTTTGCATACATGGAGGTAATATTAACCCATCCAGGAGCGGCGGCTCCTGCTTCAACACCCAGCCAGGTGACGGCTTAGCCCCTTATCATGAGGCGCCACTATTAAATGGCACGAAAAGTCGGCTCCTAATAATGTTATCTTGTGTGAATGCAATTTCAATTTCCTTAGTGTCTAAAGAACATACAGATAGTATATGCAGTACATACAGTGTTTTATGGAGGCACGCCACGAACACGTATTCATCAACGATCCACACGCAGGCTACGTGTGCTCCTGCCCGGCGGGGTTCAGCGGGCGGCACTGCCACCTGCCTGACGTGGGTCAGACCTCCCTCAAGCTGCCCATGGCACTCCTGGTCACCATCGTGGTGTGGTGCATCTTCCTAGTGTGTGAGTACCTCCTACACCTTCAGAGCGAGACCTTCCACAGTCTCTGCTTTATTTGCTGTCACTTCTGTAGATTCAGTAATTATCAACCAATGAATTGTTCTCATGTTTGTTGAATATAAAGGCTCGCTAATACAACAGCAATGTTCACCATGCAATCCCTTGGCGGCAGTGTTGGTGTGTGCGTTCCTGCTTCATCAGAACCACCGCCGCGCCGCCCTGCGCAGGGGCATGGCAGACGCCAAGGACACCGCCCTGTTCTGCAAGGGTCAAATGTCGCCGCCCTGCAACCACACACCCAACCTGCTGGAGCTGCAGCTGCTGAAGCTCCCCAAAGCCAACGGACAGCCTGCCTGGGCCAGGAACCCCAACATTGCAGGTAAGTTGGAGAGTATTGTGGATTGTACGTGAAGTATAATCTGACTTTATGATCTACAGTCTACTCTACACTGTTATACCTGTGGCATTGCAGTATATGCAAAACTCTTGAATATTCAACGCATTTGGTAACGTTTCACTTAAGATGAATGTCATCTTCTAGAGAAAAAAGCTCCATTTACTTGAAATATTTAAGAGTTTGCCAGGGTGGTGGTTGGTGAGGTGCAATATTTGCCTTCTGTGCTGCAGACGTGGACATGCTGCAGGTGGACGCCACATCAGAGACGAGTAGTATGAAAGAACAGCGTCGAGGTGGGACCCAGGCGAGACTCGTTTTTTGAAAACCCGAGGAAGGGGGGGGTGGCGACCAGGACAGACAGTTTGAGGAAAGATCTCAAGACAGAAGCCGTCGCGCCGACGGGGGACGATTTGAGGAACTACGCCTACGAGGGTGAAGGTTCTTCCCCTGGTTCTCTCTCATCGTGTAAGAGTGCTGCGCTTAATCAACCTTGAGCGTTCCTAAGTCATACACTTTGTACACTTGCATAAGGTAGCAGTTGTGAGTAACATTGAGTGTCTCAACAGCCAAGCTCTTATCGTCTTCCGCAGGTTTGGAGAGCTGCAGTGGCAGTGCCAAATTTCTCGGCGGCTTCCGTGAGGTTGCACACATGCTGGAGTCGTGACGCGCGGCGGGATCCCAAGCACCCTCGGCAACGCTAAAAACTCGTCCCGCCAACCTTTCGGACGCCATTTACAGCCACAGTTGTGCACACCACTCAAAATGGCAACTCTGAGGTTGTCGTCTCTTCGCACAAGCCCCTTCTGCAGGCGCCTCAGTCTGAGGGAGTCCAAGAAAACTAGTCTGAAGACCCAGGACCCAAGACTGTCTCATCCACTGACCTCTCCCAGCAGTGCCTTCCATAAATAGTTTTAAACACTGCTCTTCTGCCATGGGTTGTGTGTTGTTTCATGTGTCTATCGTCATGCCAGTGTGAATGCTCTATCTTTTAAAACCATATTTTATAAATAACTAGTCGCAAAGCCGCCCTCCTGGCGGCCTTTTTGGCTAGCTCCTGCGGAGGGCTATTGTTGGGCCTTCGGCCCACCACCTGTGTTTGGTGGGCCTTCGGCCCACCAAACACAGACTCTCCAGATAGCCCCTTCTAGCTTACCTGAAATCATGGATGTAGAAATGTATGTATTAACGCCAACCCATTTACATCACCCCCAACCCTTCACTCACCCATTACCCATCACCCCCCCCCCATTCACTCACCCATTAGGGCTATTGGGGGGCCTTCGGCCCACCACCTGTGTTTGGGGCCTTCGGCCCCAACACAGACTCTCCAGATAGCCCCTTCTAACTTTCCTGAAATCATGGATGTAGAAATGTATGTATTCCCCCCACCCATTCACTCATCCATTCACTCACCCATTACCCATCACCCCCCACCCATTCACTCACCCATTACCCATCACCACACACCCATTCACTCACCCATTACCCATCACTCCCCCCCTATTCCCTCACCCATCACCCATCACCCCCAACCCATCACCCCCAACCCATTCACTCACCCAAACACCCCACACCCCTTACCCATCACCCCACCACCCATTACCCATCCCCCACCCATTCACTGACCCCTTACCCATCACCCTACATCAAGGTTTCCTCAATTCTCGCAACCCACATTTTTTTTTTTACAATTTCTCGCTAATAGGCTGCAAAAAAAAAAAAAAAAAAGTGATCGGATCATCTCATAAGTGGGCTTAAAACCTTCCCTGGTCGAGCTGGTTCCAAACTGTGACATTGATGGGATTCCGCCACGGGGGCGGCTTTCCCACGCGGGCAGACAAGACAGACAGACAGACAGACAGACAGACACACACACACACTTTCGCTTATATTATTACAGATTATTTCCTTGGCCGAGTGATTTTTACCACACCGCACAGTTTGACTGAGTCCTTGTATTGTATTTCCACCGTTTGAAGTGTTTGCAATCGCTAAAGGTCTTAATAATTTTTTTTTTTAATGTAAAGCAAAAAACATTGTTTGTATTACTCCTTTGGTAGGCACAGCCATAAGGGTATTCATCAGTGACTTATGCAACATTATGAGGCTTCTCAACACATTCATAGCTTCGTTGCCAAAACCATGCTTGAGCCTGTATAACAAAGGGACTCAAATATACATAAGAAAGAAAGAGTGTGTTTGTGTATGTGTGTGTGTGTGTGTGTGTGTGTGTGTGTGTGTGTGTGTGTGTGTGTGTATGAGGAAATGCGTGCACAGGAAATAAACACAATACGTACAAATGCAATAAAATAAAATTGGGTCCTTCATCAATCCTCGTCTTTAATGTGAATATTTACCCCACTATGTAGAATACAAGGGATGCATGTAACTACTGTATCTTCAATTCCTGGTTAACACTAACATACATTTCTTTATACAGAGTTTGTTTATTCAATGTCCATGAACCAAGAGCTGTCAAAGGTGTGTTAAACCAAATGTCAGTCTTGCACCCATCCCCTGCCATCCCTGTATTCCAAGTGTGCGCTGAATCACTGTGAATTGGCAATATTTCTTTAAACTGTGAGATACACTGGTGCCACACAACATTAAGAGATTATTTCTATTACAGATATCACTGACACATATCTCATATTTTGGCAGATTTCCTTGAATTCATGTTGCTATTTTCATCAGTCTACTATTGAGTTTCAGTGTATCAGGTGTCTTAAAATGCTTGAATATATAGTACAAACTAAACCAAGAAATATTGTTGAGTCTGTTGGTCTCGCTAGCTATGATGATTTACATGTATCGTACTTCATCATTTAACGTCGCCACGCCAGTTGTAAAAACTGGGTTCAGTGTTAAAACTTGGTATTAATCATTGTTTGGGTAGGAAGACTCACCTTATTTCTTGAAGCTGCTGAGCTGTTTGGAGATCTGCTGGTTGTTGACACTTGGGTACAAATATATTGTCATTTTCATGTGAAACCACATGATAAAATCTTGAACTTTCATCCTAAAGGAGCGTCTGTGGCAGCTGCTGAAGTAAGAGAGTACATCTGGATAGAAAAGAGGTGAAATAAGCGACAGCCTCCCATTGTCAGAAGGTGGACAGGATTGATACACTTTGAAATAACGTTGTATATACATATATTTCTCATTTTTATACATGACTTAGAAAAATGGAAAATGCATCTCGGAGCTCAGGTGTGGCATTGATAGCCCTCAATCACAGCTAATGTTCGTCAAACATGAAAAGAATCGTTGGAAATTGTATTACAAGTGCATTCTCTTATGCCTATTTTGGTAAGCGCGGTAATAATCATGTGTAGATGAATCATGTGCTGTGGGAATTTATGTCACATACATATATTTAATATGAGGTCTTACCTAATCAAAACCCATCTTCTATCTCATGCCGACACAATACCCCAGCTAATCAACTAACTAGGATACTTATCGGTGGATAGTAGGGTTGAATTACGTAGGCTTGATTAATACTGCCTGTTCCGTGATCCGAAGCGGTCAGCGCTTGATCGAGGCCGCCCGTGAAGTGCGGAGGCGAAAACGTTAGCTGTTATCGAGGCGTCAATCGGTTTTCACACCAGTGACTTGACGACGCGGCGAGATATTCAGTGTGTCGTATTTAACACGTCCTTTGATTTAACACTTATATGTACAAAGAACGTAGTACAATCTCTTCATTATATAGAGAAAGTATGATCACATGAGGATGAATGCACTGACTCTCCGGTTGCACGAGTCCCGCTACCATACCTAGCACGTGTTATTGTCGGTGCGAGATCTAATGGCAGCAGCCATGGCCGCGCTTCTAACCAAGGTGCTAATTATAGGTCAAATGCTTACTATCTGAATGTTAATTTATATCCCCAGTACTTATCATTACTTAATTACCTATTATACCAATTACCTTATTATATATATACATACCTTACGATCCCTTTGATGAGGACAATAACTATCCCTCACATAGGGGGGGAAACAACACAACTCTATGACCCATTATGAGAGGTGTTGTTAGGATAATTTCCACAACTGGGGCCGCGAAACTGAAGTTCCGCTTCATGTACATCACCCAGCACATAACCGAACATTTGATAGTGGTTTCGAACTTTGTCTTTGATACTTTGAAATTAATATCCTGATATAGTACATGGACTATACAGCATTACTTGATGGGGGAAAGTTAATCTCCTGATGCTATAAAATCCCAGTATAGTCCCACCATTGACCTCAATTTGGTTTGTAGGATCTCTCTATCAGCGGAAGTTCCAGGGAACTAATTGTGAGACTAGTCTACCTTCAGATCTATTAAAATTTAATGAGCAATTGGGTAATTTTGACTGCCTGTCTACCATGATGTATCCACAATTTACACCTGATATCGCTATATTGTAGCCATTCCGCATGTATGAGTTCCATATATTCTTCGACCAACAATTGTAAGATGCATGGCGTTGGGAATTAGTATGATAGAGCAGGTGTATCTTGAAGATCATAACTTTGAAATTTCGACCTCGACACTATTATGCCCTTCATGATCAGGTAAGACCTAATAATTTGTCATTTGTCCTATGGGGCTGGCTGAGCAAAGCTGATATTCCGTCAGGAATACGCTTTTTGTATTGTTCTGACCCAAACTTTAGAGGATCAGATGCTATCCCTTTTATTGGATTGGAAGACTAATTAAGATCCTAATTATTTGCTCAGTAAGGAAACCTTTCTATGTCTACAATTAAATATTGTCATTGATTGATATTGATATTGTATTGGTATGATATTGTAATTATGATATTTGTATTGTTCTGACCCAAAACTTTAGAGGATCAGAGCTATCCCTTTTATTGGATTGGAAGACTAAATTAGTAGTCTTAATTAGTTTGCTCAGTAAGGAAAACCTTTCTATGTCTATCACAGGATCCGGGATCAATTCAGGTTCCCTTATTATCTCTACAGATATGTCTGGCTGAGTGGAAACCTGATTAGGATTATTATTACACTCTTTCAGCCAGGTAGGGCCTTTAAACCATAATCCTGTGTTTAATTTGAGGTTATTATTTCCTCGCGACACATTATTATTAGGATTTTCATTAGTGGCGATGTATTGATTATTTATGAACTGGAATACCACTTTCCTCTACTACCTCACTAATTGGTGTGGGCAAGAAAGTGGTTCCAATTTTTTTTATTAATAGGGGCTGTGCATGACTAGGAATACTCTCCTCTTGTTCGGCATGGTGAGTATGTGGGAAAGGGTCCCATTATTACCTTACCACCAGCACTGGTGAACATAGCATCGCTATGCATTTTGATGACCTTCCTAACGCCCAATATAATCAGCGCTTATTATTAATTGGAAGGGTCCATCAACGTCTTTGAAGGTATTACTAACTAGTTTAACACCATTATCCCTCAGCATTTCAGCTGTGTCTTTTAGTCCATTAACAGTTAAACTAATACCAATATTATTAACTACAGCAGCTACCCTACATTTATATCTTCCTAATTGGACTAGGGGTTGAACTATGTCAAAGGTTTGAGCCTCATTATTGGCGAGAAAACCTGATATGGCTAAATTCACTTTATTAATAATGGGTAGTTGTAATAATTCAACTATTTCCTTGCTTATGAAGGATCTTTGTGCACCACTGCCAAACATTGTCTTTACTATGACTGAATTACCATTATGGCTCACATTCAATTCGGCAGTAGGAACAGCTGCTGAACTACTCTTATTAGTGACTGCCATTTTAACTACTGTAAGGTCTGAGTTATTATCACTGTTCGGACAAAGAGCGATGTTATGAACAGATTGTTTACATTTCCTACAAGTTCTGAAGCTTATAGGGCATGCATTTGAAGCATGTTTACCACGGAGACAGGTTAGGCAATTACCAAGGCTCATTAACCTTTCAACTCTCGTGTAACAATCTGAATAGATAATACATGTGGAGGGTGGATGTTCCCCCTCACATAAGACACAATTTATTATTCGTACTTCACTAGAAGTCGCCCTGGAATTAGGGATTGTATCTTTTATTTGAGTAGGTCTAAGTGGTTTACTGGTAGGCTGAGAAGTTTGAATCTTAATTACAGGCTGTTTGATTTGCGTAACAGGCGCAGGATAAATACCCACTAACGAGGGAACTTTAAACTCTGAGGGTGGTTGATATAGCTGATTACCCTCAGGCGTAATAATAGTGATCTTCCTGTGGGGGGGTTCTTGCTTAATACCTTGCAAACTTTGGGTTAAAGAAGCTATAGCTGTTGATGGAATATAAGCACACTCCAGTAATCCCGCATATTCAATTACTTTATCGAGATATCTTTGACATTCGTGTTCATGATTGGTCACACATTGGTGAATCATTTCTTTATCCCCAGCTTGTCTTAATTGAACTTCATATAGGCAGTAAGCCTCCTTATATTTTTCCCATTGCTCATTTAACAATGGCAGACCTGTCTTTAAATTAATATAATCAATAGGAATTGATTTAATTGCGTACTCACATTTATTATATATCCGTGTGAGCATTGCTAATTTAGCTGATAATGAATGCTTAGCTAATTTCGTCATGATTTAGTTAATTAACTCAAATAAAATATTAAATGCAGGATTACGTTACTATATATAATTGTTAGTTGATAATTAATTATATTATAAGTGCGGGAAGCACTGTTGGCTGGCCTAACAAGGCGCATAACCAGGCCTATGACCAACCACCACTTAAATTATTACAACTAACTAGTCTACGTAACCTCTGATGCTATCTACTACCTGGTGTATGGTAGTTGAACGGCTGAGTCATTCCTGACGCCGCGAAACACCCTACCTCCAGCCTTGTAACCAGCAATTGTGTAGGCTCATAATTACGCCTTTCAACGACAACTTTGAATCACATGTACATCAATATTCCTCACTCGGGGCACCAATGTGGGAATTTATGTCACATACATGTATTTAATATGAGGTCTTACCTAATCAAAACCCATCTTCTATCTCATCCCGACACAATACCTCAGCTAATCAACTAACTAGGATACTTATTGGTGGATAGTAGGGTTGAATTACGTAGGCTTGATTAATACTGCCTGTTCCGTGATCCGAAGTGGTCAGCCCTTGATCGAGGCCGCCCGTGAAGTGCGGAGGCGGAAACGTTAGTTGTTATCGAGGCGTCAATCGGTTTTCACACCAGTAACTTGACGACGCAGCGAGATATTTAGTGTGTCGTATTTAACACGTCCTTTGATTTAACACTTATATGTACAAAATGAACGTATGTACAAATCTCTTCATTATAATAAGAGAAGAGATGATGATCCCATGAGGGATGGAAGTGTACTGGACTCTCCGGTGTGCAGCGAGTCCCCCGCTAACAATACCTATGCCACGTGTATAATTGTCGGTGGCGAGAATCTAATGGGCAGCAGCCAATGACCGCGCTTCTAACCAAGGTGCTAATTATAAGGTGCAAATGCTTACTATTACTGGGAATGTTAATTTATATTATCCCCAGTACTTATCATTTACTTAAATTACCTTAATTATACCCATTATAATTATATATATATATATATATATATATATATATATATATATATATATATATATATATATATATATATATATACATACCTATACGCATCCCTTTGATGAGCGGACAATAACTCCCTCACTAGGGGGGGGGAAACAAACCACCACTCTACCAATTATGAGAGGGTGGTTGGTGGATAATTTCCACACGTGCTTTAGTTTTTAATGTGTCATACATAAATCGGTTTAGTTTAGTTGTAACTTTAGTTTAGTTAGTAATCAGCATTCGCTAGTGTCGTGTGTGCCGACAACCACCGGAGGATCAACGATGTCCTGCAAATTTGAGGCACTTTCTCGCCTCTCACTCATCCCATTAGGGACGACATGATAACTCTGCGCACTATTCTGTTTCAGCGTGACACAAGGACAGGGTCGTTGGTTGGGAGTCTGCACCGAGGGACCCTTGAGAGCAGTGCATGATGGAGGCGACGGGCGGACTGTGTGGTGCCGCGGCAGACGTCCCGTCGGCGACCACGTCCAAGGATCCCCCATACGAGGGCGTCCCCGCGTGTCAAAACTCCACCATGTGCGCAACCTCCCGGCCCCAAAGAAATTTGGGATCCCCAAGTTTTAAATGTTGAAAGAAATGTTGAGGCGCAGAAGTGTTAGCGTGTGCTTTTAAGAATGTTTTAAAAAACCATTTGGTTTAAAAAATGATGTGTTTTACTTTGCAGATTTTTTAAGCTTTGTCCTTTGAATTTGCAAGTCCAAAAAAGGTTTTGATTGTGCCAAGGGAGTTGGGTGGCCTTTAAAGTGCCGAATAGGGTTGAAGGCCAGTTAAAGGGGGGGGAAAAAGAAACCATAGGGAGTGGTGTTGTAAAAGTGCGGTGTTTGTTTGTTGTTGTTGCTCCTGTTTTTTGGGGGAAAAGGGCTTTTTGCCCATGGGGAGGGTTTTACGGGTTAAAGGGGGGTGTGTTTTTTTGGGGTGTGATTGTTGGTGGTTTAAACTGTTTTTATAGGGGTGGGGGCAGTTGCATGGGAAGGTGTGGAAACCCCCCAAATTTTTGGGGGGCCTTGATAGGGGGGAAAAGGGGGGTGGGGCCCAAGGATGGGGGGTTTGGATTGGGTCCAGGGGGGGAGGACTGGAGGGGGGTGTGTGGGGTGGTTTTTTTTCCCCGAGGGGGGGTGAGGTGGGTGTTGGTATGTTTGCCCGGTCCCGGGTTTGGGGGGAAAACAGGGGGGTGTGTAGTTTTTGTGTGTAAAGGCTTTTTGTTTTTGTGTTTTTGGTGTGTGGGGGCGGTGTGCCTGTATGAGTGGGTGTGGGGGTGTGCCATGAGTGTAGTGGTGTGTGAGGGGTGTCCCATGTTGTGTGTGTGTGGGGCGGTGTGCCTTAGTGTATGGGTGTGGGGGGTGTGCCTGTATTTAGTGGTGTGAGGTGGTGTGCCATGTAGTGTGTGGTGTGTGAGGGGGTGTGCCATGTTGTAGTGGTGTGTGGGGGCGGGTCCCATGTAGTGTATGGTGTGTGAGGGCGGTGTGCCTGTAGTGTAGGGGTGTTGGGGGCGTGTGCCAGATGTAGTGGTGTGGAGGGGGGTGTGCCTGTATGTAGGTGTGTGGGGGCCCGGTGTGCCTGTAGTGTAGGGTTGTGGGAGTTCCCATGTAGTGTTGGTGTGTGAGGGTGGTGTCCCTGTAGTGAGTGGTGTGTAGGGCGTGTGCCTGAAATGTTTGGTGTGTGAGGGGTGGCCATGTTTTGCGGTTTGTGGGCGTGTGCCATGTAGTGTAGGGGTGTGGAGGGGGTGTGCATGTAGTGTAGGGGGGTTTGTGAGGGCAGTGTGCCTTGGTGTAGTGGTGTTAGGCGGTGTCCATTGTTAGGGGGTTGTGAGGGGGTGTCATGTATGTAGTGGGTGTGGGGGGGGTCCCATGTATGTAGTGGTGTGGGGGGGGGTGTGCATGAAAGGGAGGGTGTGGGGGCTGTGCCTGTATGTGGGTGTGTGAGGGGGGTGCCAGGGTATGTAGGGTGTGAGGGGGGTGTTATGTAGTATGGTTGTGGGGGTGTGCCAGGGATGTAGTGGGTTTGTGGGGTGTCCCTGTAGTTTAGTGGTGTTGGGCAGTGGCCATTATGTTGGTGTGTGAGGGGTTTTCCTGAAATTGTGGTGTGGGGTGGTGTGCCTTATGTAATGTGTGTGGGGGGTGGCCGTGTAGTGTATGGGTGTGGGGGCGGTGTGCCTGTATGAAAGGGGGGTTTGGAGCGGTGTCCCTTTTAGTGTAGGGGTTTAGGGGGGTGTGCCTGTAGGTGTGGGTGTGAGGTGGTGGCCGAGTGTATGGTGTGTGAGGGCAGTGTCCTGTGTGATGGTGGTTGGGGCGGTGGCCATGTGTGAGGGGGTGTGAGGGGGTGGCCTGAAATGTAGTGGCGTTTGGGTGGGTGCCATGTAGTGTAGTGGGGGGGTTTAGGGCGTTGCCATGTATGTAGGGGTGGTGGGGGTGTCCCTGTAGTTTGTGGTGTGGGGGGGGGTGGCCTGTAGGGGTGGGGGTTTGGGGGCAGGGGCCAGTGTGTAGTGTGTGTGAGGGGGGGTGTGCATGTGGGTAGGGGGTTTTGGAGGGATGTGCCATGTGGTGGGGTGTGTGAGGGGTGTGCCATGTATGTAGTGGTGTGTGAGGGGTGGCCTTATGTAGTGGTTTGAGGCGGGTCCCATGTATGTAGGGGTGTTGGGGGGTGGGGCCATGTAGTGTATGGGGTGTGAGGGGGTGGCCGTTTTGTATGTTTGTGGGGTGGTGTGCCATGTAGGGAGTGGTGTGGGGGTGTGCCTGTATGTAGTGGTGTTGGGGCGGTGTGCCTGTGTTTTTGTGGGGCGGTGAGAGTGGTGGGGGCCATGAAATTAGTGGTGTGAGGTGGTGTGCCATGTTGTATGGTGTGTGAGGGGTGTGCCTGTATTAGTGGGTTGGGGGGGTGTGCCTGTATGTAGTGGGGTGTGGGGGTGTGCCATGTGTGTGTGGGTTGAGGGGTGTCATGTAGTGTAGGGGTGTTGAGGCGGGTGCCATTAGTGTATGGGTGTAAAAGGGGTTGCCATGTAGTGTAGTGGTGTGGAGGGGTTCCCCATGTAGTGTATGGTGTTGGGGCGGTGTCCAGTGTGTAGTGGGGGTGGTGGGGGGGTGTCCGTGAGTGTAGTGGTGTGTGAGGCGGTGCCTGTGTGTATGGTGTGTAGGGGGTGCCTGTATGAAAGGGTGTGTGGGCGGTGCCTGTATGTAGTGGTGTGTGAGGCGTGTGCCATGTTGTAGTTTGTGGGTGGTGTCATGTTGTAGGGTGTTGGGGGCAGTTGCCGTGTTTTTGGTAGGGGGTTTGTAAGGGAGGGGGGGGCCCCGTAGGTTGGTGTGGAGGGGGTGTGCTTTGTGTAGTGGGTTGAGGGGGTCCCATGTAGTGTATGGTGTTGGGGGCGGGTCCCATGTATGTAGGGGTTTGAGGGGGTTGCCATGTATGGGGGGTGTGTGAGGCGTGTGCCTGTAGTTTTGTGGTTGTGAGGGCGGGGGCCATGTGGGGTTTATGGTGTGTAGGGCTGTCCATGTATGTAGTGGGTTGAGGGGGGGGCCATGTATGTATGGTGTTGAGGGGGGTGTGCATTAGTGTAGTGGGTGTGGAGGGTGGTGTGCCATGTAGTGTAGTGGTGTGTAGGGCAGTTGCCTGTAGTGTTGTTTTTGTGAGGGGGGGGGCCCTGTATGTAGTGGGTTGGGGGGTTGTGCATGTATGTAGTGGCGGGGGGTGTCCTGGTTGTGGTGGGAGGGGGTGTCCATGTAGGAAAGTGGCGTTGGGGGGGTGTTGCTGTAGTGTATGGGTGTGGGGGGGGGTCCCCTGTTGTGTGGTGTGTAGGGCAGGTGCCATGTTTGTAGGGTGTTTGGGGGGGGTGTGCCTGTATGTAGGGGTTGTGGGGGTGGTGTCCCATGTATTGGAGGGGTGTTAGGGCGGTGTCCCTAAGTGTAGTGGTGGTAGGGGTGTGCCTGTAGTGTAGTGGTGGAGGGGGTGTGCCATGTAGTGTAGGGGGTGTGGGGGGGGCGGGGCCCTGTAGTGTGTGGGTTGAGGGGGGGTGTGCTTGTATGAGTGGTGTTGAGGCGGGGCCCCTGTGTGTGTGGTGTTGAGGGGGTGTGCCATTATTAGTTTGTGTGGGGGTGGTGTCCTGTAGTGTATGGTGTGTGAGGGCGGTGTGCCTTGTATGTAGTGGTGTGTGGGGGGTGTGGCATGTAGTGTAGGGTTGTGAGGGGGTGTCCATGTGTTAGGGGTGTTAGGGGGTGGGGCCATGTATGTAGGGGTGTGTGAGGCGGTGTGCCTTATTTAGGGGTTTTGGGGGGTGTCCATTATGTAGGGGGGTTTGTGAGGGGTGTGCCATGATGGTGGGTGGGGGGTGTGTCCCTGTAGGTAGTGGTGTGTGAGGCAGTGTCCTTGGTAGGGGCTGTGAGGGGGGTGTGCGTAGTGTTGTGTGTGGGGCGGTGTGCCTGTGTGTAGTGGGTGTGAGGGCGTGTCCCATGTATGTAGTGGTGTGTGGGGGTGGGTGCCCTGTATGTATGGGTGTGGGGGCGTGTGCTGTAGTGTAGGGGTGTGTGAGGGGGTGTGCCATGTATTTAGGGGTGGGGGGCGTGTCCCCTGTATGTAGTGGGTGTGAGGGGGGGGCCCTTTAGTGTAGTGGTTGTGAGGGCGTGTGCCTGTAGTGTAGGGGTGTGTGAGGGGGTGTCCTGTATGTAGTGGTGTGGAGGGCGGTGTGCATGTATGTGTGGTGTGGGGGAAATTTGTGCCATGTTGTGTGGTGTGGTGAGGGGTGGTCATTAGGTAGGGTGTGGGGGCGGTGCCTGTAGTGTAGGGGGGTTGTGGGGAGGGGCCATGTGTGTAGGGGTGTGTGGGGCGGTTTTCATGAAAAGGTGGGGTAGGGTTTGGGTGCCAGAGTGTATGGTGTTGGGGGGTGCCATGAGTGTATGGTGTGTGAGGGGTGTCCCATTAGTGTGGGGGTGTTGAGGGGTGTGCCGTGTAATGTGTGGTTGTGGGGGCATGTGCCATGTAGTTAGTGGTGTGTGGGGGTGTCCCATGTATGAGTGGGTGAGGGGTGTCCCCATGTAGTGTAGTGGTTGTGGGGGCGGTGTCATGATGTAGGGGTGTGTGAGGGCATGTCCATGTATGTATGGTGTGTGGGGCGGGGGCCATGTGTGTAGTGGTGGGGTGGGGGGTGTGCATGTATGTGGGGGTGTGTGAGGGGTTCCCTTAGTGTAGTGGTGTGTGAGGGGGTGTGCATGTAGGTATGGGGTGTGAGGGGTTCCCATGTAGTGTAGTGGTGTGGGAGGGGTGTGCCGTATGTAGGGGGTGTGTGAGGGGGGGTTTTTTGTAATTAGTGTGTGTGGGGGGTGTCCCCGGGAGTGTAGGGGTGTGTGAGGGTGGTGTGCCTTTTTGTAGGTGTGGGGGGTTCCCTTATGTAGTGGGTGTGAGGGGGTTGCCTGAAATGTATTGGGTGTGAGGGGGGTGGGGCCATGTATGAAATGTGTTTGGGGGTGGGCCTGTAGTGTTGGTGTGTGAGGGGGGTGTGCCTGTTTAAAGGGTGTTGAGGCGGTGTGCGGTAGTGTATTGTGTGTGGGGGGTGTGCCATGTATGTAGGGCGTGTGAGGGTGGTGTCATTTGTATTTGGTTGGGGGGTGTGCCATGGAGTGGTGTTGGGGGCGTGTCCTGTAGTGTATGGGTGTGAGGGGGTGCCTGTATGTATGGCGTGTAGGGTGGTGTGCCATGTAGTGTATGGGGGTGGAGGGCGGGGGGCCTTAGTGTATGGGTGTGGGGGCGTGTCCATGTGTGTAGGGGTGTTGGGGTGGTGTCCCATGTATGTATGTGGTGAGGGCAGTGTCCCTGTAGTGTGTGGTGTGTGAGGGGGGTGTGCCTTAGTGTATGGTGTGGGGGGCGTGTCCTGTATGTAGTGGGGGGAGGGGTTGCCATGTAGTTGGGTGTGTGAGGGGGTGTCCTGTAGTGTATGGTTGTGAGGCGGTTGCCATGTAGGTATGGTGTGGGGGGTGGCCATTAGTGAGTGGTGGTGAGGGGTGTCCTTATGAATGGTGTTTGAGGGTGGGTGATGTATGTAGTGGTGTGTGGGGGGTTTTTCCGTGTAGTGTTTTGGTGTTGAGGGGGTGTCCCATGTGGTAGGGGGTGTGAGGTGGTTGCCATTTAAGTTGGTTGAGGGGGGTTCATGTAGTGTATGGGTTGAGGGGTGTGCCATGTAGGAAAGGGGCTGTGAGGGGTGTGCCGGTAGGGTAGTGTTGTGTGGGGGGTGTCCCATGTGTGTAGTGGGTGTGAGGGGTTTTCTTTTTAGTTATGGTGTTGAGGGCGTTGCCATGTAGTGTAGTGGTGTGAAAGGGGTGTGCATGTATGTAGGGGTGTGTGGGGAAAGGTGGGGCCATGTTGTAGTGGTGTGTGAGGGCGGTGTCCTGTAGTTGGTGGTTGGGGGGTGGTGTGCCTGTAGTGTGGTGTGTGAGGGGGGTGTGCTGTGTGTAGTGGTGGGGGGTTTTTGCCTTTAGTGTATTGGTGTTGAGGGGTGTCCATGTAGTGAGTGGTTGTGAGGGGGTTTGTGCCTTAGTGTAGGGGTGTGGAGGGGGGTGTGCCTGTATGTGGGGTGGGTGAGGGAGTGTCCGGTAGTGTATGGTTGTGAGGGGTGGGCCATGTAGTGTAGTGGTGGTGAGGGGGTGTCCTTTTGTAGTGTAGTGGCGTATGGGGGGTGGCTGCCATGTAGTGTATGGTTGTGAGGGGGGTGTGCCATGTATGTAGTGGTGTGAGGGTGGGTGCCTGTATGTAGTGGTGTGTGAGGAGGGTCCCTGTAGTTTTGTGGTTGTGAGGGGTGGCCATGTATGTGTGGTGTGTGAGGGGGTGGCCTGTTGTAGTGGGGGGGGTGGTGTGCCATTAGTGTAGTGGTTGTGAGGGGGTGTGCCTGTAGTGTATGGTGTGTGGGGGTGTGTGTATTGTGTGGTGGTGAGGGGGTGTGCCTGTAGTGTGTGGTGTGTGGGGGTGGTGTGCCATGTATGAGTGTGGGGTGAGGGCGGTGGGGTTTATAGTGATTGGTGTGTGAGGGGGGTGTGCCTTAGTGTATGGGTGTGGGGGTGGTGTGCCATGTAGTGTGTGGTTGTGAGGGCGGTGTCCCTGTATGTAGGGGGTGTTGTGAGGGGGTGTCCTTGTGTAGTGGTGTTGAGGCTGTCCCATGTAGTGTGGGTGTGTGAGGGGTGTGCCATGTAGTGTAGGGGTGGTAGGGGGTTTTCCAGTATGAGGGTGTGTGGGGCGGTGTGCCTTGTATGTATGGTGGGAGGGGTGGGGCATGTAGTGTAGTGGTGTGTGAGGGGTGTGCCTGTGTGTAGGGTGTGGGGGGGCGGTGGCCGTGTGTGAGTTGTGTGAGGGGGTGTGCCTTTTGTAGTGTAGGGGGCGTGGAGGGGGGGGTGGCCATGTATGTAGGGGCGTGTGGGGGTGGTGTGCGTGTATTAGTGGCGTATGAGGGGGGTTTTGTCATGTAGTGCATGGTGTGTGAGGGGTTCCCGGGTATGTAGTGGTGGGTGGGGGTGTCCATGTATGTAGTGGGTGGGGAGGGGTGTGCCTGTTTTTGGTGTGTGGGGGGGTGTCCCTTATGTAGTGGGTGTGAGGGGTGTCCCATGAAATGTAGGGGTGTGTGAGGGGGTGGCCATGTAGGTATTGGTGTGTGAGGGGGGTGTGCATGTGTGTTGTGTGTGAGGGGGTTTTCATGTAGAGGGGGTGTGTGATTGGGTGCCAGGGATGTAGTGGGTTTTGGGGGGTGGTGGGGGGTTTGAGGGGGGAAAGGTGTGTGAGGGCGGTCCATGAGAGGGGTGGAGGGTGTGGGCGGGAAATGTAGGGGTGTGAGGGGGGGGGGCCATGTATGAATGTGTTGAGGGCGGTGTGCCTGTGGTAGTGGTGTGTGGGCGGGGGCCAGTGTGTGTGGTGTGTGGGTGTGCTGTAGTGTGTGGTGTTGGGGGGGTGTGCCATTATTATGGTTGGGGGGGGTTGTGCCATGATGTTGGTGTTGAGGGTTGTCCCATTATTTTTTGGGGTGGGGGGGCGGTTCCTGTGTTGTTTTTTTTTTTCCGTTATGTTGGCGGGGGGGTGGTGTGCCGGGTGTATTTTGTTTTGGGCTTGCCTTTTTGGTGTGTGGGGCTTTTGCCATGTAGTGTATGGTGTTGAGGGGGTGTGCCATGTAGGTAGTGTGTGTGGGGGCGTGTGCCATGTATGTAGGGGGGTTTTGAGGGGGTGTGCCTTGTGTATGGTTTGTGGGCGGTGCTGTATGTATGGTGTTAGGGGTGTGCCATGATTATGGGTGTGAGGGTGGTTTTCCGTGTGGGGGTATGGGGGTGTGGAGGGGTGTGCCTTAGGTATGGTGTGGAGGGAGTGTGCCATGTAGTGTTGGTGTGTGGGGGCGGTGTCCATGTAGTTGGTGTGTGGGGGTTGCCATGTTGTAGGGGTGTGTGAGGCGTGTGCCGTGTAGGTAGTGGTGTTAGGGCGGGGGCCATGTAGTGAGTGGGTGTGAGGGGTGTCCATTTGTTGGGTGTGAGGTGGTGTGCCGTATGTAGTGGTGTGTGAGGCGTTGTCCATGTAGGTAGTGGGTGTGGGGGGTTCCTGTATTTGTTGGTTTGAGGGCGGTGTGCCAGTTGATGGGTGTGGGGGGTTGCTATGTAGGGGTGGGTGTTTGAGAGCTGTGCCATGTTGATGGCGTGTGAAATTTTGCCAGGGTAGTAGTGGGTGTGGGGGGTGCCATGTTGTAGGGGTGTTGAGGCTGTGCCTTTAGGTAGGGGTTTGGGGTGGTGTGCCGTGTAGTGTAGGGGGTGTGTGAGGGGGGTGTGCCTGTAGGTAGTGGGTGTGGGGCTTGTCCCCTTATTATGTGTGTTAGAGCGGTGTGCTGTAGTGTATGGGTGTGAAGCGGGGGCCATTTGTGTGTGGTTGTGAGGGGGTGTCCATGTATGTAGGGTGTGTGGGGCGTGTGCCTGTAGTGTAGGGGTTGTGGGGGGTTGGCCTGTTTTTATGGGTTTGGGGGGTGTCCTGTAGTGTATGGGTTGGGGGGGCTTTTCTGTAGTGTAGGGGTGTGTGAGGCGGTGTCCCATGTATTTAGTGGTTGTGGGGTTGGTGTGTGTGGGGGTTTAGTGGGTGGGGGGCAGTTGCCGTGTAGTGTTGGGGTATTGAGGGCAGGGGGCCATGTAGTGTGTGGTTTTTGAGGGCGTGTGCCATTTGGTGTAGGGGCGTATGAGGTGGGTGCCATGTAGTGTATGGTGTGTGGGGGCGTGTGCCATTAGGGGTTTGGTGTGTAGGGGTTGCCATGTATTGTAGTGGTGTTGAGGGCTGTGCCTGTGTTGTGGTTTGGGGGGGGCCATGTAGTGTAGGGGTGTGGGGGGGGGTTGCCGTTTTGTAGTTGGTTAGGTGGTGGGGCCATGTATGTATGGGTGGGGGGGGTGTGCCATGTAGTGTAGGTTGTTGGGGCGGTGTCCCTTATGTAGTGGTGTGTGAGGGCGGTGTCATTTTATGGGGGTTGGGGGGGTGTGCATGTAGTGTAGGGGTTGTGGGGGTGTGCCTTAGTTAGTGGTGTGTGAGGGTGGTTGCCATGTAGTGTATGGTTGGGGTGAGGGGGGGTGCCTTGTAGTGTATGGTGTGTGAGGGGGTGTGCTTAGTGTAGTGGGTGTGAGGGGGGGTCCATGTGTGTATGGTGTGTGGGGCGTGCCCCTGTGTGTAGTGGTGTTGGGGGGTGTGCCATGTATGTATGGGTGTAAAGGTGGGGGCCCAAATGTAGTGTAGTGGGTGTGAGGGTGGTGGCTGTATGTAGTGGGTTGAGGGGGGTGTGCATGTAGTGATGGTGTGTGAGGGGGGTCCCTGAGTGTAGTGGTGTGTGAGGGGGTTGTGCCTTTAGTGTAGTGGTGTGAGGGGGTGTGCCATGTATGAGGGGGTTTGTGAGGGGGTGTGCCATGTATTAGTGGCGTTGAGGGGGGTGTCCTGTATGTAGTGGGTTGGGGGGTGTCCATGTATGTAGTGGTGTGGGGGGGGCGTGTCCCCTGTTGTAGGGGTGTTGAGGGGGTGTGCCATGTAGTGAGTGGGGTGAGGGGGGGGGCCATGTGTGTAGTGGGGGGGTGAGGGCGGTGTCCTGTAGGTAGGGGGTTGTGAGGGGGTTGCCATGATGAGTGGTGTGTGGGGGGCGGTGTCCCATTAGTGTAGTGGGTGTGAGGGGGTGTCCCATTAGTGAAGGGGTTGTGAGGGGTTCCATTAGGTAGGGGGTGTGTGGGGGGGTTTGTTTGTGTGTATGGTGTGTGAGGGTGGTGGCCTGTAGGAAAGGGTGTGTGGGGGTGGTGTCCCTGTAGTTAGGGGGGTGTGAGGGGGTGTGCCATGTTTATGGGGGTAGGTGTGTCCCTTTAGGAGTGGGGGTGTGAGGGGGTGTCCATGTAGTGTATTGGTGTGTGAGGGGGGGGATGTATGTAGTGGTGTGTAGGGTGGTGTCCCTTGTATGTAGTGGTGGGGAGGGGGTGTCCATGTGTGTTTTGGTGTTTGGGGTAGTGGGGGTGTAGTGGTTTTGGATTGGGGGGTGGTGTGCCATTAGTGTGTGGGGTGGGGGGTGGTGTCCTTAGTGAAATGGGTGTGTGGGTGCATGTAGTGTATGGTGTGTGAGGGCGTGCCATGTAGTGTATGGGTGTAGGGGTGTCATTATTATGGTGTGTGAGGGGTTGCCTGTATTTTGGGGGGTTTTGAGGGTTTTTGTCCATTATGTAGTGATTGTGAGGTTGGGTGCATGTAGTTAGTGTGTTAGGGTTGTGTGCCATGTAGTGTAGTGTTTGGGGAGGGTGGGGTTCCGTGTATGTAGGGGTTGTGTGAGGGGGTGTGCCATGGTGTAGTGGGTGTGAGGGTTGTCCCATGTAGTTTGGGTGTGAGGGGGGTGTGCCCTTAGTTTTGGTGTTGAGGGGGGGTGCCATGAGTGTAGTGGGGGTGTGAGGGGGGGCCCATGTAGTGTGTGGGTGTGAGGGTGGTGGGGGATTGTGTGTGGTGTGTGAGTTTGGGTGTGTCATGTAGTGTGTGGGTGTGGGGTTTTCCGTATGTAGGGGTGTGTGGTGGTGTTATGGGTGTAGTGGTGTGTGAGGGGGGGTGTGCATGGTTTTTTGGGGGAGGTGGGGGTGCCATGTGTGTAGTGGGTGGAGGAAGTGTCCATGTAGTTTGGGGGTTGGGGTGGTGTGTTATGTATTTAGTGGTGTGTGAGGGTGGTGTGCCATGTATTAGTGGTGTGTAAGGGGTGGTGGGGCCCCTGTAGTGTATGGTGTGTGAAAAGGTGTCCATGTATGTAGTGGTGTGTATGTAGTGTAGTGGTGTGTGAGGGTTGTGTGCCAGAGTGTAGGGGTGTGTGAGGGTGGTGTGCCCATGTTGTAGGGGTTTGTGAGGAAGGTGTGCCATGTAGTGTAGTGGTGTGTGAGGGGGTGTGCCATGTAGTGTATGGTGTGTGAGGGGTGTCCCATGTTTTTAGTGGTGTGTGAGGGGTGTGCCATGTATTATGTGTGTGAGGGGTGTGCCATGTAGTTGGGGTGTGTGAGGGGTGTGCATGTAGTAGTGTGTGTGAGGGGTGTGCCATGTAGTGTAGTGGTGGTGGGGAAAGGTGGCCATGTATGTATTGGGGTGTGGAAGGAAGTTTCCTGTGGTGTAGGGGGTGTGTGAGGGGGTGTGCCTGTGTGCAGTGGGTGGGAGAAGGTGTGCCAAATGTGTGTAGGGGTTTGAGGGGTGTGCCTGTAGTGAGGGGTTGTGGGAAGGGTGTCCTGTATGTAGGG